>CAUYUJ010001438.1:0-101220 GCA_963575745.1 Prorocentrum cordatum | reverse complement strand
CCTCCTCTTCCCTCCTCCTCCCTCCTCCCTCGCCCTGCCTCCCACCTCCCTCCCTCCTCATCCCTCCTGTTCCCTCCTCCTCCCTCCTCCCTCCTCCTGCCTCCCTCCTCCCTTCTCCCCAGCTCGAGGCGACTCCTGCGGCCGCGGCTGGTGTGCCGAGGCTGCCCCAGGCGGGCGGCACCCGTGACACGCAGGGCGGTACGGCGGGCGGCGCGCCGAAGCTGCTGGCCGCGCTGCGTGCCGAGGCCGAGGCCCCGCCTGGGGTGCTCGGAGGCCCGGCGGCCGCCAGCTCGGGCCACGCGCCTCTCGGCCAGGGGGGGAGAGAGGGAGGGATTGGGGGAGAGAGGGAGGAGGAGGGGGATGAGGAAGAGGAGGAGGAGGAGGAGGAGGAGGAGGAGGAGGAGGAGGAGGAGGAGGTAGACGAAGGCGGAGGAGGCGGAGGAGAGCAAAGGAGGGCGGAGGGAGGGAGGGAGGGAGGGAGGGAGGGAGAAAGAAAGGAAGACGGCCGAAGCACCGAGAAAGTGATTGGCGTGTGGAACTACGGTGAGCACGTGTCCTCCAAACCAGCACGTATCTGCCCCTGCAAGGTTGACTAGATCATGCAGGAGAACCGCCTGGGCTGAAACATTCAGGTCGTTGGAGATCTGGGCACGCTCCTGGGCAGGGTGTGCTGTCAAACTCCCATCGGCGATCAATGGGCGATTGGGGGTCGAAGCGTCCCCAGTATGAGCCTATCCTATGGCCCTAATGGTTTTCGGGTTGTAACTCGGGCCTCCAGCAGCCGCTCGGGGCGACCCGCGAGCCCCTGGAACACACGCGGCCCGGCGAGGGCTCCCAATTGCCGAAAACGTCAAACAACCTCCCGCCCGGATGTTTCGTATGACGCGAGCGTGTCTGGCAAAGGGTCTGGGAGCCCATCCCACCCTAGAGGCCTCCTAGACGGGGCCAGAGTATATCGGGTCGGAGGATCGCGCCGAATCGGCGACGCATCGCTGACGCATTGGCGATGCGCCCGCGACGGCGGCGATGTATCGGCGACGTCGGCGTGGAGAAAATCGCGCTCCACATCGAGCCGAATCGCCGATGAATCGGCGATGCCGCGAGATCCTCCGACCCCATCTACTCCGAACCAATCTGGGAGGCCTCTAGCATCTCTGGCAAATTGGGAAGACATGATACTCGGGTTTGGGGGACTCGGGTTGGCCTGACGAAGCCATCATTAAAATGACATGACCCAATCTGAAATTTGACGCGACCTCCCGCTGCAAACATCCCACGAAAATTTGACCGTCAAAATCTAGGACACGCTCGTCAGAAAGTCTCGGCAAATCCGAGTTCCAGCGCACTCGAGTCTCACCCAAACATGCGACGTCCTGTTTCTGTCAAAACGGGGTCCCCCGAAGTCCCGACCCTTTCTCCATGACGGACTTTTCATCCTGAGTCGTTCTTTGACGGTCCCAGGGCCCAGTCCAGTCAGGGCTCCCAGGGGCCCCAAACGGTTTTTGTTCAGGACGCGAGCAGGTCTGGGTACCCAGACCCCCCGACGTTGTGAGTTTTCACGACGTCGAGGTCTGGACCCCCTCCCGGGGACCTGTCTGTCTTCCCAAGTCGTTTCTTGACGCTCCCGGGGCCCGGCGAGGGCCCCCGAAGGTTGCAAATAGCCGAAGAAAAAAACAACAACTCCCGTCGCGCTTTTTTCCACAACGCGAGGGGGTCTGCAGAGCGCTTCTCTAACCAGCCTCGAACGTATCCCTATCCCTAAGATCAACAAGCCAAGAGTCGACGACAGTCTCAGGGATGCGCCCTCAGAAATGGAAGGAATCCCTGAGATCGGCATCGAGATGAGGCGATGCCACTCATGGGGATAGGGATGTGTGTTCCAAGCTGGTGCCTCTCCGAGCAACAGGCTCGGGCGCCCGCCCCCCCGAGGGCCCCTCCCGGAGCGGACGGCCCGCCCCGCCTCGCTCGCGTGGCTTCGCCGCGGGCCCCCGCGGGCCGGCGGGGCCGGGCGGGCCCAGCGCAGCGCCTCACCCCATGCCCAACGGGGGGAGGGGAGAGAGGAGAGGGTTTCCCAGACAGGCTCGCGTCGCAAAAAATCAGGACGGCCAATTGTTCGCTACTTTCGGCCCCGGGGGGCCTTCGCCGGGCCCCGGGGCCGTCAAATAACGACTCAGGATGAGAAACTGGCCCCGTGGAAAGGGTCAGGACTTCTGGTGGACACCCAGATATCGACGTCTTGAAAAAATCAGGACGTCGATGTCTGGGTTTTTATTGTGTTGCATCTTCGGGGGACCTTGTCTGTCCCGTCGCGCCGATTCCAAAGTCGAATCTGTGTCGAACGCGTCGAATCCGTGTCGAATCCATGTCGCTTCCGTGTCGAACCCGTGCCGAATCCACGCCGAATTCCGCGTCGAGCCCACGTCGGAGTACAGGAAAAGACTGCCATTTACAGGATAACGCAGGCCCCCCGAATATGCAAAGTAATTGTTACAGCACGCTGCGCACCACGAGGCTCCAAGCCAAGACCACCTCGAGTCATTACGAAAATCACAGCGGGATGTTTTGTCGGTACTTTTTCGACCCCTAGGGGCCCTGCCCTGACTGGACCACGGGACCCTCAAACACAACTCGTGACGAAAAACCGGGCCCCGAATAAGGGGAAGGGGGTCAGGGCCAACGCTGCAGGTTTAGGAGGTTCGAGGTTCGAGGTTTTCATGCGTTTCCCGTGGGTTCTCGGCGGCGTTCCAGCCTCGGGGAAGCATCTCACACGTCCGAACGCCGCACGGGGAGCGCTTCTCGCACCCAGGAGGGAAATAGAAGAGGCGGGAAGAGATGGAGGCAAAGACGTCAGACGTGGAAAGAACCACTGGAGCATCAGAGCGCGCCAAACGTTCTGCCAGGCGGCATCGCCTGCTACGGCGGAGACTGCGGGGCCACGTCGCCGAACCATTTGCACTGCACGCTTGCTCATTCTGGGCCACGGGCTTCTGGTGAGGGGCGCCGGCGCAGCGCGGCCTCGCCCCGGCACGTGGGGCGCAGGCATCGCCCACGCAGGCATGCGATGGCAGAGGGCGCCAAGGGCTGCTCCAGCGTGCTTGGCTTAGGTCGGGCATGTCCTGCTACAGTCGGGTCTTGGAATAACAAATCAAGACAGTCAGCAAACAAGTTCAACCATAAGCAGTAATATCTAGAACACCGTCCCCAGATTATGTTCTGATTATGCTTGAATGTTCCTTCTGTTGAGGGGCAGGCCATCGAGCAAAGTATCGAAACGGTGTCGAATGAGTATCACCTTTCCCAGGGCCTAACCACGTGGAAACCCTCCATTTCCGGTACTTTCTCGTGGTGGTCGACATTGTTTCTGGTGATCAGGGCTGAAGCAGGTTCGAACATCATCAGCCAAGGGCTGCTCAAGGAGTGCTCGGCTGCCCAAAAAAAACGGCAAGCCTTTAAGAACCCCCCCGGGGTTATCGTTAGCACCGCACCAAGATCTAATATTTTCAGGGGGTCGGTTTCGCAGAGCGGTATCTTTAGCACCTCGCACACATCAAAACACAACATTCCGTGGCGCGTCGCGCGCCGCGCGCCGCGCGCGAAGAAATCCTTGGGGATGCCTTTGGATATGCTGTGCATGTCCTAAGACATTTCACGGACCAGCAAAGGATTTCCTCGGGAATCCCAATCATCCGAGACTCCTAGGAGATGCTAAGCGCCCCTCGCATGTCCTTGGGAATGCTGAGGACATGCGAAGGATATGCTCAGGATTTCTTGGGGGCTGCTATGAATGTCCGATGACATGTCAGGGATTTCCTGCGAAATGCCAGGGATTCCCTAGGAGAAGCCAGGGATGTTCTAACGATATGCGTTCAGCAGAGGCTAGCAAGGCTTGGCATGGGCTTGGCATGGGCTTAGCAGGGCTCAGCAGGGGGCGAGCCTGGCTTAACATTGCTTAGCAGGGCTTAGCAGGAGCTAGCAGGGCTCAGCAAAGCGTAGCTTGGCCCCGAGCGCTCTCTGCGGGCTCCTCTGGTGCCGAGGTAACGCTTCCAGGGTGCCGGATGCGTTATACTTTCGCCGGATGGAGGGTGGGGGCGAAGGGGGTTCTCAAAGGCTTGATGCGGTTATTCGTTTGGACAGACGCTGCGTGCTAGCTGCCGAAGTGCCGTGCGCCAGCGGCGTCACACACACACACACCCGCGATCGGCATGAGGCAACCGCACCGATCACTTGTCTGATGATTCGACCCACAAAAAGGCCCCTAAGCCTTCGGGAGGGGACCTCAGTTAAGAGGGCCAAACATTGGGGGTGGACAGAACCCCTTTTAGCAAAACGTTGTTTAGCGAAAGCGCCCTCGGGCCCAAACCTGGCGGGCGCAAGTCTAGAAAATGACAGCCGCGGCGCCCTCTCGAGAGCTGAAAACGGACAATTCATTAATTGACGTGTCAGGGTGGGGTTGTCCACCCCCGAACATACCACACCACACATATCCACGATGCCCAATGCAGGACGGGAACCTCGGTGAGGCCGCGTATTCATCGTGGTATTCGGGTTCGGGGTTCTGTTGTTCTCGATGATATGATGCATCTGTTTTGGCAGCCATCCAAACGCCCGGTTCGAGCTGTCGCCCCAGGGCGGAGGAAGGGGAACGGGGGATTCAAGCATGGTCCCCGCTCGCGGTCCTCCTAAGAGGCGGCAAGCCTTAGGAGCTCGAGCTGGGCTTTAGAGATGGAGGGAGGGCGGATGATGATGCTGCTGATGATGGTGATGGTGATGGTGGTGGTGGTGGTGCTGGTGCTGGTGCTGGTGCTGATGCTGATGATGATGAGGATGATGATGTCAGGCTCCATAGGGGGCTAGGTGCCTTGGTTCAGCAGCTCGCGAATGGCCCTCTTGCGCTTGGCTACTGCACGGGCCCTCGCCCGCATCAAGGCCTCCACCCTGACAGGACCTGCCTGAGACGACTGTGAACGGATGGCGTTATAAGTTGTGAGTAAAAGATCATGCATTAGAATGGTACCATGCAAGGCTCGGCTGGACGGCATATGAGGTCTCAACAGCAATCGACCGAGAGCATTCCACTCGAGAAAATCAGGCGGCAGCGACGGGATGATACTAGGAAGCAGTGGCAGAAGCACAGGACATTGAAAGTAATGCGTTATGTGGTCGGAGTCTGCGGCACCGCAGCCCATGACGCAACAACGGTTCCCTGACCGAAATCTGGCCGACGTGGGCCACGCGTTACAAACAGATTTGAGGAGAGAGGAGGCAACGAAGGGGGCTTGTTTGGTAGCGGCGAAGAAAATGGCTCGAAAAATAAAATCGGCGTGGCTTACGGGGGCCTCACTCCAGAACTTCCGAATCCTTGGCAAGAGCAGGACTGGCATCGAAGGACGTCCCTGATTTTTGGCAACGGCAATGGTGACTTTTCGCTGGACGTCGTGCGTATATTCGTTGATCGTCGGGCAAATCGTCGTGAGCTCGTTCCAGTTCTTAATCAGGGAGCCGCACATAGACTCCGCAAGCCAAGACTTATGCCGAACAACAGCCAGCCGTTCGACATCTTCGTGCTCAAGAAAATGCAGACGCTCCTTCACTCTCGCGAAGGCTGAACTCTGGAGGGCGATCCGAAACATCGCGGCCTTGTTCGTGGCCTGGAGGTTGCGGGGCTCGACAGGGAACCCAAAGTCCAGGGAGTTCTTGAGGACCAGGGTAGGGATGGCGTGCCTCGGACCCATGGTCAGCCTTTGAAGAGCGTTCGTTTCGGCTCGGATCACCTCGGGCCTAACCGGTAGTACCTGCATCAGGTACGTCAAGATCGAGAAAGCTAGCGAGTTGTAGGCGTAGATGTTCTGAACTAAACCGAGCTTCAGCGTCTTAATATGCCCGATCCTGGAAAGAAATTTGACCAGAACAAGATGCCACGAAGCCGCAGGCCCAGTCGGGCCGATCATTACCCCAAGATATTTCCCGTGGGTGCCGACCTGGAAGGACTTTATGTTGATCCCCCACTTTTTGAACTCTTTATTTAGCTCGGTTCTGTCGAACTCCACGGCAAGGACAATCACGCACTTCTTCAAAATCGGGAGCAGACCAGGTCTGCTCCCGATGATGAGGATGATGATGATGATGATGATGATGATGAGTACGTCGATGAGGATTTTCCTCGACGTTAGGACCAACATCTGATATAAAGATATGGCGCACAATGAAGCCAGACTCAAAGATCCGTCGCAGAGAGCCAACTGTCTCGCATTGCCCCGCGTGGGCCAAGCTGCCAGGGTGCTACGCAGAGGGGCCTCCTGCGCAGCGCATGCCGAGCAACGTGCAGGTGCTAGCTGAAAAGATATTCGGCCGCATCATCTTCGGCGATTGTATCAGACTCAGGCGGGGCCTCCACCTCGCATAGCTCCTGTGCTGGCACGGCAGGAGGGTGGGGTGGAGACGCGACGGAGGAGGGAGGGTACGTGACCGTGACCGTGCTGCTGCTGGCAGGGAGGTCTTCGCCTCGAACAAAATTGACACGGCGCTGAATTGCCTCCTCTCCGCTGATGCCTGCATTGTGCCATGCAGGCTCGCTCTGGCAAAAAGATGGGCTCGCTGCTCGAGGGTCTCCAGCCAGTGGCCGACCTCCTCCTCGAGCCAGCCCGCTGGGGCCACGCCTCTGTGGTGGGCCGCTTGGCCCTCGGCCTCGAGGGCGCGGCTGATCAAGACTCGGCCCTCCCACATGGGCGCGCCGATCACCAGCTTCGTCTTGGCGTCGTCGTAGCACTTCCCCAGGCGCACGAAGGAGATGACGTCGAGGAGATCCTCCTAGCTGATCTCCGCCTCCGCCTCGATGTCCTCGGGCTCCGCTCGGAGCAGGTAGTTCCGAATGGCGCCTTTCATGGAGCCGCCCACGTCGCACTTGCGCAGTCCTTCCAAGGCCGCCAGCGCGAGGGACGGGGCTGGACACCCTATCTCCTGCAAGCGTTTCTTGTCCTCTGGGGTGCCGCTCTTCCTGAGGGAGTCCAAGGTGTGCTTGTAGCCCTCGAGCTCCTGCGTGATGGCTATGATCACTGGGTGCTCGTTGCTCATCGTGTAGGTGCCCGTGTTGATGCTGCAGTTCAGCCTGGTCTTGTGCGTCGTCTGGAGCAGCAGCTTCAGGGTCGACCGAAGCAGGTCCAGCAAGTTCTTGCCCTTGCTGCTCCAGGCCTTGGGGTTGTGAGTGCCGCGGCGCCCGCGGCGTCCTCCGCGGCGAGCTGGGCGTCGGCTGGGCTGGTCGGTCTGCATATCCTTCTCGCCGTTGTCTCCCTCGTCCACCTCGATGGGCGTGGCTGCTGGCGCGGCTGCTCCCCCTTCCTCGGCTGGTGTTCGCGGCGATCGCGATCGCCTCTGCGGCGGCGGCGGCGGGCCTGGCGGGCGTGCAGCCTTTGTCGCCGTCTGACCTGCCGCGGCGCTGGAGGCGGCGCCTGAGCCCTTCGAGCCCTGGGAGGAGTCCAGCGGGAGTCGCCGCGACGCTCTCTGCTTGGGCGTCATCCCCTGGTCCAGGAGGTAGCGCAGGAAGAGTAGGCGTAGAGGAAACAGTAGCCACTCGGAGTGACCCCTGAGGTGTTGCATGTACTTCTGCTAAACGCTGTGCTGCTCGTAGCCGTCGAAGTGGTCGGTGTCTCGCTCTGCTGCGAAGGTCGCCGCCCACGATGTGTTCCACCGACTGACGAATGGCAGCGCGTGCGGCAGGAGCGCCCTCGATAGCAGGCGAGGGGCGGCAGCTGGACGGCGCGGGGCGCGGCGGGAGAGCACTCGGAGTGGCCGAGCGCGAAGGCTCGAGCATGGAGCCCGATGGCGACGGTTGAACATGTCCAAGGACGTGAACTCGAAGTTTCTGATGATCATGGTATTCATGTTGGCATGCATGGTCCAAAGCGCAGCCCCGTAAAGGGCATGTAATGCATGTGGCTGGGACCCAGGGGTATACATGATGCGTGAGCTCTGGAATGCATCTACATGCTTGCCATGCTCGTCGTATATGTCTAACTGCGTGATCTTGATTTGGGAACGTAGTTTGGCACACAATACATTTGTTGTCGATCTGTAATGTAGTCAATACCGCTGGCATACCGTGTCCTAGGCTCTTAGATGTGGTTTGATGTGTGGCGAGCTGTTTGAGCGTCCCGAACCGTTTCTGGCACGACTCGATGTTGCACACGAAGGGGCGGTTCGTCTCGTCATCGGTGTCCGTCTCGTCGCACGTTGCCGCCGAGGGGAGAGAGGAGGTGATCACGCTGGCCTCGGGGGGGGCCCACTGAGTCGTCCATAGGAAGCCCTAAGAGCCCGAACGTCGCATTGAGAAAAGCCTCTCGAACCCACTCGTCATCCCACAAGTTTTTGACAACTCGAGGTTGCCGCGCTTCCTGGAAGCTCTCGCCGATCGCGTGGGACGATAGGCACAGCAAATCGTCCACGAGCTGCGTGGCCCACGGGTGCACGTTCGGGCCTGCGGAGATCTCACCCTGCGAATTGAGGGTGCCAGCGCTGACGGGGCGGTTGCTTATGGCCGCCTGCTGCTCGAACTTGCACCTTCCAAAAAAGAAGCGAGAACGTGGCCATGATGAGTGTGCGATCGGATTATGCTCTGCCACCAACTGGGCCTGCGCACGAGAAGTTCAATGGCAGCCGGTGCAACTTGCAATTCAAGAAAAACTTGGCGGGTGTACAGGGGTCGATGATTGTTGTACTCATCCTCCTTATGTGCCGCTCCTCTCATCATTGATCGTAGTTTACGGGCCAGCGCACTGTCGAGTCTGTGGAGCTCTCTGGGGGTCAGCACATAGCTTTCGAGGCCAGACCAAACCCCCCCAGCGACGTTGGACACGAACGCGAGCCGTTTAGCCTTCCAAGGACGTCCAGAAAACCAGTAGTCGCCCAGACGGCACCACCCAATCTTACCTGATTGTATGCGGGCCTCGACTTCACGACGATTACTGTTAGCGACATGCATATATCCTCCGAGACGAATCAAGTCCTGAACTGCGTTCCCAGAAATATTCCGTTCGGCCTCCTTCGCAGCCCCGTGAGTGCCCAGTGGGACCAGGGTGTCCTGCTTACTGATGTTCTGTGCGTAGCCGCCAGCCTCGAGGGCCTGGGAGAGCGCGTTGTTGTCGACCTTGTCAATCTGCAGCGCCTGGAGGGACGTGCCATCTGGCAGCGAGAGGATCTTGACTAGATCGTCAATGAAAGCTCCAAGATGCGCATCGTACTCTTCACCAGTGAAAGGGCAGTGTACCTGAAACGGGTTTCCCTGGACCTGGGCCATCTCCTGGGACCACTGCATAACTAATGGATAAAAACACCGGACAGCTCGCCCCTTGGCCCCCCGCCAACCCCATGCCAAGGGGCGAGCATATATACGGGCGCAGCACCTCGCTGGAGGCGTAGCCGTCGGCTGGGCCGACCATGCAGATGATGCATCGCGTGGCGGCTGGATGCCCGCGCCGAGCACAGAGCTCTTCTCGGTTCCTCCCTCCTCTTCCTCCTCCTCCTCCTCTTCCACCTCCTCCTCCTCTTCCTCCTACGACTCCTCCACTTCCACCTCCTCCTCCCTTCTGCCGCCTCCTCATCCCGTCCGCGTCCTTCGCCCTCGAGCTGATCTCCCCCCCCCGTCGTCCATTTTCAATGAAATCCTCCTCCCGCCGCCTCTTGCCTTGTCCTCCGCCTTCCTCCTCGTCGGCCTCCTCGTCCAGCGCCTTCCTCTTCCCCCTGCCACTCTCCTTGCGAGCACCCTCTCCACGATCTCCGTGCCCTCCTTCCACCCCTCCTCCTCCCTCGTCCTCCTTCCATCGCCTCATCCCCGCCGTCATAATCATCATCGTCATCATCCTCATCCTCATCATCATCATCATCATCATCATCATCGTCCTCCTCAGCATCATCATCATGATCATCATCATCATCATCAGCATCATCATCATCATCATCATCCTGCTCCTCCTCCTCCTCCTGCTCCTGCCCCCTCCTCTTCGTCGTGGGTGCCATCTCTGCTGAAACTGCACAAGCCGCCCCCGTGCGAGAGCCCTTCCGCACTCTCCCGGTAGAAATAATGGTAGAAATGGCACCGGCCGTCGCCGCCACGATGATTGCGCAGCGTTTCCACCCTGGAAAGTGCTCACAGTTCCGCAGTGAAGTCAGGCAGTGACAATTGCTCAGCTGCTGTTTCGGCCAAGCCGCCGATCGTGTCCAGCACAGCTGCTTCGGGAGACCCCCGTCTCAGCAACAGCTCTGCAAGGATCGACTGAAAATGTCGAAGCGCATTGGCTTCGAGCGGTGGCCATTTCGCAGCTTCGTACTCTTTCCGTGCCAACAAAGACCGGCTCTGGTTGATCTTGGCCAACCGGTCGAAATTCAAGCCACGCTCCAAAGCAAGGCCAGTCAAGGCAGGCACCCGAGACAAGACGGTAAACGTACCGCCCAGATGCATTTCCGTGTCGCCCAAATTTGCAGCAACACAAGGAATTGTCATGCCCTGGGACTTGTGCATCGTGATCGCAACTGCCAGTCTTAATGGCAACATTGTCCTCGTCATCTCGCGGCCTCGGCGGTCCCGCCACTCACGCGTTATGGGCGGCACGGGTACGAGCACCCGCCGTGGAGCATGAGCCTCCACGCCTCTTGGGCAAGTTTCAAAACCAGGGCAAACGTGGCGTCTCCCGCCCTGGGTCCGCTCACGAAACCCGTCGCACAACTTCCGGCCAAACAATCGGACGGCCAACGCCTCGTCGGCGCAAGTAAAGCCAGAGCCACGTGGAAGTTTATCAACGTCCACGGCAAGTAGTGCAACAAGCAGACATGTTTCCCACGGAGACTGCTCACAAATAAGATCGACGAGTTCACCGGTCAGGCCGTTCGTCAAGCCTGCGCGGGTCCAAAGATTACTAGTAATCATGTGCGGGGCACCGACGACGTGCCAAGCCGTCCGTTGTAACCCCGCCGCGTGGTCGTCACTAAAAGACGCAGCCGCGGCGACATTGTGAGTCGCAGGCACGTGGGCCACGCGCGGGAACCGCACGCCGAAACCACGCGCCATGCATGACAAGTTCGCCGCGCGCGCTAAAGCTTTCGTCTGGTACAACCGCATGGCGTCGCTGAAGGAGTCGCGCTCGGCAGGTGGCAACTGGGTCTCGACGCGCTCGCGGAGGACGCGCCAATCGTCCTCTACGAACTCGCCCTCGTGGGCACGCCAGAGGAGGTCCGCATAGGTACTGTCCCCTTTTTGTCGCACGCTGCCCAGTAAACTCCAAGAAACATCAATTGACTGGATCAACCGGTCGCCTCGCAGCCCCATGGCGGAGTGGGTCGTCTTCCACCATTTGGTGTCCATCACTGGTGGCAGCTGGCCCAAGTCACCAATCAAAACGTATGAAGCAAAGCGCCTGAAACCATTCGAAATCTCTGTCAAAGAGGCGCCGCCTGCAAGGACGCCCAAGGCCAGGGCCCCCATACGTAAAGTCGGGGCCGTGCGCGGGAAACCGATGGGAACAATCAGCCCAGCGGAAACCAGCGGCACGTCCCCGACATGTTGAGGGCCCCAGCTTTGGCCATCCCGGCCATCGAATCGCCCGTCGCAGTAAGGATCGAATGGATACATGGACCGACGGCCTTGAAGAGCCTGAGCCGCTCTGCAGTCGAAGGCGCCCAACATTTGCAAGCCCATCATCGACTTCTCGTCGTTGAACAGAAGCCAAGTAGACTTAAACGCATTTTGGATTCGTGCAAGGAGAGCCGCCGCAGGCTCGCGTTGAGCATCGTGCCAAGCCTTCGTGGGCAACCCAGCAATGCTGTGGCAAGTGTTGCCGCCTGCCACGACGGCGGCACAACCGGTAGGGGCGACTGCCATGGCGTACATGTGCGCATTGGGGAGCCCATATTGTTCCGCCATTGCGCACAAGGCGTGGCACATAGTGTGTACGCATACTGTTTTGCCAGACCCAGCGGTCCCGTTGACGTTCGCCACTAAGCCGCCGATCTTCTGGGAGTCAACAGGCCACACGCGACCAGTTTCGAGCAACTGCAGTGACAGCGTCAATACCCAGGTAACGAATGGATGTTGCGTCGGTCTCAACCTAGACTAAGGGACCGCTTTGGGAAAACGATCTTTCAAGAACTCCTTCAATGTAGTCCCAGGGGCGAGGGCCAAGTCGTCTGACCCCCCTTTTTGCCTAAACACTTGCACGCGCCAACGGTCAACGTCCTCTTGTACGTAGTGCTCCCGAGTGTGCTGGACCCAATCGAACTGCCGAGCACGCGTTTCGTCGAACCCACGTAGAGACTCAGCATCCCCTGCTTCCCTTCGAGCTGCAACACCCTCGAGGTGAGACCGCAACGCGTCAGGAGGCTCGGCATCTGATCGTTCAGACCTGCATCGGGCCACTAAGATCTCGAGTCGGGAATCGGACCAACCCATCGCTCGCACCAACGACGGACTCGGAAATAGAGCTGGCCTTCCGTCCCCACCGATCCCTCCTGCTCATGTTACTCCTCTTCCCCCCCATCATCGTCGTCATCGTCATCGACGTCATCGTCGTCTCCGTCGTCGACGACGTCGTCGTTGTTTCCGTCTTCGTCGTCGTTGCCGCTTGCTACCCACCCCTGCGGTAAATCGACAAGCCCGCGAAGTCAGAGGTCGAATGCACGCAGACGGGCCCGCTGGGGGGGGCCCAGCGTGGGTCCAGCCCGGGAGCGTGCAACGCCAGGGCGGGACGATTCGAGGCAGCCCCAGGACAGCTCTCGGCGAGGGCCGCTGCCCCGGACACGTTTTTATTCGACCCGCAGTCGAATGATCTGTCCTGCATCCGACCCCCCTGCATTCGACCCGCGGTCGAATATGTACGCAAGCTGGGCTGAATCGATCCTTCAACGGCCAGACTGGGAACTGTCGTGCCTCCAGTCCTGAGCTCCGCTGTCTGCCCCCCCGTGGATTGCACTACCCACAAGACATCGTTCACGGACGGTGTCCTGCGAACGCGGCCGAAACGGGGGAAACAAATCCTGCCCCCCCCAGAAGAGGCGCACCGAGTCCGTAGCATCGTGTAGCCGTGTTTCGGAAAACCCGCCTCCTTATCTTCCACCGCCGGCGGAAACCGTGGCAACGCCCAAGACGGGCACAGACGCTGTCCTGCGAACGTGGCCGAAATTGGGGGGACAAATCCTGCCCCCCCCCCCACCACAGAAGAGGCGCGCCGAGTCCGTGACATCGTGTAGCCGTGTTTCGGAGAACCCGCCTCCTTATCGACCCCCGCCGGCGGAAACCGTGACAGCACCCAGGGCGGGCACGAAATTGTCACGAAACCTCTCTGTCTACACGCCAAGATGCCTTCTGTACTGCAACGTTGGGGACTTGGCGTTGGATGTCACAGGCCTCCTCTGGGAAGGGATCCCTGTGGGACGCGTCCCCTAAGGTGAAAGCGACCCCAGAAAGCCCCAAGCTAAGAGGAGCCCTCCAAGAATGGCACCGAAGAGGCCCCCAAGACAGGGCGCTAGAAAAACACACTGACGGAGGCGGGCAAGGTTAAGGCGGAGGCTGGTCGCTCGCAGAGTCCGACGAGGAAACGTCGTCGCCGTCGCCGTTGCCCTGGTGTAAATGGTATTCGATGGTGTTTATGTCCTCAGCCAACCAAGGGTACGACTCCAAAACTGGCTGGCCATGAACAGTGCCCTGGCGGAGGTATTGCAAGTAGTTTTCAACGTCCTCGTTGCCACCGTCGACTACGTTTGCCCACCCATTCTCGGCGGTCCAGCCCCATAGCTCACGCTCAGACATATCGAACACCCTGTGGAGGATGTGCCGGCCTTTTGCCCACGATGCGAAATACTCCGACTTGGGCTGGTCGTGGTACGCTGGACTGGGCACAACAACTGATGGGGCGAGGAAGCGTCTCTGGACGTACTCGGCCCCATTGCGATCCCGCTGGCGCCGCAGGTCCCCCATTTGTACAACGTCAAACATGGTTGGCAAGTTTTGCGCCAGGGTGCCATTTGCTAGCAATTGCGAAATGTAGGTGGCGTACACATCTACGAAAGGTTCTTTTGCAGCAGGCTGTTGGCCAATATCCTCGGGCGGCCCGTGCGTCGTGGAGGGGGGCTGCAACGTCAGACGGCCGTCCCACGCGCACTTGCGCACAGGCTGCGTAGTCGTGAGGAAAGCGTGGCCAAGAAATATCAAAATGCATTCGGAGGCGGTCCACCACTTCGTTGAAAGCACTTGCTTGAATGTGTAATAAAATATCGACTCAGCTGAATCAAAATATTGTGATTTCGCCAACACTTTCCCTACGACGGTGTCAGCGAAATGATTCCGCTCACTCGCTTTGGCGTAATACTTAATGTAATACCGCTTTACGCTGCGAGCACTGGCCGTAACGCTGCAGTCTCCATTCGAAAGGGTCCCCTCCAACGCCACCATAACCAGGAACAAACGGACGTTCGTGGCACCTGGCGCCAAATATTCTGAAAGTGCTTGCATCACCGAGTTCAACCTGCCATGGTCCCGTTTTGGGGACCAGCGCAAATAAGACGGCCTGCGAGGATCAGGGACCAAGGCTGCCTCTGCGAATAATTCCCAGGTGGCCCCAAATCTGCACCGGCCGTCCTCGCCAGCGCAGTACTGTGCCCCGCGGGACGTAGCTCCTGCGGGGGGGGGTGTTGAGGAAACCCGCGGCCATGTGACACCAAACCACCTCCCCGGACACTCATTCGGAGGAAGGAGGAGGAGGAGGAGGAGGAGGAGGAGGAGGAGGAGGGGGAGGAGGAGAAGGAGGATGAAGAGGAGGAGCAGGAGCAGGAGCAGGAGCAGGAGCAGGAGGCAGCAACAACAGCACGAGCAGCAGGAAGAAAGTGGAAGGAAAAGCAAGAGGGGATGGGAGGGGGAAAGACAAATAGTTGTTTGACCCCCCCATCCGACAGGCTTTCGTTTGCAAGTATGTCTTTGGGCTGCGTGCTCCAACGCAGACGCCCATAAATCGTAAGTTCCATCAGTGTGCCTGTTCCGCTCCCACTCCGACAAAACCGCGCTGGGCACATCCGATGGGTGGCTATACCCGCCAGGAGTCCTCTGAGGCACCTGGACCGTGGGGTCGAAAGACACCGCGCCAGTTCGTGACTGAACGAACGCCGCCCCTTCCCTGACAGCCGGGGTCGCGTTCAAGGCGTCCAAGCTGGTGCAGCCACGAGTCTGGCGGCCGAAAAACACGTCGGACTCATACTGGCGAACAGCTTCTCGGAATGCCGTCGGGCACTGCGGGTCGGAGGCAAGGACGTGTTTATGAAAAACTTCTCGTTGTTGCTCTTCGTCTTTGGCCGTGTAGTTGTCGGCTTGTAGGAACCCCGTGATGTAGACGTCAATGTACATATTCATGAACATCGTGTACAAGTAGGAGCTGTGGGCAGGATACAGCGAATTCTGGGCAGCTGCGCTCTCAATCTCTTGGGCGGGCGCTGGCATCCGTGATTTCAACCATTCCAAGTGCGTGTCTGCAATTGATTGGCTCACCCAGTAGGTGTAACAATGTGGCCTCCATTGTTCGCCTGCGCAAGACGTAGTTTTCAGGTGGGATTGCCAAAACGCTTTCGTATTAGGCAAACTTTTACTGAACATCCACACCTTGTTCATCAGCCATGGGTCGCGCTCTTGAAGTTTCTGGAGCATTTCGTCCCTAGACAAGCTCTGCAAAACGGGGTCGGACTTCAGGGAAACAGAAGTCAACGCCGTCGCTTGGTCCTTGAACCATAAGGAGGACATGAACAGTATCCGCCTACCCTTGCACGCAAGGGACAAGGTGGCGCGCGAGGAGCTGGACTGACCCCCGGCCCGCCCCTATGCTAATGACTCCAAAAACAGGGACCGAAAAACGCAGAGAGGAGATGGCTGGCAGGCGAAAGCCGCGCCAAGGTAAGACCAGGACGGTCCTTGAACCCGACATGGCCTGCCTGATCGTCCCCAGGGGTCCCCATGGCAGCCCAGAAAATGCTTAACATCGCTCCAAGATGACCTCCATGAGCCTCCAATGCGCTGTCTGGCTCGCGCGAGTAACTCCGAGACCATGAGAAGGGCCGCTGCCCGTGACAAAAAAAACATAAATTTTCAGCTGGAAATCCGGAAAGCCCACTGTCGTACCAAGTGTGCTGAGGGTTGGCGGTACGGTGCG
Source organism: Prorocentrum cordatum (assembly GCA_963575745.1). Taxonomy (NCBI): domain Eukaryota; class Dinophyceae; order Prorocentrales; family Prorocentraceae; genus Prorocentrum; species Prorocentrum cordatum. Next base: position 85,048 of record CAUYUJ010001438.1, on the reverse strand, counting down.
AGCCTCTACGATGAACGTTTCGTCGGTTTCGAACGGGCTGCTCAAATCGGACTGCACGGTGAACCATTCCGCAGGCAATGGGCCAGAGGACCACAGAGCATCCACGAATGCGTTGGTGCAGCCTGCCGGGGGGGAGGCCGCCAGATGTTTGTAGCGATGGAGGTGCGGGTCTGCGTCAGACGTCGGTTCGTATTGGTATCGCAATAGGTACGCAACGTAGCGCTTGAGACCCCCAGGCAAAGAAGCTTTTCGTGGTATCGTGTAATCCCCATCGCCGGTAATGAACAAGTGCGGGTAAGCCATGGTCATAGCACCAGGAATTTCTAGGAACCTCGCAAATTGGCGCACATTCCCTATCGTTTCTCTGCCCATGTGCGCGGGCGGATCTCCAGGCCCGCGCTCGGAAGCATCTTGGCCACCGTGCCCCAAGCTCTCGTGCAACGCTGCCGCATGCTGGTCTTCGACGATCCCTGACGCCTCGGCGGCAACTGCACAATTGCGCCTACACGGCAAAGTCTCGTCATCTAACGTGTCAATGGCGGTGAATTCGCCGCGGATGTCGTCCTCGTCGCACGCGATCCCCCAAACATCAGTCAAACACGAGACCAAAGCGCAAAGTGCCAGCGTTTGTCCATCCGATGAAAGGCTCACCGACAAAGCAAGTACGCGTGCGGCAACCTCGATAGAGAAATCCCGAACCAGCCCAGTGATGACGAATCGGTCAGTGCCTGGTACAGCTTCAGCTCTGCCCGATGATTCTTCAGTCGTAGGCGCTTCAATCGACACCCCAACCGAGCTCGCATAAGAGCACACCACCGATGCTGTAGGGATGTATCCAGCACTCTGCAAAACAGACAAGGTCGTGAGAAAGCAGTCGACATGTGTCCTGCTCGATGGTGCTTGGGCAAGTGCGGTATCGACCGCTTGCGACAATGTTGCGCCACGCTGAGAATCTGGGGTCGGATGGCACGCTGGCACCGAGAGGAACAAGTCGTCCCTAGTAGACCTCATGTGCTGTGTAGTTGGAGACCAAAGCGGCAGTAAAGACGCAATGAACTTAATGCGAAGCTGAGAAGCGACGCCGCGGCGAGCGCCGGCGTCCCAAGCAATCCTTAAACAAGCAAGCACAGCACGGCCAGAGCGAGGTACAGCATCAAGGTAAGTTCGGCCCCAAGCCGCCGACCCCTGCCTGGGAGTGGTGAGCTGGCGTGTGACGTGCCTGGTTTGGCTGCGCCGTGTTCCACATCCCCCTGCAAAGCGCGCGCCCACTACGGCCAAAGGATGATTTTGCGCTGGAGAGGTGGGAAGCGGACATCCCAGCCACCACAAATTGGTGAGACATGCACGGCCGTTGCCGTTGGACCTTACGCCCAATGGCATGCATAACACAAAATGCAAACTGGCACTGAACAGAAATATTCAATAAAACTATCGTGGCCAAAAGCGACCTGGGGGAGGGAGGAAGTAAGAGGAGGAGACGACGACGAAGGGTGGCCGGAGTGAGGAAACTCCAAGCTTTGGTAGTAGGGTTCCAGCGGTTCGGCCACCTGGGGACGCGAAGAGAAGCCTTTCGATAGCGCCAGCGCGCAACGAAAATGTTACGAAGTACGGCCCTCCGGTGCCGCAAAGGAGAAGTGTGGCTGTCACGGAATCGGTGCGCCGCTGGGATCGCGGCCAGGTAGGCCGCCTCACCACCACAAGGAGGGAGGGAGGAAGAAGGGGTGGGGAATCGGAAGGAGGGAGGAAGGAGGAAGGGATGAAGGAAGGGGTGCGGGAAGAGAGAGAGAGAGAGAGAGAATGAGAGGAATGTGGATGGATGGAAGATGGCGGGTGGAGGGAGGAAGGGAGGGAGGAGAAAGGAGGAAAGAAGGGAGGGAGGAGGGAGGGAAGAGGAAGGGGAGGGGGGACACGACAACGAAAAAAGAAACACGCCAGATCGCGAGTGATACGAAGTCTTCTTGGAAACGTATCGTCCCAGCGGTTGCACACACGTTGCGATGGAGAGAAAGAGAGGGGAGAGAAGGAGAGATAATGAGAGAGAGAGAGAGCGCAATGGCAATCTAAACGATCGTCGCCAAAGACTGGGCCAGTAAAATATCGAAAGTAAGAAGAGTAGACGGGGTGTCTTGGGAGCGCGACGGGAAGTACCCTACCCGACGCCCAATTACCGAGGTGCTCAAGCGAATGCTGAAGCGCATCGGTGACACGGGAGAGGAGCGGAGAGACACGAAGGGGGAGAAGAGGGAGACAGCAAATAAAACTGGAAGCAGTTGTGCAGGATGCGGGGCTGCAGCGGGGGTGCGCGGCAGAGCCGGCGTAGCGGCGAAGCCTGTCGACTGAAATGCCGCCGCGTCGTCGCCCTCTGCGGCCGCCGCATTTTCGAGCCACACGCGGAGTTCGTGGAGCGTGACCGTCAAAACTGGGTCCGTAGGAATGTCCACATGCGTGGCCTCGACGTCCTGGTCCTCGCCGTCCACGTTAGACATCTGGCGCGCGCCATGCACGTCCCAAAGAGAACCTTGAACAGGTAAACGCGACAGAAGAGTCGCGTCCATATCTGGCACGTCCACTGTAGCATCCGCGGGCCTGTACGCAAAAAACGGCACCTCTGAAAACAGGACCCTGCACATGCCTACGACCACGTCCCTTCTCAACAACAACTCCCCCCTGTTCTCCATGGCCTGCGCCCGCACGGCGGCCAGCGCATCCCCAGAGAACCCGTACGTGAACATTGACCGCCCTGGCAGCGAAGGGATCTTGCGGAGCACGTTGGCTGAAGAATTCATTGAAGCGAATCCATGCGACCGCATGCGTCTCATGAGCGAGCCTGGTCTGTTGTATATCCATATTAATGGGCGGAGCCGGCACACGAATAACCTCTCCAATAATGGTGCTATTTTGAATACAAACGGGGCTGCCAAAGGGTGAATCTGGTTCTCCATCGACCAAGGATGTACTACACGGTCTTTGTCCCGAGCGGCCGCCCTGCACGGCTCGCACCACCCTCGCATATTGCCCTTCAGAGCTAGTTGCACGTCCCAAAAACAACTCCCGCAGTGATAGCACTTATGTTCAACCCGGAGCCTATCTGGAGAAGGTACTGCGTCCAACGACGCGCGGAAGATCCGCGGGTACGCGTCGGCAGGCAAGCCACGGAAAGCTGTGCAAACACCTCTCGTACACATGCCGTGGGAGGTGTCACCGAAATTCTGCCAATCTGCGACGCCGAAACCTTCCGCGCCGCCAGGATTTCCAGAATTGCCCGCGGCGCGAGCGTTGCCCGCCATGCCAGCGCCGCCAGCATTGCCCGCCGCGCCAGCGCCGCCTGCGTTGCCCACCGCGCCAGCGCCGCCAGCATTGCCCGCATTACCTGCTGCGCCACGCGCGCCGACATTACCTGCAGAAGTGCGGTGGTGCTCTCGCCGCTGCGCAGCAGCAGCGTGTAGTGCAGCCATCTGGGCCTGAGCTCGCGCAGCGGCTGCTGCGTCTACCGGGAGTCTTGGTGTACCCTTTTCCTTTTGTGATCGGAGTTGCAAGGTGCGGTATCTGCGGAAACTCCGCCGCTCTGCGGCGCTCAACCCAGGCGGTGTTGGATTTCGAATGCGGAACACGGCTGCGCTAACCACGTCCCCCGCTGCACGATCACCGCCTTGTGAAATGCTGGTCCACGTCGCAAACCTCTGGCCAGAAGTACGCGGGTCAACGCCATATAGTTCCCAAGTGACCGCATGCGTTTGCACAGATGAAATTTCCACACCAGCTGCGTTGCGCTTGAGGCCACGGAACGTACCCTGCGCCAGTGGGCACTGGGCCTGCGCGCACAGATGCAGGTCGACAGCCGCGCGCGAGACCGAAGTTGGAGTGTCGGGTGGCAGCCGCTCCACAGAAATGACATCACCTTGGCAATGCAAGCCGCAAGATCTCACGTTGCCAACGCCAGCAAGCCGCAATAAAACACCACCATCTCCCAACCCACCAATTTGCAATCGAATGGACGAGGGCAAAAGCCTGTAGCTTCCAATCCCATACCCACGGACAGCGGAGATGCGAGGCTTGCGCTCTGCATCCGTCAAATCAGCAGTGCTCTGCAACAGAACCTTCGCATCGGGTGCCGACTGAAGTGTAGTCTGGCCTGCCTGGCGCAACGCTGCACGAGAGGAGAGATCGGCGATGCCACCACGACGGCGCTTGCTTGCATCACCTGCTGTAGTCACGTGCTGGATCCGCCGCAGACTCCACGGTCTGAACGGGCACATGCCGTCCCAGCGCCCTGAACTGCCCCAGGACGCGGCACCCGAACTGGGACAATGGTACCCCCCCCCGGTGCTCTCGGCCGCAAGAGCCGCTGAAGCCAGACCGCGAGCACCCTTCCCACCCAAGACGGCCCTGGGCCCCCTGGAGGGCAGCAGTCACCAAGACCCCCCCTGGAAGACACCACAGAAAGCAAATCGGAGGCCCCGCAGGAAATGGAGTCTGAGGCGGAATGGCCAAAGGCTAATCGATACAACGGTCGCAAATCAAGGAGCCTGCCTGCACAACCTTACCGAATGGACACCTGCGGCATTTCAGTGGCGGCTGATTGCCAGCATTGTCGGCTCCTGGTGCGCCTGGGCCGTCGGCAGTGGTGCCAGAAGACGCGGCGCCCTGTCCACTGTCGACACCGGAGTTTCTGGCCTCGTTACCAGCATTGGGCAATGAATCTGGCGACTCATGAGGAGCCTGAGGAACTGCAGGACAAGGCAACGCAGCCAACCAAAGAGGGTCATAATGCGTGCCCAAAGGATTGAAAGCGTGAACGGCGTTTCCGTCAGAACCCCCGCGGAACGTGCAGGTCTGTATGTGGCTGCCGTCCCTCCCCGCGTGAATTATCAACGTTGCGGGGGGCGCGGCAGGCCCGAGCACAAGGGAGGCTACTTTAGAAAACGTTGCGTTCGTAGCATCAATGTGATGGGGCGCGCAACCAAAAATGTCTTGGCCTCTGTCGCGATACCGTTGCACGAGAAGGTCATGGTCGTGGGGTGCCCGTCCCTGCAGTCGCAACTCTGGGCGCAATAGCTGGGCGCACGTAGAAATAAAACAGTTGTTCCCCAGACCAGGGCTGCCGTGCCCAAGCACGAAACCTAGCGGGACGCGGATGGGCAGCGTGCATGCTGAGTCAGGAATTCCTTTGGCGAGCGCCAAGGATACAAGCCAGCGCACTCGGCCCTGGATGTCGTTTACCTCGGGTGGTGGCCACACGCGCGATTCGTCAGGCGTGGTCGCACATGTTGCGATGGCAGAGAACAATTTGAATCTAAACTGGCGGCCTTTGCAAAAAGGCTCCCAAACCTGCTGCGGAATGCCAATGCCCGGCATGGAAACCATCATATCTACGGCACTGCGCAAGGCATCCGCCCAATCTTGCGACCACAACGGGTTCACGATGTACCGGACCATACACTGCGGGCATCCGCGGGCAACGTCCGCAAAGCACGTACCTAGGACCACCGAAACGCAACACCACCACCACCAAAGCGAGAAGCAAGGGTAGTCTCCCTGGTGGTTTGGCCCCCCCTCCCGCTCGAGACACTCCCAATCCCCAGCTCGGGGAGGCATCGTGGATCTACTCGCTGGGGGTGGCCCCCTGGTGGTGGTGTCGCTTCTCCCTCCGAGTACCTCCGCGTGAACACGCTCCCAAGACACACAAAGGGTAACATTCTTCGACTAGAATATTGGAGACAGGGCGATTCGGCTCAGTCGAAGGGACCGATTCGTTGGTACCAGGTGCTCGCCAACATTTCCGGCACTTGCGATCTTGGTTGGACTGATAAGGCTTCTCTCCGCAAACTCGGCACATCGGCTTCGTGCGTACAGGCATGACGCCCAAGATCTGGTAGGAAGTGCGCTGGCGAGCTTGAGCGAGCGTGCGTCTGCGGGCAGGCTGCGGCTGCGCGCATGCCCTCTGGCGCAACTGGCCCCGAAATATCCTCTCCACCCCTGGCGGAAAACCGCCTCTGCCACCGAAATATCCTCACCCGCTGGCTTAAAACTGCCACCGAAATATCCTCACCCGCTGGCTTAAAACTGCCACCCAAATATTCTCACCCGCTGGCTTAAAACTGCCACCCGAGATATCCTCACCCGTTGGCTTAAAACTGCCACCCGAAATATCCTCACCCGCTGGCCTAAAACTGCCACCCGAAATATCCTCACCCGCTGGCTTAAACCTGCCACCCGAATTATCCTCACCCGCTGGCTTAAAACTGCCACCGCAATATCCTCACCCGAGATATCCTCACCCGCTGGCCTAAGACTGCCACCCGAGATATCCTCACCCGCTGGCTTAAAACTGCCACCGAAATATCCTCACCCGCTGGCTTAAAACTGCCACCGAAATATCCTCACCCTCTGGCTGAAAACTGCCACCCGAGATATCCTCACCCGCTGGCTTAAAACTGCCACCCGAAATATCCTCACCCGCTGGCTTAAAACTGCCACGCGAGATATCCTCACCCGCTGGCTTAAACCTGCCACCCGAAATATCCTCACCCGCTGGCGTAAAACTGCCACCGAAATATCCTCACCCGAGATATCCTCACCCGCTGGCTTAAAACTGCCACCGAACCATCCTCACCCGCTGGCGCTTAAAACTGCCACCGAAATATCCTCACCCGCTGGCTTAAAACTGCCACCGAAATATGCTCACCCGCTGGCTTAAAACTGCCACTCGAAATATCCTCACCCGCGGAAATAAAACTGCCATCTAACGGCCTGGTGGTTCAGTTCAGTCTGTCAGTGTCTACCTCGCGAGAATCAAATTACGGGCTGCGCCCGTAAATGATTCCATTAAACGTTCAGGCTCGTTTGAGTCGCCCACCCCCGCTCCTGTCCCTGGTCGAAGAGCTATGCTGGCATCAGGCGCCTGCAGAAATGCTACAGCCTCGTGTCGGTGCTGCTCAAGGAGGGGATGAAAATGCTCGTCTTCGCATCGAAGTGCGTGGGCGGCGACCAGTCGCTCGTGGGAGCCTGTCGCGAATGCGTTCCGCATGTCGTGCGACTTAGCAAGAACAGAAATTCTGGCGGATCTCATCGTCCATATCAAAAGCTTAGCAATCAGCATGAGTGACTCGCGGCGGCGGGAACGAATGCCTCCGTAGGCCCACGGCGGTGGGTCGAATTGGGTTCCATACTGAATGAGTCCGATCCAAAGATACAATCGCCAAGAGTGGTCGAAACAGTGAAGTAAACGCACGCATGCATGAATGTCCTGAATCACGTTGCCAGTGGGGCGTTTTCCTTTTTTTGGCAGATTGCGACCGCCTGGCTAGTGAAAGCCTGGGCGGGCAGAGATCCACATCGATGGACGTGGGCGAGTAGTGTGGCGAAAGTCTGGATGATGGTGGAGCTGACGTCGTAATCGATCACGAGCTTCCGTCGACTGGGTTGGTAGACTCGCTCGGCAAGCGGATCCGCGTATTGATAGTCTGCAGTGTCATGTCCCATCCGTGCCCGTTGAACACCTGGGCGCGTCAAATGCTGCGGGGCGGGGAGCATGATGGTGAGTTCGGTGGGCCACGCCCAAGGTGGATTGTAGCGCATCCGTTTCTCCCTCCACAATCGTTTCTGCAGATGGTCGAGCTCCTCCGCTGCCGTCTCGATGTCATGGAGCTCAGGGGCGCCGATGTGCCCCCCCACTGGTTGAATGTCATTTGGTTGGGCCAATAGTCGTGGAATAGCTGTCGGGTCGTTGATATACATACTGACGTAGGCAGGCGTGGCAGAAAGTCCCCCCCTGGACGGCTGGTTGAGCAAGGGCGTCTGCGTATTCGGCTGCAGTGGGGCGCGCGGGGGGCAATGCAAGGTAGGATCGTCGTCGCGGTCCCGTCCGTCGTCCCGCTCGGACGCACGTGAGATGCGCAACTCGGGAGAGGTCGCGAGTGGCCCACGCGTCGCGGATGTCCTGGTCGAGGCTGACTTTCCACCAGTGATCCATCCAGCGTTGGTGGGCTCGTAGTCGTCGTTGGATCTCGCGCAGGGCCGCATGATTGAAGGGTAGTCGTCGGGCTCGGCAGTCGGCACGTTCTTTAAGCAAGCGGAGTCGTTCAAGTCGAGCTTGTTGGTACCATTGTGGTTGTCCTCCTTCCTTTGTGTAATAATTGCGGCCGCACTCACGAATGATATGAGCGATGAGAGCGTTGTGGCGGGTCGGAAACTGATCCATCGTGACCACTCGGAGGACTCCCTGTGTTTGCTGATCTCGGCGTAGACGTCATTGAGAAAAGCAGCGCGGTGGGCGCCCGCCTGGAGCACAGCACCGAGGAGGCCGAAGTCCCAGCGGATGTTGTTGTTCGTGATGTTGACGCCGCTGACAGGCATCTTGATCTGCATGATCATGGGGACGTGGTCGGCAACGTGCAATAGGCTACGTAGCTTGGCGTGTATATTCCAATTCAGCTTCGCGTATTTCACGATCTCCATGAGATTGTCGTAGCCGATGAAGTAGTCGATGCGTGATCTGGCTTTGTTGGCCCCGTAGTAGGTGTTGCCCACGTCAATGTGCGCGTTGATGGCTGTCAGCTGATGGGTCAACAGCTGGTCGTGAATAAAGCGTCCGAACTCGGTCTCGTCGCTGGCGTGGTAGCTGCCGATCGCACTGTCAGTATGGAGCTGTCGCGATCGTCGTCCTAGTCCTTGGTTGAGGTCAGTGAACAGGATGGGTGTGACGCGAGTGGGTGCCGGTGAGTGTCTGCAGTACCCAGCTCCATAGTCGTCGGCATCCTGCTTTCCAGTGTTGGTGATGACCCGTTCCGTTCGGCCTCGGTGGGAAATGCGCAACAATGAGTCGAAGGCGGAGCTGGCCTCGGTGAACCTCGACGGCGCCTGCGCGGCCCCGTAGGTCGGGTTGGGGGGGTGCAGTACCTTTACAATGTCTGTCTTTCGGAAGTGGCGCTTGGATACTGCGATGCTGCAGCCTGCTGAGCTATTCGCGTGGGCCCCTCGCCCCAGCCGAAGTGGACCCATGTATGGTGTAGGCTGTCCTCAAGGTGGTGCGGGCGCCGGTAGTGCGTTGGCGTATCTTGGTGCCTACGTACATCGTGATCTGTATGGCACGGCACGTGTCGGAGATGTGGTCGAGACGCCCTGGAACTCCCTTGAGCGAAAATTGGTTCCATCCCAATATCGTGATGGCCTTCGTCGTGGCGTGATGTGGGCGTACGTCAGGGTCAGGGCGGCGTGGGGGCGGGCTAGCCGTCTCGCTATGAAGAAGAGACGGAGCCCCCCCATTTCCAGGAATCACACTGGGGGCAGGGGGCGTCGGGGAGGTTGGGGGAAGGTCAGGCGGAGAGGCGTCGGCGGGGAAGTAGGTGGGTCGTCGGGCTTGAAAATTGATGATCAGGGCGTTCGTCACCAGGGTCCCGTTCATGTCGAAAATCAACGCCAGGTGGCAATTCAGGGTCAGCGCGCAATTGTTCCACCGGTGGCAATTCAGGGTCAGCGTGGTGTAATCCTGCATGTGCTGGCCCTCCGTGTCCGTGATGATGTCGAAATTGAAGCTCAGCGTCCAGCAATTCAAGACCAGCGTGTTGTAATCCTGCATGTGCTGGCCCTTTATGTTCGTGATGATGTTGAAATTGATGCTCAGCGTCCAGTGGTCGTTCGCGAACTGGGTGTGGAGGTGGTGGTGGTGCTGGGGTCGGGGCTGGGTGGCGGCTGTAGCGTGGGACTCGTGCGCGTAGTAGTGGGCCATGTAGGTCCCGTGCTGCAGCATCGGAATTCTCATCTGGCTGGTGGTCAAGTGTTTGTGCCATGCGCTCGTCCATGTTCATGATGTCAGCGAGCGGGTCCTGTATGCTCAGCAGGTGCGCGGCGCCCGCGCTCTGGAGCAAAACCTCGGCGGCATGGCGGTCAGCGGGGTATCGTCAAGGAGGCCCTCTGCCTTTCGGGCAAGGCGAGAGGGCGGTGACTGGAGGCCGCTGCTCCTTCGATGGCCTGAGCCTCGGCGGCCTTCGGTGATGAGGATGAAGATGATGATGGTGAGGAGGAGGAGGAAGAGGAAGAGGACGAGGGAGGAGGAGGGACGTAGAGTTCGACGCAACAGGCTCGTTCTTAATGCTTGGCGAACCTCAAAAAAAAAGAAGGGGAACCTCCCCGCGGCTCCCGCCGTGATTGGAGCTCTAGAGTGCGGCAAACACCCGTAGCGTGTCGGCCGCTCTGTCCTCCACGGAACACATGTGGCGGATTCCGGAAACCGTGAACCCAAAAACGTTGTCACTTCTCGTGGGCGCATGTTGTATTTCCGCCACCCTCCTCCGCCCTGTCCGCTGGCTTCCGCCGGCGGAGGCGGCCTCGTCTTACTTCCGCCGACCTTCCGCCGCCTTCCGCCGAGGAAGAAATGGCAACTCCTTCGACCCTCGAAGGCGAGATCCCTGCTGGAACGCTCCATGTGAAAAATGCACCCCGTGATAATCTCACTGATGCGAGCAGTCTAGAAGACTGCACCGGGCAGCCAGAGCCCCAGGTCCGGAGCGACGGCCTCGAGGCAATGTCTGATGTGACGATTTGGCCTCCGATGGCGACGAGGAGCAGGACCACGCGCCACCAAAAAAAACGAAGGGGAGCTGCGAGGAGGAAACGGCACCTGGGGTACGCAGCCGCAGGGCCCAGGGCGAGGGCAGGCGGGGGGGGAGGCCAGGTGCGGGGGGGGGGGGAGCTGCGGCGGGGGTGGGCGCGTATCTGCGCCCTCCTCCCCAGAACTCCGACATTGTCTTTTTTCTCTCATGGCGTCGAACCCTGGAGATCTGGACCTCTTCCCCCAGGACCGATACGTCATCCCGGGGCCCGGCGAGGGCCCCCAGAGCCCAGGAATACATCAAAAAAGCCAAGTCGCGAGGGGGTCAGAGGCCTCCTCCTCCTCCTCCTCCTCCTCCTCCTCCTCCTCCTCCTCCTCCTCCTCCCTCTCCGCAGTAACACTGTGGGGGCCCCAGCTCCAGAAGCCCTTGGCCCCGACCCCCGTGGCCCTTCTTGCCGGGTGTTGTAAGGAGTGCCCCTTGCCCAGGGCGCCCCCAGAATTTCCAAGGAGGCCCCCACAGCCTCCAGAGCAGCCCCTACGAGGCCCAGAGGGCCCCAGGGGCTGCAAACTTGAGCGAAAAGCAGGGGGCACCTTGGGCCAGGGGCACCTGTAGCAACCCCTGACCGTGGCTCCAGCTCCAGGCCGCGAGAGCCGGCGCGCAAGCAGCAGCGCCAACCTCGGCGCACGCACCAGCGGCACCGCTTTCGAGGCTCCCGTCGAGCTCTGCAGCGTCGACGAGGGCAGTGTGGGCAATGCCCTCCGAGAGACAGAGCCTCGAGAGGCGGAAAGGCCTGCCTGCCTGGGCCCACACAAAACCCTTGACCTGGGCGACCTCTCCCTGCGACCCAGGCGTTGCAAGATGTTCACAGCGGGCGTGTTCGCCCGCTCTCGTGCCCAAAGGCCATCACATTGTCTCAGACAACAAGATGCCAGTGCTACGGAATGCGTGCCAGCTTCCTCAAGAGGCGTACGCTGGAGGTGATCCAACTGCGCTGGGGAAAGTACTGAGCGGATTCTCCTTCCTTTGCCAACGACCCTCACATATCGATCTGGCTTGAAAATGAAGCAGGCAGATTGAGTCTAGGGCTCTGGCCGTGACTTTCGCGATGCTGCATTTGTTCGCAACGTCGGATCTGCTGGGATGGGCGGGGGGGGGTGCTAAGGGGATAGCAGTCTATCAGTGGACGCCAATGGCCGCACCTAGCTTATAAGTGGGTTACACATGCCCCAGGTGGCTTAGGGGGCTTAGACAAGTACGCTAAGTGGGCGGAGCCCACTCAGCCTGGATCGATATCCACTCCAAGCCACTTGGGGCAGTAGCAACCCACTAATGAGCTAGGTTAGGCCAGACATAACCCACCTTGGGGTCCACTGATCACCCCCCAATCTTGGCGGCGCGCACAGGGGGTGGAGGGAAGGGGGGAGGGCTTCCTAGAAGGAGGCTGCTTCTTAGAAGGCGCCGACCTTATATCTGTAGATAAGGCCCGCGCCTTCTAAGAAGCAGGGGTGTTTCCCCCTCCCCCCCCCCACCCCCCTCTGCGCGTGGCTGATTAGCACCCCCCGCGCCCATCCCTGTGGGGGCCTGGCCAAAGTGGACCCAAGCATGCGAGACGTCCTGCTGTCTGCCGTGCGGAGTCCCCGGAAGCCCCCCGGCCCTTTCCCCGTGGCTGATTGCTGATCGATACAAGTCGTCTTTGACGGTCAATGGTGATCCTTGGGCGACTCGAGCAGGCGATCGACTACAACCTTGGTGTACTGCGTACTGACAGTACGTGATTGATCGAGTTTGGGCTCGACTGCATAACTGATTATTTGATTCTCTCTGAAGTGGAACTGGGACACACAAATACATAGACACAAATAACAAGACTCCCAATATTTTCCAATATTTTCTGGGTGGGTTTTTGTCTTCCCCCTCACTTCCCATATTTTCCAATACTTTCTGGGGAATCGGCGATTGATTGTGTCTGTGCCTTTTTCCCTCTTCACTCTCGCCGAGCGTGCGGACAAAAAAAGGCAATGCTCGCAGAGCGCGAAGAGTCCGCCCCTGCCCCACCAGGGGTGACAGCTCCCGCGGCGCCCAGGGTGGACAGCGGCCGCCGGTGCACCCGCATCGGCAGCAGGGGCTCCCCCGCCGCCTGCAGGGGGGCTCCCTGCCCAGAGGCTGGGCTCAGGTCGGGCATGTCCCCCCACAGGCGGATTTTGGACGGATGTATATGTATGTATGTATGTATGTATGTATGTATATATATATATATATATATATATATATATATATATATATATTCCAAAGAAAAAAAGAAATCTGCCATGGCCCAAACTATTCAAACATAGCATACAACATCGTCCCCAACATATTTTCTTACTATGTTTGAATATTCCTCCTGTAGAGGGACAGGCACGACTTAAGGCCGGGCGAGGATGGGGGGGAGGGCAGGTGGAGGGGAACTCAGACCCCCTCGCGCTGCGCAAAAAGATCACGACGTTGTTTGTTTTGTGGTTGTTATCTTCAGCCTTCAAGGTCCCTCGCCAGGCCTCGGGGCTGTAACAGAAACAGCCCTGGAGGAAAAACCGGTCCCAGGAAAGGGGTCGACCTCTGGGGTTAGGTCGGGCATGTCCCCTACAAGCGGATTTTGGGCGAAAAATGCAAAATATACCCCAAATGCTCAAATCTACTCAACAAATCGTCCCCTGACTATTTTTGACTATTTGGGAAGATTCCTCCTGTAGAGGGACGGGCCCGACGTAAGTCCAGTGGGGGTGGGCGTGGCGAGAAACCCCAGACGTCGGGGGCCTGGGGAGGCAGGGCCGCCCTACCCTGCTCTCGTCGGGGAGGCCAGAGGCTGGGCGAGCATGGGGAGGGGAAGGGCAGGGGGGAGGGGAAGGCAGGGCCACTCAGGGCTGGACCTAAACGCTGTTGTTCGTTGTGCTTTTCGTTTCGTTCTCGATCTGGTTTTCGGTTTGCGCTGCCTGTCTTCCTGCACCTCCCTCCCAAAACGAAAAACAAAGCACAGCCGAAGTCCAGCAAACCAGCGTTGAGGTCCAGCCCTGGGGCCAACCCACCCTGCGCTCGTCGGGGATTAGAGAACCAGCAGCACTCCAGCAACACCTTTTTCAAACAAGCGCGATGGAAGCCCAAGCCCCGTGGCACGGAGGGGAGGCCGCGGAGGCGGGGAGGGGGGGGGGGGGCAGGGAGGGAGGGGGCACGGGGGGGGGGGGGGGGCGGCACGAGCGCGAGCGCGTTCTGCCGCGAAGCCGCTGAATTACCCTGGCGCCGCTCCACCAGGCGCTCCCGCAGAGCGGCGCGCTGGGGAGAACAGATCAGCACGGAGAGGACTTGGACAAAACAGAGGCGGCGTCCGCCCCAGGCCCCCGACGTCCTGATGCTTGTCATAACGTCGACCCCTAACCCTTTGGGAGGGGATCTAGGTCAGACGTCTCATACCAAACCGTCCAAGTTGTTGTATCCCTAGTGCGAAGACGGGGATCTGAACGAGGCCATGTTTTCATCGTATTCTTAGGGTGAAGGCTTCTTTTGTTCTCGATGCGTTCGGGGCCCCTGGAGGCAGAACATACACAACGAAACAACGCCCGTCGTGATTTTTTTTTTCGTGCCTCGAGGGGGTCTCGGGCACGTCCTCGCCGGCTCCCCCCGGGACCGTCAGCAGACGGCTGGGGATGAACGGCTGGTCCCTCAGGGAGGGGCGTCCGGATCTCCAGAGGGCCACGCTGTGAAGAAGCACCGGAGGAGCAAGAGAGTGAGGGAGGGAGAGAGGACGGGCTCCCAGGGGAGGGTGCACGAGGAGGCAGGGGCGAGAACAGAGCGGAAGCAAGGAGGGTCTGTAGCTTGGCCGTGGGCTAGAGTCAAGCGCTGGCTTCTCAACAGTCGCGGCGACGAGCGGGGCCCGACCGAGGGCCAGAAAAGGAACGAACGCGAGGGCCAAGGGGACCGCAACGGGGAGGAGACTGGGCGACGGCCTGGAGGGGAGGGGGGGGGGGAAGCGAAGGGGAGGGAAAGGAGGCGGGACATGAAAAAGGAAGGGGAGGGGGGGGGTTCGGGCCTGTTGCTGTGGCATGGGGATTTTGAGTCTGGCGCGTGAGCGTCAGCGTGCAGACAGCACAACGCATCTTGCGTCCTTTTCCTTCAGAAAGCGGCCCGGCGCAGCGAAAGCTCGAGCATTGGACAAACACTCGCGGATCGTCGCAACAGTTTTCGGTCTGATTCCTCGCACGACCCATCGGGGAAGGAAGAAGGATCGGGTAGGAACAAGGAAAGGCGACACCAACACCATGAGGGCGAGGAGATGCGAGTACTGCAATGGGGGGTCTCCCTGGTGGTATGGTCCACCCCTCTCGCTCGAGACATCTCCAGCCTCCGGCTCGGGGAGGCATCGTGAACCTCCTCGCTGGAGTTGGTGTCGCTGCTCCTCCCTCCGATGGGGGGGGCCCTGAGATCCCAAGCTGCGAACAGAACTGTGCCAGCGCAGAAAGCACGACCTCAAGACCCCATCCCTCTCGAGCACTTCTTTGGAAGAAGAAAAGAAGAACAACTGCATAATGCATAAACATTAACTGTTTGCGCTCCGCGCGGATTTCGTGGATCTGCGCTGGACCCCCCTCCCTGGCGCGCGGAGCGCGCCAGCGGCGGCGCCGGAGGCCCCGCCGGGGACGCCCAGCATGGATCCAGAGCTCGCCAGGGGCGGCGCCGGAGGCGCCGCCAGGGGGGCCCAGTGCGGATCCAAGAAATCCGCGCTGAGCGACAAACGTTTCTGTTTACGGCGCTTGCTCTCCTTCGATTCTCGAGCCGCACCGATCTGTGACGGCCCCGGGGCCCGACGCCGGGCGAGAGCACCCCGTGTGAAGAAGACTGCAGCGCCTGGACCTGTGATGTCTAGGCAAGCGGTTTCGGTTCCGGTTCCCTCCCCGGAACCGTTTTTTTTTGCAGGCTCTGGTCGCCTTTTTCTATACCGTTTCCTCTTTCAAGGGACACCTTCTCGACAACGGTGACAAAACGGCCCTGCCGTTTCCGGGGCCCCCTGAGCCCAGGAGAGGCGGCGGCCGCCCTCTGAGGAGGCCTTCTCCCTCTCACCTCTCCCCCTCGCTCGCCGCCGAGGTGAGGGCCCCCGGAGGCCGACACTGGCCGACGACTTCCCCGTCGAGATGTCGGCGCGCACGACGCGCTACATTTCCAACGCCAGGTCGGGGAGACGCAAGGCTCGGGTTATGGGTGGACTCGGGTTGGACTCATGCAGGCGGAATCTGGAGGACAAATAAAACACAGTCAAAAATGACCACTCGGCCAGCTGACAGCGCTGCGACAAGATGGGCCTGCGGAGTGAGCGAAGCGATTGAACAACACACCATAACAACTAATCAAATATATTAAACGAGTAGTCGAAAAATCGGCCCCAAGCTATTCTTGTACCATTCTTGGATACTCCTCCGGTAAAGGGATATGCCAGGCTTAGGGTTGGCCTGACGGGGCCGTGAGAATGACGCGACCCAATCTGAAAGTGGACGAGGGATCCCGCTGCAAACGTCCCACGGAACCGGGACCGTCAGAATCCAGGACGCGCTCGTCAGAAAGCCTCGGGGAACCCGAATTCTGGCGTACTCGAATACTTAGTTGTTCTTGAAAACGCTGGGGCGTTTCTTGTTCCGCTTTCGTATGTTCGTATTGCGGTTGACCACAACGTAACAAATATAGCAACCCAACCCAGAACAATCACGACACCGTCCGGGCCTACAACAGCGAGAAACGGCAACCCAACACAGAACACTATTGACAGAAACGGGACACACAAT
Source organism: Prorocentrum cordatum (assembly GCA_963575745.1). Taxonomy (NCBI): domain Eukaryota; class Dinophyceae; order Prorocentrales; family Prorocentraceae; genus Prorocentrum; species Prorocentrum cordatum. The sequence continues at coordinate 68,694 of CAUYUJ010001438.1, read as the reverse complement.
TACCAAAACGGTAATTCAAAAGAATTCGAACACGGATCGCAAAATGAACCGGCAACGGCGAGACGGCAATCCCACAACGGAGAACAAACGGCTCCAAAACAGAGCAAAACACGTCGATCTTGAAAACAGGAAAAGAGCGCCCCTAGCGTTTTTGGTTAAGGACATCTGAGCTCGAGCTTTACGCTTCCCCGAGCCAGCCTTAGGTCGGGCATGTCCTCCTACAGGCGGCCTTGGGAGGAAAGATAAAGCACACTCGAAAGATATTCAAGAATAGTCAAAAGATAAAGGCCCCGCCCCTTGCGCCGCCCCCTCCTGCGCGCCGCCGGCGGCGTCCGCCAGGCCCCCCCCCCCCCTGGCGGGCGGAGGGCGCCCGCCTGGCAGCACCCGGGGAGCTCCCGGAGGCGCGCCTGCACGGCGTACCGGAAGTGGCGCATCTCATCGGGCGTCGGGTTCGCGGCGTTGTGCCGAAGCTTCACCTCGCGCGGAAGGGGGGGGCAGGGTTAGGTCGAGCACATCCTCCTACAGGCCGAATTTTGACAGACAAATGAAAAACAAGTAGTCATGACATAATATTCAAAAGCAGTTAAAACAATCGTCCCAAGACTATTGTTTGACCAGTTTTGAAGTTTCCTCCTGTAGGACTTCAGGGCAGGGGCGAGGGCCGGGCAGAGGGGAGGAGGTGGCGAGGGGGACGATACACCCAGAAGCCAGCGGCGTGAGGTTTTTTGTGGTTGTTGTTGGTGTTGTTGTTGTTGCTGCTGCTGCTGTTGTTGTTGTTGTTGTTGTTGTTGTTGTTGCTATTGTTCTTGTTCTTGATGTTGCTGTTGTTGTTGTTCTTGCAGTTCTCGGCCTCCTGAAGTGGGGCCCTGACGAAGCCCATGGAACCGACCACCAAAAACGACTCGGGACTGGAAGTGCTTGTCCTGGCGAGAGAGTCCAGCTCCGACGTCGTGATCGCATCGCAGCGCGAATATCCGGAGACCCTCGGGGTGTCCAGCCAGTGGTGTGAGCAAGAATCACGGCGTCGGGCTTCTGGAGGGAGCGGGGGTGGACGGCGACGGGGAGGGCGCGAGCGGGAGGAACGCGGAGCGGAGACGGGAGGGGAACTGGTGAGAGCGGGGGGGGGGGGGCAGAGGAGGATGCCCAGGCGAGGGCGCGACGGTAGGGGACGGGGGGAGGGAGGGAGGCAATCTATGATGGGCCTGTTGTCCACCGCCACCACCGCAAGTTGGAGGGGGAGGGGGTCCTCCTCCTCCTCCTCCTCCACCTCCTCTTCCTCCTTCTCGTTCTCCTCCTCGTCCTCCTCCTCCTCGTTCTCCACCTCCTTCCCCCCTCCAACTTATGGTGGTGGTGGTGGAAAACAGGCCCATCAATCCAAGCGAATTCGCGAGCAATCTTGACTACCTACCAGACCACCCCAACCCGACCCGAAGACCCGAATTTCGGGTTTGGGGGGGCACGGGTTCCATCTGTGTTTTCTCGATGTTCCCCGACCCCCCCCCCCACTGGAAATGGAGGGCAAATTGAGGCCGTCGGGTTGGGTTGGGTTGGGGTAGTTTGGTGGGTGGTGACATCTGACGCTCCTCACCTCCAAGCCACCCCGTCCGGCCGTGTCAGCTCCCCCTCGATCCACCGTGCCTCCGGGGGGCCCTTGCCCGCATCCCGCGCCACTCTTCACCCATACCCTGTGCCACTTTTGGCCATGTCGTCCACTCTCGCGCCGCCCCTCTGGGCAGGCGTTGCCCCCCTTGGCTTCGAGCTCTGCTGCTGCATCTGATCCTGCTCGTGGTGGCGCTACGCATGCACGCACCCGCGCTCCAGAACACCAGGGGGAGTCGGGAGGGACAGTATTCTTCGCAGACGTCTGTTTTAGCCCTCTAGACGAAGTAGACGGCACTGGAAGAGACACGGAGGTGCACACTCTTGCGGTTCCCTCGGCTCCTCAGGACGGCATGCGCAACAGGTGCAACCAGGTCAACATCCTGATCCACATACCTTGGAGCAGATTGCGAGCGTAATCCACAAGGAGGTGCAAACTACCCGTAACACGATCAATAGCATCGAACGCCGCATGAATGAGATGAACGGCACCATGAACACCAAGTTCGAGGAGGTAAAGGAGCACATCGAAGGCATCGCCGTCCGCCTGACCAACCTGCAGAATCTGAGCTCCGAGCAGGTCGGCACCACAGCCACTCCCTGAGACGACGACACAACCATCTGGGACCTCATCAAGACGATTGAGCACGAGGTTTCGCAGTTGCAGGTGAATCAATCAAGCAATACAGGGGAAGTAAAGTGGGATCTCGCGGCAGCGATTGGCACACTTCTTGCTTAGGTTTCTAAGATAGAAGGACACACTTTATTCGTTGTCGGCGCCGGCGGCTATTGACATCTACTCTAAAGATGATGTCCGAGACATGCTCTTCGCGGTATTCGCTAGCGCAGCCGATCGAAATCTTGTGGTTGGGGTGTTACGGCGTGCGGATCCTGGTAACGGAGGGGCAATAATCTGGGCTACACATTGTAAGCCGCCTTTTCATCGCGCTGCTCGGAACGTAGGCTTTGGATTGAAACATGTTTTCAACACCGAGTTAGATAACAAGTACAAGGTCCATAATGCAGCCAACGAGTTGTAATATCGAGTATTCGTGGGATGTGATTTGGCTACTTCAATATTGGAATGGAGCGCAGAATGAGGAGCCTAGGAAGAACTCCAAACACATCCCACGCTCATCGAACTCATTGCGCAAAACACGACGCTACTGGAGCGAGCTGTCGAGGGGATGCAAGGCTGAACGAAGTGCTGAAACAAAAGCCACTAGGAAGCACGTCCAGACCCCAGAACCGGCCCAGAAGATCTCTGTACATGATTCTCTCACCGCGTTGGGAATACATATCACTACAATCTATGCGTTCCTGGGCAAAGATGCCGTCGTTCTGCACTACACCCTGGACCCGTCCTACTCGGCGACCAGAGGAAATTGATAGAAACATGAAGTAGGATGACATCAAAAATTGATTGGGCGTCCACCCAACACTTAAAGAGGAATGAGGAGAAGAGACCAATCGACTCTTGAAGTAGGCAGGCGCATAACGTAGAGAAGGGCCTGGGCATCCAAAAAACATACTTCAATGGCCGGCGTGTACATCCTTCGGGCAGTCCTCATAAAGAAGAGCTGCTAGAACCCTCCTTTTATGTAAATCATGCTTGGAGTAGGCCCCGGTCTGCCAGCCAACCCTGTTGCCCTGGCCGGTGGGCTCGTGGAGTGTGGAAGGCTTGCGCGGCGATTCGATCCTCAAGATAGACAAGCTGATTGGCATCAGGCGGCCACGAGAGATCAACATCCTCTGCATACCAGAAGCGCATCTGAACGGTTCCGAATACTACTCACGAGATGGTTACACGATGTGTTTGTCAAGTGAGTTGGACTTGCGAGTGCGATCGCACGGCGGAGTGGGTTTCGTAGTGGTCACGCGTACTTTGAACAGCAGTGCAGCCTTCAAGGCGAGCACCTCCAGGGTAGCCTCATTGAGAATCACAATCAAAGCGGGCATGCTAATCATTGCCACGGCATATGCTCCACACAATCGCCGTCCACATGCGCAGCGGTATTCCAAGCAGATCTACAAATGCAAATTCGGGCGACCACCGCTCACAACACAACGTACATCATGGGAAACACCAATGCTAGACCCTTGCGGGTTGGAGCCGGAACCTATGACATGATTTGAGCTTTACATGTTGGAATGCCCTGATGTTGCGGATACGTCCATGCTAGCCGCTGCCCCAAACAGGCACCTCTTCGTGGAGAGGTGCACGTCTTACAACCTTCTGGTGGCCAACACTTACTGAGACCATCCAATCAACATGAAGATCTGGTTAATCTTGGTATCATCCCCACAGACAACGACATGCCTGGACACAAGTTTGCTCACCTTGACCACGCGCTATGCAATCGTAAGGGTCTGTACACACCGTCAAGGATACCTGGACGAGACGGAGCACATATCATGTACTCACCATTTTATAATTCAACTTGGCATTCCGAGTGGAAGAACCCCCCAGTATGGAGTAGATGGACAAGTCGAACATCACATATCCACACACGATAGACCTATTTATTTCAGTGACCGTCGGCAACTCAATGGATACTAACACGGATTCGGCCGATGTTGCGAACAGTTGGGTTCGAAATGGTTTCGAAAAAGATGCTGAAGCGTTGACCAAAGAGAAGTGGGACACAAACAATATTGCACGAGCCAGCGTACGCTTGACTTGAACGACCAGCGCAACACTACACGTCCAAGCTAAGATCACAATGCTGAAACACAGCTCCAAAACAGGATACGGACATCAGGGGCGACAGGTCGCAAAGAGAGGCTGGACTTATTAATTCAACGGGGAGGTTGGAAAGCAGTTCGACATCTCAGAGCACCCATACGTATCAAGCATGCGTCGAGACCACGCCCTGATGGAACCCTTACAGACACCGCTGAATGAACAGATGTGCTGGCCGACTACTTCGAAGATGTTCGATGGCAAGTGCGCTTCCCAGAAGACACTTCGGAACCGCGCGCCCTCCTAGGCGACCCGTTGCCTGTCAACACGAGCTCGCTTACCATGGAAGAACTTGTCGAGGCGCTTCGCCGGCTATGTCGTGGTAAAACTGCTGGGCATGACGGGATACCGCCAAATGTCTGAAAAACGTTGGAGTCGGACCCAGACGCTTCTGCAATCACGCTTCGCTTGTCCCAAAAGTGTCGGGAGCCAAAATTCAAACCCGCATCTTGGAGGCGTGCGAGCATGGTTCTCTTTTTCAAGAACGGAAAATCACTCGTCCAGAAATCTACAGACCAATTCCTTGCCTCCACGCATGCTGCACCAACGCTTACTTCAAGGAGGTACCAAGTCCAGAAAGCATGGCTCTCGATTTGGACTTCGTTCCACGGGGCGGGAGGATGGGAAAGACTCAGGACGTTCGCGCCTGGGGACTGGGACGTGGACAGCGTGTCGCGCCGAAGTCGCTCCAGGTGTGACCTGTGCCCCTGGGCGGCCCTCGCTCCCTGTCCCCCCCTTCGGCCGCCCTCCCTGTCTCCTTCCATGTCACTGCATTGTGGCACGATTCGCTTCAGCGGTATCCCCGTTGTGAGTGCTCTTCCGCCTGCGCAATTCCTCTGCCTTGCCGCCGGCGTGGAAACGTGTCGCGACGAAGCGTGGTGGACCAGAAACGGCGCCGCGACACGCTGACCAAACGTTCTCGACCGTAGGAGGGCACCACACATGCACCTACACAGACCCGACCCTGGCCACAAGCCGATCCGGCGCCCGGGACGGGCCCGGCCAGAGCAGGTGGTGGAGTGGTCGGCGCCTTCCAAAGGAGGAGGAGGAGGAGGAGGAGGAGGAGGAGGAGCAGGAGGAGAGGACGAGGAAGAGGAGGGAGACGAGGAGGAGAAGGAGGAGGAGGAGTGCGAGTAGCTTTGGGGAGGAGGAGGAGGAGGAGAAGGAGGAGGAGGAGGAGAAGGAGGAGGAGGAGGAGGCCGCAGCCATTTTGGCTCAAGTCTCACGGAGCTTACCTCCCGTGGGTCCCGACTCCAGAGGCTCGAGGCTGAGGTGGAAGGACAGCCCCTTCCAGAGGCCTGGCTGCCTCAGCCAAGCGCTGGGTGAGCTCCTGGCGGAGCACAGTATTCGTCCCCTCGGCGCTCCGAGGGAAGCTTTCAGTTAGTCCACGGGACTGCAGATGACACAGAATGGTGGAGAGGAGCCAGCAGTCTTGCCGGGGCTGAAGAAGCCCGTGTGGGGCTGCGCCTGTGGGAGGAGCAGCAAGTAGTCGAGCAGAATCCGTTGTGCGTGCGGGGCGAGTGCGCCACGCTCTATCATCGATCGTGCCCGTCTGTATGCAAAGAAGTGTCAGAATGAACGAGGGCCCAAGCCTGGACAACACCCCCAGCCTGGGGGTGTCTGGGCTGAGCAGCTCGAGAGTACGAACCAGTCGATTGCGAAGCTTGCCAATTCTGTCCAACTCTTGCTCAAGGCTCAGCCAAGTGTGGAGGGCCGCCAGCGCTGGGGGTCACGGGCGGAGGGGCCAGCCAGGATAAAGGAGGGCCCAGCCAGAGCCAGCCCGACAAGTTGCGCGAGAGGATCGCGATGCTCGGCAGGATGGCGAAAGAGCTGGACCCAGACGCGGACAAGGGTGAGATCGAGCGCCTGCGGCAGAAGCAGGCGGCAGCGCATAAGGAGCTCCAGGGCTCCAAACCGGCGCTCACCCAGCACACCATCGCAGGTCACAAGTTGGCAGAGCTTGAGGCCAAGCAGGGGGCGCTGGTGCAGAAATTGGAAGCACATCGCAAAGCCATCGAAGAGGCTAAGGAAGTGGAGAAGACCATGCAAGCCCAGGTGGACGAGCTCAAGGCAAAGGTCGAAGAGGCCCGCAAAGAGTTGGTCAAGACGATGCCAGTCAGGACGTCTACCTGGAACGTTGGAAAGTTGGACAAGTCTGAGCTTGAGAAGCAGCCCGAGGTCAAGGCCATGCTCGAGTCAGAAATTCTCAAGGCCAGCGGCGTATCCCCACCTGGCCCTGCAGCTGAGCCTCCTCCTGCTGCTTCAAATCATGGGGAGCGCGTTGGGGGAGATGTGCCCGTACCAGACCTGCACGAAGGCATGGAGCTCTGGGAAGCCTTGGCAGAAGAGAAGCGAACCCTCATGGACGGCTTGGCAGGCCTCAAGCTCAAGCGCCAGAAGCGAGGGTCGCAGGGCACAGGTCATGCCGGACCCGATCGAGGTGCTGGAGGCGTGCGAGGCGCCGGGCGGCTGCTGGCTTCCCCAGGCGGCCCCTCTGGTTCCACCCAGCCCTTCGGAGAGGCGCTGAAACGGGTGAGGCGAGGCCGCCAGGGGACACGGGGTGGGTCATCTCCCCTGCGGTGCCCCGTCTCGCGAGCACGAGCAGCCGGGGGCCACTCGGGCGAGAGCAGGAGGTGAAGGGCAGGGGGAGGAGGTGTCCCCGCGGGGCAAGGCGAAGTCGGATCGGTTCGAGTTCAGCTTCGCCAACATAAAACCAGTCTTGGCCTAAAAGGATGGGATGTCATCGAAGAGGTTGAAGAGGACAGGTTGCCAGCAAGAGGGACCTCAAAATGTTCGGCTTCGTGGAGCACCATTCGTCTGGGGGTCGTTCAACCCAGGCCGCGAAGAAGCTCAAGAAGTATGGCTGGGGAGGGGCCTCCGTCCCAGCAACCCCGACGATCAATGGCGGTAAGCAGGGGCACGGTGGAGTGTTGCTCCAAGCGCGAGTTGGAATGCAGAGCTGGCCGATCACGGACAGCCACAACAGACTCCACCAGCGGCCCGAACATGTGGGGGGAAAGAAACAGGGAACAGGCCAGGTTGTGCGCTTCGAGGGGGGCATCGAGATCCTGTTCGTGGCAGCGTACTTCGTCGTGGACGTGGGCCTCGCAGAATGCGACCTGGTGATGATGGATGAGATAGCTAGCCTGGTCACCGCGACGGACAGGCCACTCGTTCTTATGGGAGATTGGCAAATGACGCTGGATGAGATCGGCCCCGCTGGCTGGGACACCTACCTGCGATACCCCAGGTGGTCACCCTACAGGTGGGCGGCACATAGACTACATGGTGACATCTGAGGACCTGCAGGGGGCACTCCTGCTGGAATGGGACCTGGGCGGGCCCCGGGCGGCCCCACACTTCGGCGTGAATGCGAAGCTCGGCAAGCAAACGTTCAGGTACCAATACAGAATCCCGCTCGCGCCCGTCAGCATCACGGTGGGCATGCGGGGTCCTGACAGAACGTGGGATGAGCACGTAGAGGCGGTCCAGCAGATGAAGCGCGAGGCCCTGGAGGATGACAAGTACCACCACCTGCCCAGGGACAAGCTAGAGGTCTCGGCGGCGCACATGGAGTTCGCGATGGCGGCTGAGCACCTGCTGGCTCAGAGGGAGATCACGATAGACTACCAGAAGGCAGCCGCCCGTCGTGGCCTCCTCACCGAGACGAAGATAGTGAACATTGTGGAGCCAAAGCCGCAAGGATGGATGCAGGGCTCCGAGGGCCTCGCGGGGTGGATGGCTCTAGAGGCTCGCTTCAAAAAAGGTGCAGGGAGTCTTGGGCAAGCAGAAGAAGGCCTTCCTGGTGGACCGAGCCTGGAAGAGCATGCTCAAGCAAGCTCGCCGTTGCCAGGACGTCGAGAGCACCCTGCAGGATGAGCGCAGCCAAGCTGTGCTCAAGCAAATGTTTGCACTTGCCTCGCCGCCTGCTGCTACCGCTGCCGCTCTTGAGGGAATTGGGGTGGAGCTGGGTAGGGCGGTGGGGGGGATTGGGCGTAAGCAAAGCCGAGGCCATTCCAAAGGTTTTAAGGATGGGTCATTTCGAGTTTGCGAGTTGGGGCTGGAGCCCTGCATAGATGGACCAAATCGTGGGGCAAAGAGGATCCCAGGCTGGCCCAAGAGTATGACAATTGCCGTAGGAGTATCAGACACCCGCTTAAGATTGTTGAGGCGAAAGCTGAGTATTGGACCAGGTTCTGGTGCCCGAAGGACCCCGAGGGACGCCCTAGAGGGAGACCTCAAGAGGAGCCCTGGTGGCCCGAATTCAGGCAGCTTGCGCAGGCAGATTTTGCTGAGGCCGCTCCCCATCACCCGTGAAAAGCTCGGGAAGGGGCTCAACGCCTTTAGGCACACGGTAGGCATGGGCCTCGACTGTCAGAACCCCAGGTGGTGGTCCCAGGTCACAGGAGAAGGTCAGCAGCAGCTGCTGCAAGTCTTGCAGGGTGTAGAGCAATATTTAGAATGGCCTGTGCAATTAGAAGAGAACGTAGTCCAGCTAAACTATAAGTCGGAAACAGCTGACCGCCCGATCACATTAACCCAGGCTCTGCATAGGACCTGGTCGGTTTTGCGCAGAGGCCAAGTCGCCAAGTGGGCCGAGGAGGGGGTCGAGTTTTGGGACCGGGCGGTGCGAGGGATTTCCCCCCTTAGGGCTGCCCTCTTGCGGCAACTCCGTTTGGAAGTGGCCAGCGTCCAGGGTTTTTCTTTGCTTGAGATTCTCGATGACCTGGAAAAGTTGTACGACCACCTGCATGTGGAGAAATCTTCAGGCTTGCCAAAATCGCTGAGTACCCCATGGGCCCTCTCTTTTTGGCCATGCAGATTCACTTTAGTCCTCGGCGGCTGCGAGCCGAAGGGGGCCTGAACGAACTCATCGTTCCCTTTAACGGGCTGCTCGCAGGCTGCAACCAATCAATTGATATTTCTCGAGTTTCACTGTGGGAGATCCTACACGATATGCACTGGGTCGACGATATGTGTTCGGGCACAGCCGGCTTGTCCATGAGCGATCTGTGCAAGTGGCCTCTGCGCTCGTCGCGAAACGTACCGCCAGTGGCCTAGTTGTTTCAGGTAAACGCACCATCGTAGCTAATCCGCCAGAGCTCGGAGAGAAAGTTGCAGACGCCCTCGAGGTCAAAGGAATTTAGCTCGAGACCTCGCAGCAGCAAGTCAACGATCTGGGGGTTGATGGGTCGTCGTGTCGTCGTTCGGTCCGTACTATGAAGAAGAGACTCTCGGCTGCTAGAGGTAGAAGTAGCATGATTGCACAAGTCGCTAAAGCTAACCCGCAGACTGCAAAGTTAGGCAAAACATGTGTTCTCCCACAGGACACGCGGGGCTTTGAAGGGATGGGCCTGGCACCAACAACCCTCCACAAGCTCCGTTCCCAAGTGTCTGGGCTCACGGGGATTCGACGAGAGGGGAGCTGCGCCACGGTTGCCATCCGTCTTGCTCTGCCGTCCAAGCAGGACCCGCTAGTTTTTTTTTTGGGCAGAACGCAGATTTTTCAGACGTGGGTGGACATGCTACCTGCGATCGTTGCTGACGCCCGTGCTCCGCTGAGCCTCGCATGGAAAAGGTTGCGGCGTGAATTGAAATTGCAGAGCTCGAGGAGAAAAGCTTGCAGAACGAGGTCAAAGGAATTAAGCTCGAGACCTCGCAGCAGCAAGTCAACGATCTGGGGGTTGATGGGTCGTCGTGTCGTCGTTCGGTCCGTACTATGAAGAAGAGACTCTCGGCTGCTAGAGGTAGAAGTAGCATGATTGCACAAGTCGCTAAAGCTAACCCGCAGACTGCAAAGTTAGGCAAAACATGTGTTCTCACACAGGACACGCGGGGCTTTGAAGGAATGGGCCCGGCACCAACAACCCTCCACAAGCTCCGTTCCCAAGTGTCTGGGCTCACGGGGATTCGACGAGAGGGGAGCTGCGCCACGGTTGCCATCCGTCTTGCTCTGCCGTCCAAGCAGGACCCGCTAGTTTTTTTGGGGGCAGAATGCAGATTTTTCAGACGTGGGTGGACATGCTACCTGCGATCGTTGCTGACGCCCGTGCCCCGCTGAGCCTCGCATGGAAAAGGTTACGGCGTGAATTGAGCCGAGGGAAAGTTGCAGAGGCCCTCGAGGTCAAAGGAATTAAGCTCGAGACCTCGCAGCAGCAAGTCAACGATCTGGGGGTTGATGGGTCGTCGTGTCGTCGTTCGGTCCGTACTATGAAGAAGAGACTCTCGGCTGCTAGAGGTAGAAGTAGCATGATTGCACAAGTCGCTAAAGCTAACCCGCAGACTGCAAAGTTAGGCAAAACATGTGTTCTCCCACAGGACACGCGGGGCTTTGAAGGGATGGGCCTGGCACCAACAACCCTCCACAAGCTCCGTTCCCAAGTGTCTGGGTTCACGGGGATTCGACGAGAGGGGAGCTGCGCCACGGTTGCCATCCGTCTTGCTCTGCCGTCCAAGCAGGACCCGCTAGTTTTTTTTTGGGCAGAACGCAGATTTTTCAGACGTGGGTGGACATGCTACCTGCGATCGTTGCTGACGCCCGTGCTCCGCTGAGCCTCGCATGGAAAAGGTTGCGGCGTGAATTGAGCCGAGAGAAAGTTGCAGAGGCCCTCGAGGTCAAAGGAATTAAGCTCGAGACCTCGCAGCAGCAAGTCAACGATCTGGGGGTTGATGGGTCGTCGTGTCGTCGTTCGGTCCGTACTATGAAGAAGAGACTCTCGGCTGCTAGAGGTAGAAGTAGCATGATTGCACAAGTCGCTAAAGCTAACCCGCAGACTGCAAAGTTAGGCAACACATGTGTTCTCCCACAGGACACGCGGGGCTTTGAAGGGATGGGCCTGGCACCAACAACCCTCCACAAGCTCCGTTCCCAAGTGTCTGGGCTCACGGGGATTCGACGAGAGGGGAGCTGCGCCACGGTTGCCATCCGTCTTGCTCTGCCGTCCAAGCAGGACCCGCTAGTTTTTTTTTGGGCAGAATGCAGATTTGTCAGACGTGGGTGGACATGCTACCTGCGATCGTTGCTGACGCCCGTGCTCCGCTGAGCCTCGCATGGAAAAGGTTGCGGCGTGAATTGAGCCGAGAGAAAGTTGCAGAGGCCCTCGAGGTCAAAGGACTTAAGCTCGAGACCTCGCAGCAGCAAGTCAACGATCTGGGGGTTGATGGGTCGTCGTGTCGTCGTTCGGTCCGTACTATGAAGAAGAGACTCTCGGCTGCTAGAGGTAGAAGTAGCATGATTGCACAAGTCGCTAAAGCTAACCCGCAGACTGCAAAGTTAGGCAAAACATGTGTTCTCACACAGGACACGCGGGGCTTTGAAGGGATGGGCCTGGCACCAACAACCCTCCACAAGCTCCGTTCCCAAGTGTCTGGGCTCACGGGGATTCGACGAGAGGGGAGCTGCGCCACGGTTGCCATCCGTCTTGCTCTGCCGTCCAAGCAGGACCCGCTAGTTTTTTTAGGCAGAATGCAGATTTTTCAGACGTGTGTGGACATGCTACCTGCGATCGTTGCTGACGCCCGTGCTCCGCTGAGCCTCGCATGGAAAAGGTTGCGGCGTGAATTGAGCCGAGAGAAAGTTGCAGAGGCCCTCGAGGTCAAAGGAATTAAGCTCGAGACCTCGCAGCAGCAAGTCAGCGATCTGGGGGTTGATGGGTCGTCGTGTCGTCGTTCGGTCCGTACTATGAAGAAAAGACTCTCGGCTGCTAGAGGTAGAAGTAGCATGATTGCACAAGTCGCTAAAGCTAACCCGCAGACTGCAAAGTTAGGCAAAACATGTGTTCTCCCACAGGACACGCGGGGCTTTGAAGGGATGGGCCTGGCACCAACAACCCTCCACAAGCTCCGTTCCCAAGTGTCTGGGCTCACGGGGATTCGACGAGAGGGGAGCTGCGCCACGGTTGCCATCCGTCTTGCTCTGCCGTCCAAGCAGGACCCGCTCGTTTTTTTTTTGGGCAGAATGCTGATTTTTCAGACGTGGGTGGACATGCTACCTGCGATCGTTGCTGACGCCCGTGCTCCGCTGAGCCTCGCATGGAAAAGGTTGCGGCGTGAATTGAGCCGAGAGAAAGTTGCAGAGGCCCTCGAGGTCAAAGGAATTAAGCTCGAGACCTCGCAGCAGCAAGTCAACGATCTGGGGGTTGATGGGTCGTCGTGTCGTCGTTCGGTCCGTACTATGAAGAAGAGACTCTCGGCTGCTAGAGGTAGAAGTAGCATGATTGCACAAGTCGCTAAAGCTAACCCGCAGACTGCAAAGTTAGGCAAAACATGTGTTCCCCCACAGGACACGCGGGGCTTTGAAGGGATGGGCCTGGCACCAACAACCCTCCACAAGCTCCGTTCCCAAGTGTCTGGGCTCACGGGGATTCGACGAGAGGGGAGCTGCGCCACGGTTGCCATCCGTCTTGCTCTGCCGTCCAAGCAGGACCCGCTAGTTTTTTTGGGCAGAATGCAGATTTTTCAGACGTGGGTGGACATGCTACCTGCGATCGTTGCTGACGCCCGTGCTCCGCTGAGCCTCGCATGGAAAAGGTCGCGGCGTGAATTGAGCCAGGCCAAGTCCAGATGGGGAAGGATCAAGGGCCCCATGGGGGCCGTCGTCGCCAACCTGCTGGACCTCGGCTGGGAAGCTCCCGAACCTTGGCTCTGGATTGACCCCGTGGGCAGAGAGGCCTTTGATCTGTTGGAAGGGGAAGCCGACCGTCTCTTAGAGCTGGCCCATGGATGTGCAGTCGAGGCCAAGCCTTGGCTGATGGACAGCCAGCACTATCATGGTGGTGGTGGTGGTGGTGGTGGGGGGGGGGGGGGCGGGCGGAGTTGGGGGTGGATATGACTGTTGCGCTCAAGCACCTCAGTAAGCTCAAGAGCCGCCAGGGGTATGATAAAGTTGCTGTGCTCCAGATAGTTTTCACGGGGGCCTTGTGGCCCAACTCCGGGAGGTTTGGGCAGGAAGGCAGGAGGGGGGAGTGGAGGCCGCAAAGCAGGGGGATCCAGGGGCCCAGGACCAGGACTCGGCCTCCCTCCTCCAGGCAGCGGGCGAGGCCATCATGGCAGTGGCCGACCATCCTCCTCCTCCTGCTGCTGTTGCTGGGAGCTCCCCCTGTGCGGATGATTTCCACCACATGTGTGACCTCGCCGCCCAAGCGGATGAGCTGTGTTGTCAGCCTTGTGGGGGGCCTGAAGACTGGGGACTTGGGCACCCTGGCCCGCCCATTGCCCATTGCTGGCCCTGCCCTCAGGTCCCCTGCCTGCCCTCGCTGTGGCGCCCTGGAGGAAACGCTGTTTCACCAAATGTGGGAATGCCCCAAGAATGCCGACATCCCTGGGGCCCATCCTGAGCTTCTGGAGGCGGCTCGTGAGGGGGTGGTGTCGGCCCCGATTTTCTGGCCCAGAGGTCTCCCCCCCGTCTCCCTGGACCCAGGTGATCGCTGATGCGGTGACCGAGGCCGAACCAGTTGTCTCAGCGTCCCTGCAGGAAGGCCCTTTGGAGCTTGAGGCGGGGGACGTAGCGGGGTCGGACGGGACGGAAGGCACCTACTCTGCTGAGCCTCGCCTGCGCCGCTGTGCATGGGGTTTCAGTGTGATCAGAGATTTCAGACGTGTGGCGTGGGGAAGGGGACCCCTCACAGGTTTCAAGCAGACCGTCCCTTGTGCCGAGTTGAAGGGGGGCCCTTGAGGTTCTCAAGAATACTGAGGGCGATGTTGACCTGGCCGTGGACAGTGCGTGCGTGGTCAAGGCCTTTTGGAAGGGCCCAGGCTATCGGCACAACGTGAATCGCTCGGCTTGGAAAGAGTTCTGGCGTGCGGCTGCAGGTCGGACTGTCAGGATGACCAAAGTCAACTCTCACTCCAGGCCCGAGGTTGTAGGTGAAACTCTTTGGTTTGCAAATGGAGCGGCGGACGCAGGAGCAGAAGAGAGCGCCCGTCAGTGTCAAGTTCACTCGGAGGCAGTTGGACGCCTCCTCGAGGCCGACCGCCTCGCCTTTCAGGTTCACTTGTTGGCGGTGGTCCATTCCATCGCCGTGCAGGCGCGCGAGCTCTACGGTCCTTCGCCTCGTGCTGCACGGATAGCACAGCAGAAGGAGCGGAGGAGAGAGGCGGTGGCGGCGGAGGAGGAAACTCGCCGCACGACCGCCCATGCCCTGTTCCGCGACCGTCAAGGTTGGCGTTGCTTGGAGTGCGGGACGGGGGCCGAGCGAGTGCGGGAGCTGGAGTGGCTGGGGGGGGCTTGTTCGGGTAGGCCTGAGTCCCTGCACACGTCTCACCGTCTTAACGTCACGAGGGGTGTGTTTTGGTGTGAAGTTTGTGGAAGTTGCGGGGTCCGTTCTCGAGGGGGAATGGGCCCCGCTAAAGTTCAGAAGCTGGCCAAGGCCTGCGAGCCCATGACTCGGGGAGGGTGGGGGGCTCGTGTGATCAGGTCCTTGGCCGCGGGCCGTTTGCTTCCAGGCTAGAAAGCCTGGCCTGACGAGTCGGGGTGACTGGTCCGATTCGTTCGAATCCAATTGCTTCGTTTCGCTTCGCTCGCCGCGCCTGACTCGAGGAGCTCGCGGTGGATTCCCGAAGAAGGAGAGGAGGAGGAGAGGGAGGAGGGGACGAAAGTCGAGGGAGTGCCGGGCTGGGCGATAGGAGAGGATAGCGAAGGGGTGTGAGGGGGATCAGTGAATCAGCTCACGCAGCTGATCGCCTTCTGGCGCCAGCAGGCGCCCAAGTGTCGAGGAATGCGCCCGCCAGCTGTGCCGAAACGGGCTGCACGCAACAGATGTCGTGATCACCTCTTTCCCAATCGAAGCATTGGCGGCGCGCACAAGGAAGTAGGGGGAGATGGGAAGGCTTCTCAGAAGGCGGCCGCTTCTTAGAAGCCACTGGCCCTACATCCATTGACGAGGCCCGCGCCGTCTGAGAAGCAGGGGTGCTCCTACGAGGGCCTCCCCCCTCCCCCTGCCACCCTCTGCGCGTGGCCGAAAGACGAAGGACCGAGACAACATCGGATTGCGTCTGGGAATTCGGCTCAGAGCGCTCTCCAGAACCCTCTGCTCCTGGCCCGCCCGACCATCCCCCCCCCTGCACGGTTCCCCCTGGGGCCGTAGGCGACCCGAGGAGGAATAGGAGGAGGAGGAGGAGGAGGAGGAGGAGGAGGAGGAGGAGGAGGGAGGAGGGAGGAGGAGGAGAGGAGGAGGAGGAGGAGGAGGAGGAGGAGGAGGAGGGAGGAGGAGGAGGAGGAGGAGGAGGAGAGGAGGGAGGCGGAGGAGGAGGAGGAGGAGGAGGAGGAGGAGGAGAGGGAGGAGGAGGAGGAGGAGGAGGGGGAGAGGGAGGTGGAGGAGAAGGAGGAGGAGGAGGAGGAGGAGGAAAGAGGAGGACGGGTCGCCTAAGCCCTTCGGAGAAACCCTCCCCCCCCCCCTCTCGTCCGACTCGGGAGTCCCAGATCTCCGGCGTCGTGACTCTGTAAACCCCAAAAGGTTTGGGCCCCCTCCCCGAGGCCGGTGTCTCATCCCGAGATGTTCTTCGACGGTCCCGGGGCCCAGCAAGGGTTCCAAGGGGCCAACAACGTGCCAAAGCCTCTCGTCGTGACCCTGGTCTCCGAAAGGAAAAGCAGGAATCTCATGATAATACTATTAGTAACAATGATGACACTGATGCTCAGAAGGATGATGCTCATAAAAACAGGAATGATATTCATACTGATACAAAGCAAACTACCAACCATAACAATAACACTATTACTACTAATACGATCAACAGCAACAACAGCAGCAACAGCAGCAACAACAGCAATAACAATACAACCAATCATATTAATAACCATACGGATAACATACCTATATCACGAACAGGAAGACGAACAAGTGGGGGGAATGGTGGCCACATGTGCGAGCGCGCCAGGCAAGGGAGCCTGGCAGCAGCTAGGAGCGGGCGGGCGCCTTGACGTTGCTGATGGCGCGAAGCCACCTCGGCTACCATGAGGATGCCCCCTCGCTGCGGGCGCAGCTAACGGAGCCGCGTTCGCACCGCGCACCTCCGATCGCAACCGCAGCCCGACCGCTTCCCTCCTCCCCCTCCTCCCTCTCCTCCTGCTCCTCCATCCTCCCCCGTTCCTGCTACTCGGCCGCCTCCTCCTCCTCCTCCTCCTCCTCCTCCTCCTCCTCCTCCTCCTCCTCCTCCCTCAAGCCACTTCGGCCCTGGCCCCCCCTTTTCCCAGGGCTGCCCCAGTACCTCCGCGAGGTGCTTGAGGGACTTCCGTGCACCCGCTCCCTTGCAGGTTTTACGGTCGACCAAAGCTGGGGCTCATGGCTCGCACCCACCCGCCGCCGCGCAGCACCAGCCAGGCTGCCCGCGGCACCGCTGCCTGGCATTCTTCATCGCGCCCCTGGACGCGCTGCCGCGGCTGCAACACGTGCGAGTACAACGATCGCCTCGACCCGCAGGCCCCCACATGCCCACGGTGCAATCGGCCCGTGCGCATGCACCGCGGCCGCTCTCGTTCGCCAAGCCAGGTGAGGTTCGGGCCCGCGGAGATCATCGACCCCGATACGCCGCCGCCAGCCGCCCCTCGCCGCGAGACGGCGACGCCACGTGCTGACAACGACGCCCTCGCCAACCACCTACGTCAGGCACTTGCGGCCGCCACCGACCCCGCCTTGCAGGCCATCCTCGCTGCTCAGATGCAGCGCCTCGGCGCCCAGGAGCCCGAGCCCAAGGTCAGCGAGGTCGAGGCCATGCGGAAGGCAGACGGTGCGTGGCGCAGTGCGGTCAACCACCACAATCAGGTCGTGGCCAACGTCGTGCGGCTCCGCAAGGCCTTGTCCACGGCAGAGGCCAAGGAGGCCGAGGCCGCCCTCGAGGTCGCCAAGACGGAGGCTGCCAAGCGCAAGGCTGCTCAGGCTCTGGCACATGCCGAAGGAGTCGGACACCCTGATGGCGCCAAGGACTCCGCCAGCAAGCCCGACCACCCACCCGAGGTTCCTTTCACAGTCTCGTGGGACCCC
Source organism: Prorocentrum cordatum (assembly GCA_963575745.1). Classification (NCBI taxonomy): domain Eukaryota; class Dinophyceae; order Prorocentrales; family Prorocentraceae; genus Prorocentrum; species Prorocentrum cordatum. The sequence continues at coordinate 51,372 of CAUYUJ010001438.1, read as the reverse complement.
ACGCTCTTCCAGCAGATCGAGGAGCTCGATTTCACCGACACCGAGCAGCAGGAGCTCAACGCCGTCAAGAAGGGGCTCGAGGAGCTCAAGCAGCAGTTCGCCACAAAGGGCCCCCAGGTGCAGGAGCTCATCAGCCGTGCCACAGCCGTGCGGCAGGCACGGGAGGCACGCTACCAGAAGAAGCGCAAGGGCGACGGCGGCCAAGCCAGCACCACGCCTGGGGCAGCCCCGCCCGCTGGTGGCCACGCTGGCGCTGGACCGCCCCCCAGCTCGGGCGAGGCCGCCGGCGCTGGAGCTCAGCCGCCACCCGCAGCCGCCCAGGCGCAGGCGCAGGCGCAGCAGCAGGCGCAGCAGCAGGAGGAAGACGCCGCGCTGGCCGCTGAGGCCGCTCGCCTGTCAGCCGCCAAGTTCGCCGCCCACGCCGCCATGAACAAGGATGGTGCCCCCGAGACGGCTGCGCCGACGCCGACGCCAGGCAAAGGGAATGGCCGCACCACCGCCACCAAGCGAGCCACCTCACATTGACTAGGCGGAGGTGACCCCAGCATCACGGGGGAAGGTGATGCCAACTCTCCTACCAGTACTAGCAGTTTCTTCTTCAGCAATGTCACTTGCTTCGGTGAAAAAGTCCATGAGTGGATGCAGGCCAGCAGTGATGACTATATCGGATTCGTCGAGACCCACGCCAATGCAGCCAGTGTATCACAGTGGCAAGGGAGGCTCAGGTCTATCAATCGCAGGCTCTTCGCCAACGTTGCTCGACCCACATCGCGTGCTGTTTCTGAAGGGTGGACTGTAGATTCCCATCTTGAGGCTGACTCCATGTCCGCAGTTTCACACGCGAATGAGGGTGGAGAGCGGTTTCTTCCTAGAGGGCACCTCCATGCCCACCCTCTCCTCGAGGCGGTCCAGTCCAAGGACCTCCAGTCTTTCCCTCACTCCTCCCTCGATGGCTTCCTGCCCATTGTCCTCCATCTCCGAGGTTATTCCATCGTAGCAGTTCTTTTCTATGGGTTCTGCAGTGTCGGCATGAGAGGACCCAATTTAACTCGTTTTAGGAAGCTTGGGAGCCTCCTTCGCTCTCTTCAGCTTCCTTGGTTCGTCATAGCCGATTGGAACCTCAGCCCTGCTGCACTCACCCAGTCGGGGTTCCTAGCACAGGTCCAAGGAGAGATCATGTGCGCCCCTGTCGAACACACATGCGACCCAGGTGGAGGCCGTAAGCCATCGCATCTGGACTTTCTCGTCCACAGTGTTGCTGCCCGTCCATACCTAGTCAGCCTCTCGCCAGTGCTTGATGTCCCGTGGAAGCCCCACATAGGGCTGCGTCTCCAGCTCATCCAGTCTGGCGAGCAATTGCTCACGCGTATCCTTCAGCTCCCGAGGTGCTTGCCACACGTCGCTCGCCCTCGCAAGGCTGCCACTGCTGGATCTAAGCCGAGCCGTGCCAGAGCCCAGCGAGCAGCCCACATGGAGAAGGCAACCGAGAGAAAACAGTCTCTCCATGCCACTCTCTTTGCCGATTTACGGACCAGCGAAGGCCAAGACGCCGACGCCGAGTCTACCAGTGCTGGAGACAGCCCCACATCCGAGGGCGACGACATCGACTCAGCCCAGCTTTCCGAAGAGGAAGACCCGTGGGCGCACGAGACGAGTTTTTGGCCAGCCGTGCCGTCTGCTGTCTCGAACCCCGCTCGCGAGGAGACAAAACAGTGCTCGCTCGGCTCGCCTGATTCGCCCCTCCCCGTTGCCTCATCCGCTCATATTTGTGATCCGCGGCTTTCGGCCCACGGAGAATACACAGCCGATGCTTCTTTGACTCATAATTCTAGCGGTGTCGCCCCGAGAGACATGCCCGCTGCCCAGGACAGGCCGCGTGCTGCTCTCTCCGCCCGCGACCCTGCTCCCGTTGCCCCACCAATTGATTCAGCCCAACAGTCAGAGACCTTTTCACCAGCCCAGCGTGAGAACCCCCCTGACGTGCCTGTCGTACCCGAGGAGACCATGCCAGACAGTTTTCCCAAATCCACGAATTTTCCCCAACATGGTTCTAATGGCCCGTGCCCTGGATCTGGGGAGTTTAGTTCTACCGCTGTGGATTTCGAAATCCCTAGTTTGCTCTGGAGCGTCCATCGGGAACAAATCAGCGCCCTGCCAGCCAGCTGCACGCTGCCTGCCCCTGCGGCCACTGCTTCCGTAGCCTTTCGGCTCAAGCCTGATTTGACCCTTCAGCTTGGGCAGACCCACGGCTCTTGGGCCGCGACTGTCGAGGCCACCTTTCACACGCACCACCAGATACCTTTCGCAGGCGCCAGCCGCGCCACAAGACCCAGCTACCAGATCACGGTTGTCCGCGAGCTGCAGTGCAAGAGGAGAGCGCCTCTTGCCGACTTCTCGAGCAACTGGTGGACGCGGGTACACACGCTACTCCAGAATACGTACAGACATCGAGCTCGCAGAAACGGCCATCTGCAGCTCCAGCAGCTGTATCGGGACCTACGGCGCCTCGCTGACACACCACCTCCAGCTGCAGCCAGCATCGTCACACTCAAAGACGACCGCACTTGGGATCAGTGAATTCTTTTCTTGCAGCAGATCGAGCTCGCCGACGACGGCTACATCGTGGCACACGCAACCAGAGCCAACCGACTTGCCAAACGAGCCCAACAACGGGCGATCCGCAAGTCCGTCCGTGCATTCAGCGAGTGGGCAACCACGCCCGAGGCCCTGGGAACACTTCATCGCTCCCTACGACCCCAACCACAACCAGCAGAGGTTACACTGCCCGACGGCTGCACCATCATGCACCCCAAGGAGCTCATTGACCAGAAGATCCAGACCTGGACCGACCTGTGGGCCCCCCACGACGTCGACTACCACAGCCTGGATACCGCCTTCCAACGCATCGTCGACCGCGTCCAGGAGTGCCCACTCCCTGCGCTCACCGCGGACGACCTCCGACGGGCCACCTCCCGCCTCAAGGCCAACGCGGCGCTCGGTGCCGACCGCCTACGACCTGGCGATTTCCAGCGGCTTCCCCAAGAGGCACTCCAGGAATTGGCCGACCTACTTACAACATCGGAACGACTCCAAGCCTGGCCACACCAACTCCTGCACACCATCGGCGTCATGCGGGCCAAGAAGGACAACGGCGACCGCATTCTCGGCCTCATGACGATGGTTGCACGATTGTGGTCCATGGCACGAGAAGAACATGTACAACGGTGGAATCGAGATTACTTTGCACACTGGGATGCCATAGCCAAGGGCAACTCGGCTTTCCGCGAGGCGTACGAAAGGTGCCTGCACGAGGAGCTTTCGACCTACCTCCGCATCCCGCAGGCGCACGGGCTGCTCGACATTGCCCAGTTCTACGACTCCATCCACTGGGTCACCCTCATCGACGACGCGCTCGACCTCAACTTCCCACCTGAAGTCCTAGGACTCGAGATCTTGCAGTGCACCGCCCCCCGCACGCTCATGCAGAGCGGTGCGTACGCGGAAGCACTCCATCCCACGCGCTCTGTCGTACAGGGACTACGTTCTGGCACACGGTTCGCCAAGATCATGACCTACAAGGCACTTCAGCGCATCACCCATCACTACCCTGACCTCCAGCATCGCATTTGGGTCGATGACCTGTCGCAGCGCCTGCAAGCCAGCCGACGTGCTTTACGACGCCGCATGGTGGCTTGCCTCGCCGACACTTGCACGGCGCTCCAGGACCAGGGCCTAAATGTTGCTAAGAAGAGCGTCATCGTCTGCACACACCACGACGACGCCAGGTACATTGCGAATGCTATGAGAAGGAAGGGTTTCCCCATCCGCGCCAACACCCAGGCCAGCTACCTCGGCATCGACCTCGGCTGCGGTATACGACATGCACGACGCACCACCACCCTGCGACGCCGCAAGCACGACGCCATGCACCAGAATATACTTCGCTTCACACGTGCGACACGGCGGTATCGCATTTCATCTAAGCTCGCCGTACAAGGAGGGATGCCCGCAGTCACCTACGGACACCAAGTCTACGGCGCATTCGGCACGACTATGACCACCTACCGCCGACGCGTCGGTGACGCAGTGGGACCCCGCCTACGTGGACGGTGCCTCACTACCCTCCTCGACCTGCGCGCCCACGACCCAGCCCGCAAACTACCGCACGACGCACTCAAGGCATGGCTCACCACCTGGATACAAGGAGGGCCCCTCCAACGTGTTATCCAAGCCACCTGGAAGACCGTCGTCGCCAATTTCAAGACCATGCCGCCGCATGTACGAGTACGACACATACGTGGGCCACAGTCTACCATCATCCACTACCTCATGCAGCACGACTGGGAGCCTCTGGAGCCCAACAAATGGCGCCTCCCACCAGCACTCTCCGAATGCGGAGACACCTGGGAGTTCGACGCCCAGCAGCTCACGGGACACCCCGACGCCGACATCCCACATCAATTACTTCATGACCTCGACGCCAGCATCCAGCACCAACAATGGCAGCGGGCCAGTACCCACCACGGCGGAGAAGGCATGCAGCAGGGGATCGACAACTACTCCTACCGCAGGCTTCTTCGGCACCTCGAGAGTCTCGCAGACGGCGCACGTCTCGCGAGCCTCATGCTCACCATCGCAGTAGGTGCCATGTGGACACGCACCAGGGCCGCCGCTGAAACATCTACCACCACTCCCACTACATGCCCACGCTGCGGCACCAGCGACGAGGACGACTACCACCGCTGCTGGGAGTGCGAGGGCAACAGCACCAACAACATCATACTCGCCTCCAACACACTGTGTGCAGAGGCAGCCTCCCAACGGGCCATGTTCGAGTGCTTCTGGACGCGAGGCCTACTACCTGCGCAGTGGACAGCTCTCCCGCCACCACCACAGCACGACCAATGGGAACATTTCAACTGCAACGGCCACAATGACGGATGCATGGATCACGTAGGAGGACGCCCGACATACGCCTTCGGCGATGCCAGTGGCGGCCCCGACACTGCTGTCACTCCCCTGAGGAGGATCGGCATAGGTGTCGCCTTTTTCGCCGACCTCAACAAGTACGACATGCCGCTACGGGGCGCAACTTGGGGGCCCCTCGCGGGCAGCCGACAGACCGTCATCCGCGGTGAACTCATGGCCCTCGTAGTGGCCGCTGAGAGCATCACCGACGACCTCGTCTACTTCACTGACAGTGAGGGCTGCTAAAACAACTACCACAACGGACACACGGACAATCCTGTCGGACCCGACGCTGACCTGTGGGCACGACTAGGACGCAACATCTCCTCTCGCCGCGGCTCCCTCACCATCTTATGGATCCCCTCGCACATGAGTGCCCATGATGTCTTTCAGGGCAAGATCCCCGCCACCCTCGCCTACGGCAACACAGTGGCGGACGAGATCGCAGGAGGCGCAGCACAGGCAGCCAGGATCCCAACTTCTGACAGACAGCAATACGCATTGATTGAGCAAAAGGCATTTCTAGTTCGCATGAGATTGCTCCGCACATCTCTCGAAGCGCTTGAGCATGCTAGGAATATCGAGCAATCCTCTGGGGAATTTCGCCCAAAGAGGCAGAGAGGCGTGGCCCCGCAGAGGCCACCCGCCCCCCGCGTTTGTGCCCTGTTCCAGTCCCAGCACTCGGTAGCCTCTTGTGGATCCAAGTGCACCCGTTGTAGGACCACTACCACGCTGGCCTCAAGGGCCCAGTGGCTAGCAAGTGAATGCTTCGATCTATGTAATGTCGATGGCACCTATATGATGGCTCCTCTTGGGAAACAGGTACACGTCGCAGGGGGATATGTTGACCTGACCCACACTTTAAGGTTCCACGCTGGGCTGAATCTTTGGTTTTGTTCCGTCTGCGGGTCCTACGCAAACCAGCTTCTCGGGAAACTCGGGGGTCGGTGCGAGGCCCCGACACCGACAGGCATTGCATACCTGCGGAGAATCGCCAAGGGACTCTGGCCTAAGGCCCTCAGTCGAGCTGAGCGCGAAGCCAGAGACCAACGCACCCCACGGAGGGTAGCGGATCTTTAATTTCATCCAATCGCTACGCGATCATGCAGAATCTCCAGAATCTCCTCCTCCTCCTCCTCCTCCTCCTCTCCTCTCCTCTCCTCCTCCTCCTCCGCCTCCTCCGCCTCCTCCTCCTCCCCTCCTCCCCCCTCCCCCCCCCTCCCCCTCCCCTCCCCCCTCCCCCTCCTCCTCCTCCTCTCTCCTCCTCCTCCACCTCCTCCTCCTCCTCCTCCTCCTCCTCCTCCTCCTCCTCCTCCTCCTCCTCCTCCTCCTCCTCCTCCTCCTCCTCCTCCTCCTCCTCCTCCTCCTCCTCCTCCTCCTCCTCCTCCTCCTCCTCCTCCTCCTCCTCCTCCTCCTCCTCCTCCTCCTCCTCCTCCTCCTCCTCCTCCTCCTCCTCCTCCTCCTCCTCCTCCTCCTCCTCCTCCTCTCTCCTCCTCCTCCCTCCTCCTCCTCCTCCTCCTCCTCCTCCTCCTCTTCCTCCTCCTCCTCCTCTCCTCCTCCTCCTCCTCCTCCTCCTCCTCCTCCTCCTCCTCCTCCTCCTCCTCCTCCTCCTCCCCTCCTCCCCCTCCTCCTCCTCTCCTCCTCCTCCTCCTCCTCCTCCTCCCTCCTCCTCCTCCTCCTCCTGATCTCCTCCTCCTCCTCCTCCTCTCCTGCTCCTTCTCTTCCTCCTCCTCCTCCTCCTCCTCTTCCTCCTCCTCCTCCTCCTTGTCCTCTCTCTTCCCTCCTCCTTCTCCTCCTCCTGCTCCTCCCTCCTCCTATACCTCCAGCTTCTGTCCTCCAGCACCTTGATTCCGACATTCCAGCCCGCGTCGACTCCCGTGGGCGCCAGGTCCCCCCGCTCTCCATTTGTGGGGCGGGCCCGGTCGGACCGACATCGAGCCCTCCCTCGCTCGCATCTCTGGTCTCCTCTCGACTCCAGACGTCCAACGCATCAACACAAGACTAGACGCAGTTGACTGCCGCTCTCTGCCTCAGCAGGAGGTTCTCGCAAGGTTCCAGGACAGTCGAAAAGCGACTCGGGAGGAAGGCCAAGTCAGTCCTGGGGAAAGGGTCGGGACTTGGGGGGCCCCGAATGGAAAAAACATGGCATCGCATGCCTGGGCCCACGCCCTGCGGGGGCCGCCTGGAGGGGGGGGGGCAAGCGCACAGGCCAGAGCTAGGGTGAACCCTTGAGAGCCCGTGCATTCAGGTCCCCAGACATCTGGCGTCTCGATTCGGTTGAGACGCGGTTCCCCCGACCTGTTGAACACGTCCAGGGGACCCGTCTCACATCCTGAGTCGTTGTTTTGATGGACCCGAGGCGTGGTACGGGCCCCAAGAGGCCGAACACTATGCAACAACTCCGTCGCGATTGTTTCGTGTCGCTTGGTGTCTCGGTCACTCTGGCGAAAGGAAGCGCAGTCCGTGCAGCCGAGCCACGCCCTCCGCTTCGACATCGTCGGCCGTGCGGGGGCCTGTGGGCAGGCGTGCCAGCCGGCTGGCAAGCGGGCGGCCTGAGTCGGGCGACGGGGTCGGACGGATGGGTTGGCAGACGGTCCCTCGTTGACCTAGACCTTGGTTCAACTTCTAATCCCAACCAGAAAGGTTGGAATTCGAAATTTGTGTGTGTGTGTGTGTGCGTGTGTGCGTGTGTGCGTGTGTGTGTGTGTGTGTGTGTGTGTGTGTGTGTCAGTGTGTGTGTGTGTGTCGGGCCTGTAGGTTCTGCTTTCGTGTGCTTGTTGTGCAGCATTTTGCTAACGAGTCATGACGTGCACTCCTGGGCTACCCTTCCTGTCCCCCCTGATGCCAACATGTAATCTGGTGGTGCTGAATCCCGTCGTCCAGGTTGATTCACCGAAGCCAGGGTGTCTGCGTGAGACACATCTTTTGGACCTACTATACGCTGGCGGTGGGACTCGAATGTTGCAGCGAGCCGGACTGACCGCACTCAAGCGCCGCCTTGCCTCCCTCTCCCAGCCCAACTCGACCGCATCTGCTGCCTGTGCAGCGTCCGCATCCCTCCGCACGGCGAACGCAGACGATGAGCGCGCTAGGTGCTGCGCAGTGTCTTCTCCGCGCTAGAGCGGGGGTTGAAGTGGTGGCCAGCGATGCTGAAGCAGCCGCAGTCGACCTCCCTCCCTCCCTTCTCTGGCTCCGTGAGACGCTGGCATGGGGGAGCGGGAGGCATGGAGGGGGATGGCGAGGGGGAGCGGGAAGCGTGGATTGAGAGGCCAATGAAGCATGGAGCCTTCTGCGAGGGGCGCCACGCATTTAGCAGAATACTGGCTTGCACTCGCACGTCTGCGCGGGCGCCAATGCAAAGGTTCCAGGGCATCGGGCCGAGCAGCGCAGCGCACTGCGACATGTCGCGAGGACGTCGCGGCGCGAGAGCTACATGGTAGAGAAGGGGCGATTGTAGCAGCAGCAGCCGCGAGGCGCGCGGGCCTGGCCTGGCGCGCAAATCCCACGGCCTTGAAAGCCTGCGGTCCGGGCCCGAAAGCCCACAGGCCCAGGCGCCTCGCGCCGACTTGCACTACGGGGCCCAGGCCCCATGCCTGGGGCCCAGCGCCTAGCCCGCGCCCAAAGCACCGGGCCCCTGGCCCTGACACTAGGGCCCCCCGCCCTCGGCCGAGCCTTGGGGCCCGTCCCCGAGAGCTCCTCCCAACTTCAGACCCCTATCCCAGCGCCCTAGGCGCTGCGCCTCCGACTCCGCGCCCGAAGCCCCGCGCCCGAAGCCCTCTGCCTCGCCCTTTGGCCGCGATGCTCAAAATGCCAGGCCCAAAACCCCGCGCGCCGGGACCAAGGCCCACGTCTGAGGTGGCGAGCCTTGGAACCGCCACCACCTGGCCGAAGGGCTCAGGGCTGGGGGCCAGACAGTGTCTGAAGCAACAGGCAGAGGGCCCCGGGGCGGGGGCCTCGCGACGCAGGACGCGACCCACGGCCCCGGGCCTCCCAGGCTGGACGGCAAAAGGGCCCCCGGTCGCCGATCTCGCCCGACTGGAGGGAGCGCGACCCGAGCCCGAGAGCGCGGAGAGCTGGACCCACGGCCCAAGGGGCCTAAGGGGTCGTCGCAGTCCGACGGAGCACAACAATACAATACAAACACACGGTCAACATATCACAACCATCATATCACATCACAACAAAACAACACATGACCCAAGTTGAAGAAGCCAGTGAAGTCATGTACTCATACATTACCTTGGCGACCCACCTAACTCGTACGCAATGCGGGACAGGAGTAGCTTGGGAGATTTGACGAGGGCGCGGCGGCGTGACATGGACGCATATAATTTTGCGAGCGGCATTCGGAAGGTTCGAAGGTCCCCGATCAAGGACAGCACGATGAGTAATTCAGTGAATCCCTGCGTCACAAAAGAAGACGCGAGGTCCGAAAGGACGTCGACAGGGCAGCAACCACATGACATGGCCCCCCAAGGACGGCGAGGCCCCACCAGCAGCCTTCGAGAGTAGCGAGCCCACCAGCAACCCTCGAAAGTGGCGACAACCCCGCAGACCGCAACCCCCCAAGGACGGGGCCGCCCAGACCCGCGCGGCGCCCCACCCCGCCGGACGCACCAACAACCCTCGAAACTGGCGACAATTTCGCAGATCGCAGCCCCCCCTGGGACAGGGAGGTCCCGCTCAGATCCGCGCGGCGCCCCACCCCGCCGGGCCCCCAACGGCCCCCGAAAGCGGCGGCAACCCCGCAGACCGCAGCCCCCCAGGGACGGGGAGGTCCCCCTCAGATCCGCGCGGTGCCTCACTCCGCTGGACCCACCAGCATTCCTCGAAAGTGGCGACAATTTCGCAGATCGCAGCCGCCCAGGGACGGGGAAGTCCCGCTCAGATGCGCGCGGTGCCTCACTCCGCTGGGCCCACCAGCAGCTCTCGAAACGGGTGACAATTTCGCAGATCGCACCCCCCCCCTGGGACGGGGAGGTCCCGCTCAGATCAGGCGCCCAAGAGGCCCCCCAAGAGGCCCCCAAGAGGCCCCCCAAGAGGCCCCCCAAAAGGCCCCCAAGAGGCCCCCCAAGAGGCCCCGAGAGGCTTCCAAGAAACTCAAAAGAAGCCCCACGTACCACTTGAGGCATGCAGCTTCTAACCCGCAACCCAGGCACCAAGGATCTCGGGCCGACAACCAAGGCGCGGTGGCGGGATGGGCCGAAGGCCACTGTATATATATATATATATATCGATATATATATATATATATATATATACATAGATCGCTCGTAAACGGAGGGGCACTGCACACACATGTATTATACATATATATATATATATTATATATATATATATATATATATATATATGTATGTACATGTGTGATCTGCCGCGGGCATCTGCCAGGACCGAGAAGAAGAAGAAGAAGAAGAAGAATAAGAAGAAGAAGAAGAGGAGAAGGCCGAGGAGGAGGAGGAAGAGGAGGAGGAAGAGGAAACAAAAAGTAAAGACTTCCGTCGCCGCCGCCGATGTCTCACATACTGTCGTGGTCTTTCGACCACCCGAGGCATCTCCTCGAATTCGGCCTCCAAAAACCGTTCTCGCTGCCGGGGACCACCGCCGAAAGTCCGGGATGAGGATCGACCTCCCTGGCCAGTGCCACCCGTTCGCAAAGGACGGATCACGGGGTGGATCGAGGCTCGAGGCATGAGACTCCCAGTTCTTGGGCGCTCTCCGCCCCCTCTGGGCCTTCAGGAAGCTCCTCGTCGACACAGCTGGGTCCACTGTCGAACTTCTGGCCGGACGCCGATCCAGGAGGTGGAAAAGGAGGCCTGGGACAGGCCCCGTGAAGGCCCCTAGAAACTCACATGAGACCACGAACAATTTCGAAACAATCCCCTACAAGGCCCCCCCTTGAACCCCACACGCTACGTAGGACAGGCCGAACCCCCAAGATTGCCCAGCGATCGCGCGCGTTTCGCGAATTCTGTCTTTCACTCTTGCTGCCCCCCGAAGGGGTCAGCGGTGCGGCGTAAGCCAATGAAACACACATATAAGAACATGGGGAACACATGGCGTTCAACACACACACATATACAACCACACATATCTATATATGTATATATATATATATATGTATATATGTATATAGATACTAGAACCATCGCGCGCGCTTCGCGCGCGCTCGGGTTCTAGCAGGCCTCAGGCCTTGACGAATCCACTGCTCCACTGAAGTAGTGGACCACAGTCCACGCATGCCAATCTGCATTCGGAAAGGCCTTCGAGGAAAATGGTTGTGTAGGGGGGCGGAGGCCGTATGAATCGGATTCCCAGAAGGCCTTCAAGGAGCACGGGTTTGGGGGCGTCTTGGGGAGCCTGTTGGGGCGTGCCGTCGTCGTCGTCGTCGTCGTAATGTCGTCGTCGCCTATTGGGGCGCGCCGTCGTCGTCGTGGTCGTCGTCGTCGTCTTCGTCGTTTCGTCGTCGTCGTCGTCGTCGGTTCAAGAGGGCACTTGGGGCAACTTTTGGCGCCGCGAGAAGGCGATCAGTCATGTTCCCAATCAACTTCCCAGACAGCTCTCCTGTAGCATGATGGTACTTCGAAGCCTCCAGAGACTCGCGGGCCCATGATGAACCATGTGCCCGAAAGGTTTTCTGGGGACATGGTTTGTTGGGGTGTGTTGGGGGGTCTCTTGGACGTTTCCTGGGGGCCCCTTGGGGGCCTCCGGGAACTCTCGGGTCCATGATGAACCATGTCCCCGGAAGGTTTTCTGGGGACATGACTTCTTGGGGTGTGTTGGGGGGCCTCTTGGGCGTTCCCTGGGAGCCCCTTGGGGGTCTCTTGGGGCTTCCTGGGGCGTCTTGGGCGCCTCACGGGGCTTCGTGGGAGCCTCTTGGTGGCCTCCGGGGGCCACAGGCGGCCTCTAGGGCCAGAGACCTCGAAGTATCGGTTGGCGGTCCTTCTCTGGGCCCTCTCTTGGGGAACTCTTGGGGCACAGTTGGGTTGTCTGGGGAGCCTCCCGGGCCGTCTTGGGGCCCTCTTCGGGGCCTCGTGGCCCGTCTTGGAGCGATCTGAAGGGCCTCCGCGCGAGGCCGTGAGGGAGCGCTGGGAAGCGGGGAAAGCGAGAACGCCTAAATCCTTCAATTATCCTGGCAAAGCAACCTAACAGCGATGTGTAGGAGCACATCTGGAAGCATTCCCCTTAAGATTCAGATGAGAATCAAGTTGTAGAATTCTGCTGTTCTCGAAGTGTAGTCGCATTCGCGATGACAGTCGCAGTGGCAACGGCAGTCGCAGTCACAGCCTCAGCCTCAGCCTGCCTCAGCCTCAGCCTCAGCCTGCCTCAGCCTCAGCCTGCCTCAGCCTCAGCCTCAGCCTGCTTCAGCCTCAGCCTCAGTCTGCCTTCAGCCTCGGCCTCAGCCTCAGCCTGCCTCAGCCTCAGCCTGCATCAGCCTCAGCCTCAGCCTCAGCCTGCCTCAGCATCAGCCTGCCTCAGCCTCAGCCTCAGCCTGCCTCAGCCTCAGCCTCAGCCTGCTTCAGCCTCAGCCTCAGTCTGCCTTCAGCCTCGGCCTCAGCCTCAGCCTGCCTCAGCCTCAGCCTGCATCAGCCTCAGCCTCAGCCTCAGCCTGCCTCAGCATCAGCCTGCCTCAGCCTCAGCCTCAGCCTGCCTCAGCCTCAGCCTCAGCCTGCTTCAGCCTCAGCCTCAGTCTGCCTTCAGCCTCGGCCTCAGCCTCAGCCTGCCTCAGCCTCAGCCTGCATCAGCCTCAGCCTCAGCCTCAGCCTGCCTCAGCATCAGCCTGCCAGCCTCAGCCTCAGCCTCAGCCTCAGCCTCAGCCTCAGCCTCAGCCTCAGCCTCAGCATCAGCCTCAGCCTCAGCCTCAGCCTCAGCCTCAGCCTCAGCCTCAGCCTCAGCCTCAGCCTCCTCAGCCTCAGCCTCAGCCTCAGCCTCAGCCTCAGCCTCAGCCTCAGCTCAGCCTGCCTCAGCCTCAGCCTCAGCCTGCCTCAGCCTCAGCCTCAGCCTCAGTCCTCAGCCTCAGCCTCAGCCTCAGCCTCAGCCTGCTCAGCCTCAGCCTCAGCCTCAGCCTGCCTCAGCCTCAGCCTCAGCCTGCTTCAGCCTCAGCCTCAGTCTGCCTTCAGCCTCGGCCTCAGCCTCAGCCTGCCTCAGCCTCAGCCTGCAGCCTCAGCCTCAGCCTCAGCCTGCCTCAGCATCAGCCTGCCTCAGCCTCAGCCTCAGCCTGCCTCAGCCTCAGCCTCAGCCTCAGCCTCAGCCTCAGCCTCAGCCTCAGCCTCAGCCTGCCTTCAGCCTCAGCCTCAGTCTGCCTTCAGCCTCGGCCTCAGCCTCAGCCTGCCTCAGCCTCAGCCTGCATCAGCCTCAGCCTCAGCCTCAGCCTGCCTCAGCATCAGCCTGCCTCAGCCTCAGCCTCAGCCTGCCTCAGCCTCAGCCTCAGCCTCAGCCTCAGCCTGCTTCAGCCTCAGCCTCAGTCTGCCTTCAGCCTCGGTCTCAGCCTCAGCCTGCCTCAGCCTGAGCCTGCATCATCCTCAGCCTCAGCCTCAGCCTGCCTCAGCATCAGCCTGCCTCAGCCTCAGCCTCAGCCTGCCTCAGCCCCAGCCTCAGCCTGCTTCAGCCTCAGCTTCAGTCTGCCTTCAGCCTCGGCCTCAGCCTCAGCCTGCCTCAGCCTCAGCCTGCCTAAGCCTCAGCATCAGCCTGCCTCAGCATTCAAAATGTGCCCGGGAATGGAGTTCTGGGAACTCGAAGAACACGAAGTGGCCTACAGTTGGCTCCGGGCATTCAAAATCATGCCCAGGAATGGAGTTCTGGGAGCTCGAAGACCACGAAGTGGCCTACAGTTGGCTCCGGGCATTCAAAATCATGCCCAGGAATGGAGTTCTGGGAACTCGAAGACCACGAAGTGGCCTACAGTTGGCTCCGGGCATTCAAAATCATGCCCAGGAATGGAGTTCTGGGAACTCGAAGAACACGAAGTGGCCTACAGTTGGCTCCGGGCATTCAAAATCATGCCCAGGACTGGAGTTCTGGGAACTCGAAGACCACGAAGTGCGTTACTGTTTGCTAAAAACGGAATCCTCAGTTTCCCGGGGCACCCTGTCCGGATCCCGCCCAGACCCCTCTGGGGAGTCAAGATGCTTTCTTTTGACCCCACTAGAAACCTATCAGTTTTCGCTGTTATGTAAAAATCATAAGGGCCTCCGAGCGAGGCCGTGCGGGAGCGCTGGGAAGCGGGGAAAGCGAGAACGCCTAAATCCTTCAAAAACCATAAGATAATCTTGCCTCCCAGGGCCCTCTTGGGGAGCCTCTCGAGTCCGTCCTGGAGAGTGTGGGAGTCTCGTCGGCCGTCTTGAGGGTAGCTTGGGCGTCTTCGGGGCCTCCTGGGACCGTCTAGGGCCCCCTCGGGACCTCCATTAGCCTGTCGTGGCCTGCTTCGGGGCGGGCTCGGGCCGCCTCGGGAGCTCTGCAACCCCCCCGGGAATCTTTCCGGGAACATGATTCGTTCGGCTATCTAAAAAAGGCCTCAGGCTTCTGGGGGCTTACCGAGGGGCGCCTTGTGGCCTTGTCGGCAAGCCTATTGGAAACATGGTTGGGGCGGTGGGCGGAAGCCCAAGGAATCATGTTCCTGGACAGCTATCTGGGAAATACGATTTACCGAAGTGCCTTGGGGGCCCGTAGGGGGCTTCCCTGGGGGCCCCTCGGGGGCCTATTGGGGCTTCCGGGGGGCCTCTTGGGAGCCTCACAAGGCTTCTTGGGAGCTTCTTCATGGCCTCCGGGGGCATCCTAGGAGCCTCTCAGGCCGGAGACCTTGAACTGTCGCGCTCTTCGGGCCCTCTTGGGTCGCTCTTTTCTGGCTCAAGACCCCCACGCAGGACCGATCCATGATTTCGAACAAGGCCCTCTTGGGCCTCCCTGAGGCCGTCTTGGGGGCCTCCTGGACCGGCTTTGGGGCCTCTCGGGCCATCTTGGGGGGGTCCGTGAGCCCCACGGGAGGATCCTTTTGGGCCGTCTTGGGCCCTCTTGGGTCTCTCTTGGGCTGTGTTGGGGCTCCTCGGGGGCGTCTGGGGCACTGCGAAGACGAAGCAAGCGAGTATGCTGAAAATGTACGTTTTACGAATGGAATGGGCCGATGTTTGCCTCTTGAAGGCCCTCTTGGGCCCTCTTCGGTCATCTTCAAGAGCCTCGCTGAGGCTGTCTTGTGGGCCTCTTGGGCGTCCTCGGAACCCGGAAATCATGTTCCCAGAGAGGCTTCCGGGAACATGATTTCGAACGAGGCCCTCTTGGGCCTCCCTGAGGCCGTCTTGGGGGCCTCCTGGGCCGCTTGGGCCGTCTCGGGGGGGTCCGTGAGCCCCACGGGAGGATCCTTTTGGGCCGTCTGTGGCCCTCTTGGGTCTCTCTTGGGTTGTGTTGGGGCTCCGCGGGGGCGTCTGGGGCACTGTGAAGACGAAGCAAGCGAGTATGCTGAAAATATACGTTTTACGATGGGAATGGGCGAATGATTGCCTCTTGAAGGCCCTCTTGGGGCCCTCGTCGGCCATCTTCTCTTGGGGCGCTCTTGGGCGTCTTCGGGGCCTCTTGAGGGCTCCTTGACCATCTGTGCGGCCCGCGTGGCCTGTCGTGGGCAATTTGGAAGCGGCCGGGGGCAGTCCGGGGGGGTCTGTGACCCGCAAAAGGTTCCGGGGGGCACCCATGGGGGATGACGGCACCAGCCCGAGCTCCCCCGGTGTACTCCGAGATATATATATATATATATATATATATATATCTATATGTGTGTGTACACACACACACACACGCTAGAACCACGCGCGCTTCGTGCGCGCTTAGGTTCTAGTCGTGCTCGAGGATCCATCATCGCAAATTGCCGCTGGGTGCTGCCAGGTTGACTCGGAAGCTCCTGTAAGGTTGTCGTGGCACCTGCTGTAATTTGAGACGGTAGCCCAGAAGTCGTGTAAAAGGTCTTCGGGGGATTCTACGACGCGTCGTCTGGGGCTGAAAGAGCAAACGCCCCGCGCCCATCCCAGCATCCAGGCCCCCACCATTCAGTTGGGAATGCATCCCTCGGAAACCCGACGGCAATGGCCCATATCCCCCATCTGGCGGGACATCGGCCAGTGGGGCCTAGGCCACGCCCATGGGGGATGAGGTCGGTCAATAAACGATGCTCGTCCTGGAAACTAGGTTCGGTCAGGTGTAACTCATTCGGCATCCGCTGACACGTCTTCCCTGTGCCCTCAGAACCCCCGTGCCCAGCCCAGCTGCAGGCCTGGACCCCTGTCCCGGGACCGGCTCTGCATCCCGAGTCCCTTCTCGAAGGCTCCCGGGCCCGGCGAGGGCCCCATCGAGCCGGCAGATTGCCCCAAACCTCCCAGCGCGCTTGTGGCTTCAAAGCGAGGGGACCTCACCAAGGGGAGCGCCAAGTCTGCTGCGCCCTGGGTGAGGGAGAGGCCGGCGAGGGCAGCGCTCTTGACCTTGCTGTGCCTTCAAAGCGAAGAGAAGAAGGGCCTCCCAAACGGGGTCCGGGCAGATGGGGTCGGAGGATCGGGCCGCAACACCAACGCATCGGCGATGGATCGGTGATGTATCTGCGCCCACGGCGATGCATCGGCGACGTCGGCATGGAGAAAGTCGGGCTCCACATCGAGCCGCATCGCCGATGCATCGGCGATGCGGCGCGGTGCTCCGACCATCTCTGCTCCGACCCATCTGGGAGGCCTAGATCTCCGCTCCCCCATTCTGTTTTGAGACGCCCGAAATTTCTACGGAGAAGCCGGGCAGCCGGGCACGACAGCGGCTGCTGTTGGACGCGCGGCCATGTCAAGTGGACACCGCCCGCGGCGCCTCCGACAGCGAGTCCGATTTCAAAATGGGCAGGAACTGTTGTTGATCCTTGCCCCCATTCTTTCCGTACCCGTTTCGCTCGTGCCGATCCTTCCCCTCTGCAGCTCCCCCGCAGCCACCGGCCCCTGGATCGCTGGTCCTAGAATGCCAGCCTGCTTTCGACCCCGCACCCTCCCTCTGACGCCGACGCGCTCGCTGACGGTGGTGGCCACGTCGATCGCTATCTGCAGCACCTTCCGGGCTTCAAGCCGAATTTCCTCAAACACGCCCCTTCCCCGCCCGCCTCCTGCCTACTGCCCTTCTCCTCTCCTGGCCCCCCCGCATGAGTCGGGGGCCCGGTGAGCACACTGGGATCGCGGGTGAACCCAAAACATGGGGGGGCGCCGCCTGTGTCGGCGAGGCGTGCACATGGAGCCGGCGACCAACCGCAGGACTGGCGGAGGGCGGCGGGGGGAAACTGGGCGCCCACGTCCTCCCCTCTGAGGGTCACACCCCCAGGCGGGGGTTGGGGTACTGGTCGGGGCGAGTTCGGGATGCGCCCCGCTGCCAGCACCCCCGTGTCTCGGGGCCCCTGGGCTCGTCCCACCTGGTGTCCCTCCTCCTCCCGGGACCCCCTCGGGGGGCGGGCTGGCGCGGGCTCCCTCGGGCCTGCGGCGTGCCACGCATCGCCCGTTCCGACGGCGCGACGGGTGCAGCGCCCCCGAAATGAGCAAGGATTGCCCCGGTAGCCCTATAGGCCTACCGCGGCATGTTCTTAGGAGCCCAACAGTGTTCTTAGAACCACAAGGATGTTATTGGAACAGATCGCCGAACACAAAGCGTTTAAGCAGCGGCCAGAGACAGAACACCATGTGTCAAAACAACACCAACCCATCCAGAAACGTGCTAAGAGCGTCTCGCGCAGACCGCCAGAGGCTCTCAGAGAACTCTCTCTGGTGGGCCCATGGGCAAGCTGGGGCGTCGCGCCACTGCTCGACCGAAGGCGGGCCTCCCACGCCCTGCTGCTTCGCGGCGCGCAAGCGCCCCTCGTCAGCGCCGAGGGCTCGAGGGGGGGGCGGCAGGAGGCGGGGGCACGCCTGCTGTCTTTCGGGGGGGGCCCCGGCCGCCACAGGGCGGCGCGCCGACCCCCTCCTCCTCCTCCTCCTCCTCCTCCTCCTCCTCCTAGGAATTCCAGTGGCGCTCGATCTCTTGCTTCCAGTGCGTTTCTTCACACGGCACGCGCGCAGTCTTTGGCTTACACTGTGTTGCTTCGTTCTGCACGCGTAATCTCCGCACGGCACGCGTATAATCCTCTTGTGCAATGTAGCGTAGCAGCAGTGCACAGGATGTCAGCATGATTTCTGTCAGTGCTTCAGGGAATAGGGATAGTCAGCTTCACAGCTTTAACCCTGAAACCTCCGGCTCCACGGGGGGAGCTGGTCTGGAAGGTAGTTTGGGGCTGCCAGCTGCACGGATCCAGGAGACGTAGAGCGTGCTCCGGGAAGGGCTTCTCCGGAGCATGCTATTCGGGGTCGCCTGGCAGCCTTCATAGGCCCAAGTGGCTGCCCATCGCGGGCGGCACGGGGTGCTAGCAGCATACCGGGTGCTCACGGAATCCCCCAGACCCGGCACTTGGGCAGGGGAGGAGCGAGCTGTTTCGCGCAAGGGTGAAAAAACAGTCCAGCGCTCCGACCATTCTTGCTTACTCTTACTCCTCCTCCGCCTCCTCCTCCTCCTCCTCCTCCTCCTCCTCCTCCTCCTCCTCCCCCTCGTCGTCCTCTTCCTCCTCCTCCTCCTCCTCCTCGAGAACAGGGGATTGTGGCGGCCCTCGCCTTTCGGATGGTGCTTTCGTATGGTCTCCCTACACCCCACCCAAACAAAACGGGCGTCGTCCCACCATGTCTTGGGGTGGGTGGGAGCAACATCCTTCGTGGTGCTTTCCAATTGTGTCCCTTTGTGCGGATTTCCAATCCAACCCCTTTGCAGTGTGTTCCATTGAATCCCTATAGAGAGGCGTTCCAATAACATTCTCTTTTTATGGCACTTTCCAACATATTTCTGTCGGGAGGATTTCCCATCGAAGCAGTTTGGGGCATATACGAATGCATTCCTTTTAAAAAGGCGTTCCAATAGAATTCCCTTTTGTGGCGCAAACCCGAGAATTCCTGTTGTGAGGGTTTCCCATAGAATTCCCTTTTGCTGCGTTTCCACAAGATTCCCACTGAGACGGTTTCTATGTCTCCCTCTTCCCCCCCAAAAGAACCGGCGTCGCCCCAGTACGTTTCAGGATTTCATGTTTTTCCCAACCATCCTGTGGTGTTGGGTCCTCGTTTTGAAGAGACGGTGCCCCGCGTTCCCTCCTCCCGCTGCCCCCTCCCTCCTGCCATCATCATCATCATCACCATCATCATCGTCATCATCATCATCGTCATCATCATCATCATTATCATCATCATTATCATCATCATTCCTCTCCTCTCCTCTCCTCTCCTCTTCTCCTCTCCTCTTCACCCACCCAGTACACTGTTTCGTGGCTCCATAGGGAGCTCCACCGAAGGCCCCAGTGCCCGCGCCCGCATGCGTCACCCACACCCATTTCGGCACACCCCTCACACGTTTCGTGGCTCCATAGGGAGCTCCACCGAAGGCCCCAGTGCCCGCGCCCGCATGCGTCACCCACACCCATTTCGGCACACCCCTCACACGTTTCGTGGCTCCATAGGGAGCTCCACCGAAGGCCCCAGTACCCGCGCCCGCATGCGTCACCCACACCCATTTCGGCACACCCCTCACACGTTTCGTGGCTCCATAGGGAGCTCCACCGAAGGCCCCAGTGCCCGCGCCCGCATGCGTCACCCACACCCATTTCGGCACACCCCTCACACGTTTCGTGGCTCCATAGGGAGCCGAAGGCCCCAGTGCCCGCGCCCGCATGCGTCACCCACCCCACCCATTTCGGCACACCCCTCACACGTTTCGTGGCTCCATAGGGAGCTCCACCGAAGGCCCCAGTGCCCGCGCCCGCATGCGTCACCCACACCCATTTCGGCACACCCCTCACACGTTTCGTGGCTCCATAGGGAGCTCCACCGAAGGCCCCAGTGCCCGCGCCCGCATGCGTCACCCACACCCATTTCGGCACACCCCTCACACGTTTCGTGGCTCCATAGGGAGCTCCACCGAAGGCCCCAGTGCCCGCGCCCGCATGCGTCACCCACACCCATTTCGGCACACCCCTCACACGTTTCGTGGCTCCATAGGGAGCTCCACCGAAGGCCCCAGTGCCCGCGCCCGCATGCGTCACCCACACCCATTTCGGCACACCCCTCACACGTTTCGTGGCCCATAGGGAGCTCCACCGAAGGCCCCAGTGCCCGCGCCCGCATGCGTCACCCACACCCATTTCGGCACACCCCTCACACGTTTCGTGGCTCCATAGGGAGCTCCACCGAAGGCCCCAGTGCCCGCGCCCGCATGCGTCACCCACACCCATTTCGGCACATCCCTCACAGGTTTCGTGGCCCCATCATCCACCGGAGGCCCCAGTGGCGGCGCTCACATGCGTCACCCACACCCACCCAATTCGGCACACCCCTCACACGTTTCGTGGCCCCATAGGGAGCTCCACCGAAGGCCCCAGCGGCCGCGCTCACATGCGTCCCCGCCACCCATCCCGGCACGCCCCTCACAACAACAGGTTTCGTGGCCCCATAGGGAGCTCCACCGAAGGCCCCAGTGGCACCGCCCGCATGCGTCACCACCCGCACCCAATTCGGCACACCCCTCACACGTTTCGTGGCCCCATAGAGAGCTGCACCGAAGGCCCCAGTGGCGGCGCTCACATGCGTCCCCGCCACACATCCCAGTACACCCCTCACGCGCTTCGTGGCCCCATAGGGAGCTCCACCGAAGGCCCCAGTAGCGGCGCTTACATGCGTCTCCGCCACCCATCCCGGCCCCCCCCCCCGCAGCAGCATCATGTTTCGGGGACCCATAGGGAGCTCCACTGGAGGCCCCAGTGGCGGCCCGCACATGCGCTTCCGCCACCCATGTCGGCACGCCCCGCGCGTGTTTCATGTCCCCATAGGGAGCTTCGCCGAATGCCCCAGTGGCACCCATCCCGGCACACCCCTCACACGTTCCGTAATCCCATGGGGAGTTCCATTGAAGATGAAACCCGCAGCTGCGGTACTGACAACTGCATATGGTTGGGTTCTTCGCCAGGCTAATTTGTTGGGGAACATCCTTCGTGGTGCTTTCCAGCAGATTTGTGGTGAGGATTTCCCGTCGAATCAATTTGGGATGATTTTCCTACGCGTTCCTGCTGGGATGCGTTTCACTATGATTTTCCCTGTGGCGCTTTACGAAGGATTCCTGTGGTTAGGATGTCCGAGAGGATCTCACGTGTGGTGTTTCCAAAAATGTTCTCACTGTGGGAGAGGTATCCTTTCTGGTGCCTTCCAATGAAATCCCTTTTGTGCGGATTTTCCATAGAATCCTTTCGGGGTGTTTTCCAATGGTTTCCTGCTGGGAGGCAATCCAGTAGAATTCCCTTTTGTGGCGCTTTCCACCTGTTGCGAGGATTTCCTATGCAATCCCCTTTGCGGCATTCCCAAAGGACTCCCACCGAGACGGCCTACGATATCATGCCGTTGTGGTGCTTTCGGATTGGTTCCCGATGTGAGGCCTTCCAATCGGATCTGTTCGTAGCGCTCCCCGATTGATTCCGAGTGCGAGGCTTTCTATGCTAATCGCTGTGTAATGTTTTCCAACGGATTCCTTTTGCGATGCGTCCCTGTGTGATCTCCTTGTGGTGCTTACCAAAGAACTCCTCTGGTGACGTTTTCCCATAGAACCCCGTTGCGGCGAGTTCCACAGGACTTCGACTGCCAAGGATTCCGTATAATCCCGTTGTGGTGCTTTCCGCCGGATCTTTGTTGCGAGGCTTTCCAATCGAACTGTGTGGTGCTTTCCAGAGTAGTCCTGTCATGAGGTTTTCCAATAGAATCCATCCGCGGCGCTATTCAAAATATTCCTGCTGTGAGGCTCCACAACTGAATCCCCCTCTGACACTATCCGATGGATTCTTTTTCCCAACCAACCTGTGTTGTTGGGTCCTCGTTTTGAAGAGACGGTGCCCCGCGTCTCCTCTCCTCCTCTCCTCCTCCGCCTCCTCTCCCCTCCTATCATCCTCTCCTCCTCTCCTCTTCACCCACCCAGTACACCGCTTCGTTGCTCCATAGGGAGCTCCACCGAAGGCCCCAGTGCCCGCGCCCGCATGCGTCACCCACACCCATTTCGGCACACCCCTCACACGTTTCGTGGCTCCATAGGGAGCTCCACCGAAGGCCCCAGTGCCCGCGCCCGCATGCGTCACCCACACCCATTTCGGCACACCCCTCACACGTTTCGTGGCTCCATAGGGAGCTCCACCGAAGGCCCCAGTGCCCGCGCCGCATGCGTCACCCACACCCATTTCGGCACACCCCTCACACGTTTCGTGGCTCCATAGGGAGCTCCACCGAAGGCCCCAGTGCCCGCGCCCGCATGCGTGCCACACCCATTTCGGCACACCCCTCACACGTTTCGTGGCTCCATAGGGAGCTCCACCGAAGGCCCCAGTGCCCGCGCCCGCATGCGTCACCCACACCCATTTCGGCACACCCCTCACACGTTTCGTGGCTCCATAGGGAGCTCCACCGAAGGCCCCAGTGCCCGCGCCCGCATGCGTCACCCACACCCATTTCGGCACACCCCTCACACGTTTCGTGGCTCCATAGGGAGCTCCACCGAAACCCCAGTGCCCGCGCCCGCATGCCCCGTCACCCACACCCATTTCGGCACACCCCTCACACGTTTCGTGGCTCCATAGGGAGCTCCACCGAAGGCCCCAGTGCCCGCGCCCGCATGCGTCACCACCCATTTCGGCACACCCCTCACACGTTTCGTGGCTCCATAGGGAGCTCCACCGAAGGCCCCAGTGCCCGCGCCCGCATGCGTCACCCACACCCATTTCGGCACACCCCTCACACGTTTCGTGGCTCCATAGGGAGCTCCACCGAAGGCCCCAGTGCCCGCGCCCGCATGCGTCAGCCACACCCATTTCGGCACACCCCTCACACGCTTCGTGGCTCCATAGGGAGCTCCGCCGAAGGCCCCAGTGCCCGCGCCCGCATGCGTCACCACACCCATTTCGGCACACCCCTCACACGTTTCGTGGCTCCATAGGGAGCTCCACCGAAGGCCCCAGTGCCCGCGCCCGCATGCGTCACCCACACCCATTTCGGCACACCCCTCACACGTTTCGTGGCTCCATAGGGAGCTCCACCGAAGGCCCCAGTGCCCGGCCCGCATGCGTCACCCACACTCATTTGCCGTTTCGTGGCTCCATAGGGAGCTCCACCGAAGGCCCCAGTGCCCGCGCCGCATGCGTCCCCACACCCATTTCGGCACACCCCTCACACGTTTCGTGGCTCCATAGGGAGCTCCACCGAAGGCCCCAGTGCCGCGCCCGCATGCGTCACCCACACCCATTTCGGCACACCCCTCACACGTTTCGTGGCCCCATAGGGAGCTCCACCGAAGGCCCCAGTGCCCGCGCCCGCATGCGTCACCCACACCCATTTCGGCACACCCCTCACACGTTTCGTGGCTCCATAGGGAGCTCCACCGAAGGCCCCAGTGCCCGCGCCCGCATGCGTCACCCACACCCATTCGGCACACCCCTCACACGTTTCGTGGCTCCATAGGGAGCTCCACGAAGGCCCCAGTGCCCGCGCCCGCATGCGTCACCCACACCCATTTCGGCAAACCCCTCACACGCTTCGTGGCTCCATAGGGAGCTCCACCGAAGGCCCCAGTGCTGCCGCCCGCATGCGTCACCACACCCATTTCGGCACACCCCTCACACGTTTCGTGGCTGCATAGGGAGCTCCACCGAAGGACCCAGTGCCCGCGCCCGCATGCGTCAGCCACACCCATTTCGGCAAACCCCTCACACGCTTCGTGGCTCCATAGGGAGCTCCACCGAAGGCCCCAGTGCCCGCGCCCGCATGCGTCACCCACACCCATTTCGGGAACCCCATCACACGTTTCGTGGCTCCATAGGGAGCTCCACCGAAGGCCCCAGTGCCCGCGCCCGCATGCGTCACCCACACAAATTTCGGCACACCCCTCACACGTTTCGTGGCCCCATAGGGAACTCCACCGAAGGCCCCAGTGGCGGCGCTCACATGCGCATGCGTCCCGCACACCCATTTCGGCACATCCCTCACACGTTTCGTGGCCCCATCATCCACCGGAGGCCCCAGTGCCCGCGCCCGCATGCGTCACCCACACAAATTTCGGCACACCCCTCACACGTTTCGTGGCCCCATAGGGAACTCCACCGAAGGCCCCAGCGGCCGCGCTCACATGCGTCCCCGCCACCCATCCCGGCACGCCCCTTACAACAACAGGTTTCGTGGCCCCATGGGGAGCTCCACCGAAGGCCCCAGTGCTGCCGCCCGCATGCGTCACCACCCGCACCCAATTCGGCACACCCCTCACACGTTCCGTAATCCTATGGGGAGTTCCATTGAAGATGAAACCCGCAGCTGCGGTACTGACAACTGCATATGGTTGGGTTCTTCGCCAGGCTAATTTTGTGCTGTTTTCATTTAGGAGCCCCCACGGGTGCTTTCAAACCGATTTTTTCTTGTGTGAATCCCTATGTGGCGCTTTCCACAGACTCCCACAATGACGGTTTCCAATCGAATGTCGTTATGGTGTTTTCCATCGGGTTCCTGTTTTGAGGCGGTCCGCTCGAATCCTTTTTTAGCGCTTCCCAATGTATTCCGATTGTGAGGCTTTCTACTCGAATATCTGTGTGGTGCCTTCTAACGGAATGTGTTGTGCTGCTTCCGGATCGAATCTCCTTGTGGTGCTTACTAAAGAATTCGTGTCGCGATGCTTTCCAATAGAACCCCGTTGCGGCGCGTTCCAAAGGACTTCCACTGCCAGGGTTTCCGTATAATCCCATTGAGGTGCTTTCCACCAGATCTTTGTTGCGAGGCTTTCCAATCGAATCTCTGTGTAGTGCTTTCCAGAGGAGCCTTGCCGTGAGGCTTCCCAATCGAATCCCTCTGCGGCGCTATCCAAACTACTCATGAAGTGAGGCTCGACAACTGAACCCCCTGTACGTTTGTTTTTTTCGATGGATCGATTTTTTCGAAAGGTTTCCCAATAGAAGCCCTCACTTGTGCTTTCAAGAAGGTTTTCTGGCGTGGGGCGTTCCCAGGGAATCCCTCTGTGGTGCTTTCCGATGGGCTCCTTTTTGTGCGACTTCCCAATCAGAACCCTTCAGTGGCGCTTTCCAAGTCAATAGGATCCCTGTGAAGTGCTTGCCAAATGATCCCCTTTGTGGTACTTTCTAAAAGGAGCCCGCCACAACGTTTTCCAGAGGATTCCGCTTGTGATGTTTTCCCGTAGGAGTCCTTCGTGCTGCTTTCCAAAGGATTTCTCTTGTGAGGCTTTCCAGCTCAATCCCTGTGGTGTTTTCCAAAGGACTCCTGTTGCCAGGCGCTCCGATCGAATCCACGACGTTGCGCTGTTCAAAGGATCTCTACTGCGAGGCCGTCCGGTGAAACCTGTTCGAATCCTTGCCAAGGGTTCCAGTTGTTTGTTTCCGCACAATTCTTCTGGGGCGCTTTCCAGCGAACTCCAACTATACATATTTCTAATAAAATGCGTGTTGCCAGACAGCGCTTTCCAGATGATCCCTGTTCTGAGGCCATATCATGAAATTCCTGTGTAGCATTTAGCACAGTGTTCCAAGCCCGAGCCTGTCAAAGCGAATATTCAGTGGTGTTCCAAAGTTTCCTCCTGTGATGCGTCCCAACAGCAAAGCTTTCCAAACGGCTCCGGTTATGGAGCTTTTCCACATAATCCCTTGGTAAGGATTCCCAGATCGTTGCTTCCTTTCCATCGGGATTCGCTTGTGATGCTTAAGGAAGGAGATGCATATAATGTCTACGTGGGAGAGAGGCAAAGGGAGAAAGCGAGAAAGGAATTAAAAGGATAATGGTGAAGACAAAGCTGACCACTCGCGAAAACAACTCCCCCTGCGAAATTCCAGCCCGATGCCGTTTGGCACAGGGCTGGAGTTCCGAGGACCATGCTTTGGGGGGGCATTTGTGTGAGAAGGGGCCGGCGAAGAGTGAGAGAGAGAGAGAAGAGAGAGAGAGAGAGAGAAAGAGAGATGATAGAAAACAAAATAATACCATCACGCTAAAGAGAACGAGCACAACACGAAACCACTTTAAAAACAACCACTCAAAACAGCGAGGGCCGCCACAATCCCCCGGCCTCTCCTCCTCCTCCTCCTCCTCCTCCTCCTCCTCCTCCTCCTCCTCCTCCCTCCTCGCTCTTCCCTCCTCCCTCCGCCCTCCTCCTCCCTCCCTGCCTCCTCCTCCTCCTTCTCCTCCTCCTCCCTCCTCCACCTCCTCCTCCTCCTCCTCCTCCTCCTCCTCCGTGGGGCGCCCACCTGTTTCTGGCCGCTTTTTGGCCGAGGGCGGCCCAGGCTGGACGCCTGAAGCTGCCCCATGTCTTGTCTTCCCCGCGCCCTTGGAGCCTGGCTGCGCCGATGCTGCAAATGCTGACCCCTCCCTTATGTTGCATCCTTGGGGGACCTTCTCTGTCCCGTCGCGGCCCCATCCGCGTCGAATCCGTGTCGAATCCATGTCGGAATCGTCGGGTCCGTGTCGAATCCGTGCCGGCTGCGCGTCGGATCCACGCCAAATCCGCATCGGCCCGCGCAGGGCACAAGAAAAGACACCAAGCTTGGGGCACAAGCGAGGTACCCCGAAGATGCAACATGACCTCCCTTCTCCAGGCGGGCGCGAGAGGGACCGATGCAGCAATCGTGCTGCAATGCGGAACCTTGAATCAATACCAAAAAGGCTTTTCAGGCCACGGCGAGACTCGATCACGAATGGGTAATTTTTGCCAGCGGACCGAACAAAAAAGCCCGCCTGAACCTAAAGTTGCCCTGATTTCAGAGTCTTGGCTGCAGGGGGGACTGGCTCAGAGGGAGGACGCATCGACCTGGCATCGGCGAGATATCGACGATAGGTAATGTTGAAACCGGAGCCAGCGGGTGCTATCAGCCCCGCCTGACGGGGAGCTGTCCGGGGAACCCAAAGAGCTGAACAGGGAGCTGCGACTTCAGACCGGCCCAGACCCCTAGAGTACAATCAACTCCAAGGAACCCGGTGCCAAGCCATGACATGCAGCGCGGTGTTGTGTTCTATGCCGCTGTGCGATGCCATGCTTGGCATTGCAATGCTTCCTCATGCACTTCTTCACTACGCAATGCCACGCCATGCTATGTGCGAATCGAGAAGATATCTGCGCCATTGTAAGGGATGGGACCGAGGGGCATGACTTCAGATGTTGCGCGAGCGCACCTAGCTTGCCACCAGCCCCTCCCCTTCGCCCCTACCCCTGAACTCCCTCTTCTCTCCATGTGTCGACCTCCTTTCCCCGCCACTTACACAATATGAATACTACTCTCCTCTCTCCCCGGACGACGTCCAGAAGATATCCGGCCTCCCATCAGCGTACTGCTTTTTTAAAGCACTAGATTCTCGGGCTCTCGGTTTTCGCTTGGGTTCGCTTTTCAAAATGCGGTTCCCGCTGAAGCGCTGGTCTCATTTTCGGCCTTCCCGCTCGTTCCGAATCGTGCTCCCGCTGAAGCGGCGGCCCCCCATTTCCGCGCTTCCTCTCGTTCCGAATCGTGCTCCCGCTGCAGCGCTGGCTTCACTTCCTGGTTGTCATATCTATGTTTGGCAATCCGATTCTGTTCGGTCCTTCAACATGTTGCTCCCGCTGCAGCGCTGGCCCCATTTCTGCGCCTCTGGTTGTTCCAAAGCGTGCTCCCGCTGCAGCGCGGGCGTTTTCGATCCTTCCAAATTGGACCCACATCTAGAAAATGATCACCAGAAACAACATCGCCAGTGATTGCACATTCTGTGTCGATTCGTTGGCTTCTTGGGTCGCAGAAGGCCTCCCAACTTCGGGGCGGCGGCGTTCGGAGGAAGTATCAAGCGGGAGCCCCGTTTCTGCTTTCAAAGGCGATGTTGCAAGCAGAGCCAGCGGGTGCCCTCCATCATCCCCGCCTTGTGGGGAGCTTTTCGCGGAGCCCAAGGAGCTAAACATGGAGCCGCGACTCCAGACCGGCCCACACTCTTCGAAAAGTATTCACTTACCCTCCAAGGAACCCGGAGCCCTGCTCTGACATGCTGTGCGGTCTTCTGTTCTGCGCCGCTGTGCGATGCCATGTTTTGCATTGCAATGCTTTGTAATGCTATGCATAACTACGCAATGCCACGCCATGCTATGACATTCTGCGCTCTGCCGTGCTCTTCTACGCCATACCATGACATGCGTTACAATGCGTCCCGCACCCACTCGCGAACACCGCCCTGCTCGACATCCGATTGTGCGAATAGAGAGGAGATCTACGCCATGGTAAAGGATGGGAGGGAGGGGTAGGACGTCAGCTATGACGCCAGCGAGCCTAGCTTGCCCGCGCCCCGTGCTCGCCCTCCTCCGAGGCTCACTCCCTGACGGTGCCGGCGCGAAGAGTGACTTGACCACCTGGGCCTCTGGAGGTCTCGACCCCTTCTCGGGGCCTCCCGCCCCCTCCTCCGCTCCTCCACCTCCTCCTCCTCCTCAACAGCTTCTCCGTGTCGCGCCCCGAGGCCGGTCGAAAGGGCGGGCCGGACCTTCCGCATGATTCCTCGCAACTTGCGACCCTGAAGCTGACCCTGAAGCTTTCAAAGTTGGCGACAGCTTCACAGATGGATGGCGGGTCGTTTTCAACATGTGGCTCTCGCCTTAGCGCCGCGCGCATTCGTTCTAAACATTTGCAATGAGTTTCACAGATTGAGGGCGGGTCGTTTTCAAAATGTGGCTCTCGTCTTAGCGCCGCGCACATTCGTTTCAAACATCTGCGAGAACTTCACGGATTGAGGGCGTTTCCTGATCACAATGTGGCTCTCCCCTTAGCGCCGGGAGCATATCTTCAAACAGTTGCAAGAGTTTCACATATTCTCACGGTCAACGTACCACACATTGTGCTGTGCAAAGAGTCAAGATTACGAGGGTTCAACATTTACTTTTCATTCGCGGTGTTGAAGTCCCCGGAATGGCGTTCTGGCGCGATTCTGGATCAAGACGCAACAATCAGGTTGATCCGTGGCGTTACAATCTCGAGAATCATGTTTCGGCATGCTTCAGGGTTTTCAAACTGATGTTTTCCAACGAGGCAATTCCACCAGTGAAAATGAATCCTTGAAGGGACCCATGGAGTGGCCGCTTGAAGGGAAGGTTGATTCCAACATCTTTGATGACTCTGGGGTTTACACTGGTCCTCCTCCGTCTCCTCCTCCTCCCTCTCCTCCTCCGCGTTCCTCCCCGTTCCTCGTTCCTCCTCCTCTTCCTCCTCCTCCTCCTCCTCCTCCTCCTCCTCCTCCTCATCATCATCATCATCATCATCATCGTCCTCTTTCTCCTACTCTTCCTCATCCTCCTCATCCTCTCCTCCTCGTCTCCTCCTCCTCCTATTTCCTCCTCCTCCTCCTCCTCCTCCTCATCCTCCTCGTTCCTCCACCTCCTCCTCGTTCCTCCTCCTCCTCCCCCTCTGACACACGACGTCGCGCGACTTTCTCACGACGTGGGCCCCCGGAGGTCTGGAGCCCGAGCCCCCCGGGCCCGAGCTCGAGCCCCCGGGGCCCGAGCTCGAGCTCTTCCTGGGCACCGGCTCGTCCCCCAGCGGGAGGACGCATCCAGGACGAGGATCACGGCGGGTGAGGCTGCATCGAGAATCTCCGAGAGCCCGCGGCCCTGGAGGATGTTTTTCGGGCGCCGCGGCCTTCTCCGAGCGCTTCCGGAACGCCCTGGCACGAATTTTAGTCGGCCCAAGTCTGCAAGGACCTTGGACGCCCATTTTGAAGCTTGTCGAGCGGGGCGCGGCCGACGAAGGTGGCAAAGGATGGACCGAGGAGGCAAGGACGCAAGGGTCCCCTTCGGAAGACTGCCCATCCTTGCTATGCGGGCTGACTGCCGTCCTCGCCCTGTAGCCCCGCCCGGCCCGGGCCCGAGCTCGAGCCCCAGCTCGAGCCCCAGCCCGGGCCCAGGGGCCGGCTCCGCGAGCCCGGCCCTGCCCGCCCCAGGGGAAGGGGGCGCGGCAGGGCGGGGTGCCGACGGCGGCGGCGCCTGGATGTCGCAGCAGTCGTCCTCGCGCTCGGCGGGGCGCGACGCCCCCCTCGCGGGGTGCCCTCCCCTGCCGCCCTGAGGTCGGGCATGTCCTCTCTACAGGCGGATGTCGGAAGAAAAGTCTTCAATAGTCAAACAGATTCAAGCATTCGGAAAAATAATTGCAATAATCTACCCAGAACTATGTTCTTACTATTCTGGAGACTGTTCCTCCTGTAGAGGGACGTGCCCGCCTCAGTCCGAAGGCAACGCCAGGACAGGGGCGAACTCGATGGCCCCCGAGGCGGCCAAGATCGCCCCAAGCGAGCCCCACGTGGCCGAAAAGTAAGGCGGGGGCGGCCCAAAGTGCACCCCAGACGGCCCAAGATGGCCGAGAGGACGGCTCATGGACAGGCCAAGAGGCCCCAAAGAGGCCGCCAAGAGGTCCTCCAGGCCGGTCCAAGAAAGGCAGCACATCATTGATGTTGCGTATGTCTTTGAACGATGCTGATATCCCCCCACGCGTCGTGAACAGAAATCACCCGCGGGAGGTTCTTCGCCATGCTCTGCCTCTGGGGGCCCTGGCCGGCCTCGGGGCCGTCGAAGAACGGCTCGGGATGAAAAACCGGTCCCCGGGAATGGGTCTAGATCTCTGGGGGTCGGCGTTGTGAACAAAAATCGGGGGTCTGGGCAGGGAGGCTGGGATGGAGGGAGGCTGGGATAGAAGTGCCGATGAGGGAAGGTAAGGTAGAGGATGGGATGGGTGACGAAGGGGGGCGGAGTGAATCAGAAGAGAGGGAGAGAGAGAAAAAGAGAGAGAGAGAGGGGGAGAGAGGGAAAGAGCGCGAGAGAGAGAGTGAGAGGACGGGAGCCTGCACCTACACTCACTTCCCCCTGGGCCGCGCGGAGGCGCCCCAGCTCCTGGTAGGCGTAGAACATCGCGACGCCGTCCCAGAACGCGTGCAGCTCCGCGTACACCAGGGCCACGCCCCAGGTGTCGCAGAGCAGCAGGTAGCCTCCGGCCCCCGAGCGCGGCGCGCGCTCGGATCGTGCACGTGCTGCTTCTTGCTCTTCGAGGCAAGGGGGGGGGCTGGCACACAAGCCCCTGCCTCCCCTATGATGAGCTCGTGCCGTGACGCGTGGATCGTTCAAGCTT
Organism: Prorocentrum cordatum; assembly: GCA_963575745.1. Lineage (NCBI taxonomy): Eukaryota > Dinophyceae > Prorocentrales > Prorocentraceae > Prorocentrum > Prorocentrum cordatum. Next base: position 20,201 of record CAUYUJ010001438.1, on the reverse strand, counting down.
GAACAGTCGGCGCTTTCCGACGGCACACTTCGTTCGCTGTCGGTCCGATGCGGCATCGGGCTGACATCGAACGCGAGAACAGCGTCAACGCGACAACCACGGTTCGGGACGGGCGGTAGTGTCAGAGTTGAAGTCGCAGATCGCTCAACGCGAGTCGGCACGCTTCAGTGGGGAATGTTGGAGACAAGATCGATGTGGTTTGTCAAACGATTTGATTGTAGATGCCGTCCTCAAGGTAGTGAGGATGTGAGATTCCACTAAGATGGGCGCGGGGGTTGCTAAGGGGATAAGGGTTTTTCTCAGTGGACGCCAAGGGGGGTTTATCTGGCCTAACCTATCTTATGAGTGAGCTTCACATGCCCCAAGCGACTTACGGTGATTAAGCAACTCTGCTAAGTGGGCAGAACCCATCAAGCTTGGAGCCCTAAACCCCCTAAGCCTCTTGGGGCAGTAGCAACCAACTACTGAGCTAGGTTAGGCCAGACATATCCCACCTTGGCATCCACTGATAACCCCCTATCCCCTTAGCAACCCCCGCGCCCATCCCAGTAGGGTCATTCTTGCGTACAGCCGAAGGCGGCGCGAAAGGGGGTCGGCTTTCTCAGAAGGCGCGGGGGGGGGGCTTTCGAGAAGGCAGACGGCTGGCCTTCCCGGCCCACTGAGCGCACACACGTGGCGTCGGAGGTCTGGGCCGAGGCGCGGGTGTGCAGTGTTGAGCGCCACCGGTGGCGTGCTGGGATGGGCGCGGGGGTTTGAGGAGGGTTTTCAGTGGATACCAAGGTGGGTTATATCTGGCCTGACCTAGCTCATTAGTGGCCTGCTACTGCCCCAAGATGCTGAATGAGGGGGTTTAGGGATCCAGGCTGAGTGGGCTCTGCCCACTTAGCAGAGTTGCTTAATCCCCGTAAGCCACTTGGGGCGTGTGAAGCCCACTTATAACATAGTTAGCCCTGGTATAACCCCTTTGGCGTCCACTGAGAACCCCCTATACTCTTAGCAACCCCCGCGCCCATCCCAGTAGGCAAGATTGACCTTTGGTGCACGGCTGTTGGGCAGCCGCGGGGGAGGGGCGAAACCCAAGCGCACCAGGCGCACCTATCGCATCGCAGTCTGCGATCGGGGGACACCAGTGGGCCCGCACCAAGAGTCTCTCCGGCGAAAGGTCACTCTCACGTGTAGTCGACCCCCCCCGTTTGGGCGCCGCCATCTCAAACAGCTGGCGTCTCGATATTGGAAACGGGCCCCCCGACCTCTCGACCACTTCCCCGAGACCGGCTTTATCCATCCCGAGCAGTGGTTGTGACGGTCCCGAGGCCCGGCAGAGTCCCCGAAAGACGGACAACGAGGAAACAACCACCTCCGTCTCGACTCTCGAGACGCTGGATGTCTGGGACCCCCCTCTCCTTCCTCTCGGCGGCGAGCGAGCGGGGGAAGCGAGAAGGAGAAGGCCTTCTCAGAAAACGGCCGCAGGGCTTCTCAGGATCCCTCGCGCCGTTTGGGAAGTTTTTGTCCGTGCCTTCGCGGGGAGCTTAGAACACTTCTCAGAAGGTCCGAGGACTCCCGAGCCAAAAGGCCCGCCCCTGTCTGGTGGGCTTGTTTTCCACCGCCACCACAAGAAGTAGGAGGGGGAGGAGATCCTCCTCCTCCTCCTCCTCCTCCTCCTCCTCCTCCTCCTCCTCCTCTCCTCCCTCATTCCTCCACCTCCCTCCCCTCTCCAACGTATGTGGTGGTGGAAACCGGGCCCGCCCCTGTTCACTTCCCCCTGGGGCTCGCCGCCGACCCCCGCCCTGCGTGCCCACCCGGCCGCGCCGCCCCCGGGGCCGGGCCTGCCAGGAGCCTCATCGCGGTCCAGGAGGCGCCCTCCAGCGGGTAGGCGCGCCTCGCCACTCCCCCCCCCGCCGGGGCCTCCCTCGCGCGCTGCGCCACCCACGCCCCTCCACTCTTGTGTTGCTCCCATCGTACTCAAGGGCCACATCCCAGCAGCAATTTCGAGCACCCAGAAAAGTATCGAAACAGTGTCGAGCGAGTGTCGCCTCCCAGGACCCGACACGTGAAAACCCAAATAAGTACTTTCCTGGTGCTCGAAATTCTTCCTGGTGATCAATGCTAAAACAAATTGGAAGATCATGACCCTCTTGCAGCAGAACAACTAGCGCATGAGCAGAACAACTTATGGAACTCCACGCGGATTTCTGGGATCAGCGCTGGGCCCCTCTAGCGACGCCTTCGGCGCCGCCCCTGGTGCGCTCCGCGCGCCAGGGAGGGGGTTAAGCGCCGATCCAAAGTATCCGCGCGGAGCTCCAACAGTTTGCGTGTGCCGTTTGTCTGAGTTCCTCATGAATATGCATCTGCCGTTGTTTGTTATCTGTTTTTAAACTCGGCGTGTCGTAAACCATTTGTTTAGCCTTGCTTTGTCCCAACAAGAAGAAAACAAAGCACGCAAAATCAATATTCTCTGCTTTTGCCCTTTCACCCGCGATTTTTTTGCATGTTCAGATCAGCTGGTTGCATCGCTCACATTGCCGTCTACGGCGTCCGCAGCTCCTCCTCTGTGGCGTGCAGGCCTTCTCCTGGCGCGCAGTCTGGCGGGCCCGATGGCCGGTTGCCCCTCCTGGGGCCGTCGGCCCTCCGGGCCTGTTTCGGGCAGGTGTTACACCGGTGTCGCAAAATGTGTTTGGACTCTTTTAGCTCCGGGGGAAGAACGCCGGCAGGAGCGAGCGGGAGCGAAGGCAGCAGGGGAGACAAGGACCAGCCTTCGACCAAAGAGCAAAACAACGATGATGAGCAACGATGGTCTTCAAAACTTTGGAACAACTGGAGCAACCGATCAAAACCGCTAGAACACTGTTGCGTCAATTTTCGCGCCGTGCAACCCAGTTTAAACAATTCCTGGGGCGTTTTTAAGAAGAACCTAACTGCTTGTTGTTCTCCGAGCCTGATCACCTCTGCCTCCCCCTACCTCCTCTCGCTGCAAAACAAAAAAAAACGCAAGGTTTGGGGGCACTTTTGGCCTCCAAAGGCCCTCGCCAGGCCCTGGCACCGTCGAAACACGCCTCGGGAAGAGGTGCCTCCTGGGGATCGGGCTCCTCGATTCGGGCCCCTTCGGCACCGCATGGGACCCAGGGGGCCGGAGCTGGGATGGGCGCGGGGCTTGCTGAGGGGATAAGGGGGTTCTCAGTGGACGCCGAAGAAGTTATACCTGGCCTAACTTATCTTATAGGTGGGTTTCACATGCCCAAAGTTGCTTAGAGGAATTAAAGAACTCCGCTAAGTGGGCGGGGCTCCCTTAGCCTGGATCCCTAACCCCCCTAAGCCTCATGGGGCAGTAGCAACCCACTAATGAGCTAGGTTAGGCCAAATACAACCCACCTTGGCATCCACTGATAACCCCCCTATCCCCTTACCAACCCCCGCGCCCATCCCAGCAGAAACTCTCCCAGAAACTCCGCTGAAAGAGACCGGAATTCTGCTGACGCAGCCCAGGAATTCCCAACAAAGAAATCAAGATGCATTTGATGTTTCTATGATCTTGATGTTTGCTGCTCTGTGGCCGCCTGCGGGATCCCGGGCTGCAGCAGACAGTCCCGAGACAGTACCCGAAGGTTTCAGAAGGAATTATTGTTTCGGGTGCAGGTTCTCTTATTCGGTGATTCGACATTGGGCGGACGGGAGGGGAGGGGTCTGGCTCTGGATCTCTGCTTAATGACACTGTTTGCACAGTGCGTCCTATGAGGGAGACTCCACCTGCTTGAAGCAGGCGGTCGATGGAACACAGGATGCCCATTGCGGAGTGCCCAAAGTAGCCACAATCTACTCCATGGGGTGGGAGGAGAGGGGAGTGTGCGAGGGCCGGCGTCGATGGGCAAAACAATGAATAAGGAAACGATCACCAGGGAGTGTGTTGGCATGCATGTTTCTGAGGTCCTTGGCAGAGTTCATCTGGGGGTCTCCTGGCACAATCTCCGCGAGGCCTTACGTATGCGCAGTTAAAGGAGCCTCGCCCCTCTTGGAGGTCTCTTGGGAGCGACTTCCTGGATGGGCGCGGGGGTTGCTGAGGGGATAGGGGGGTCATCAGTGGACGCCGAAAGGGTTATACCTGGCCCAACCTAGCTTATAAATGGGTTGCACATGCCACGAATGTCGTATTGGATCAGGAGCAACTCCGCTGAGTCGGCGGGGCCCATTAGACTGGATCGCTATCCTCCCCCCAGTCCAATTGGGGCACCTAACGAACTAGGCTAGGCCAGACATAATCCACCTTGCGGCGTCCACTGACAACCCGAGAGCCTGGAATCGAATCGATAAATCGGATCGGCGATCGGAATGAATCGGATCGGCAGAAATCGGCAGCCAAGTCGGAAGAAATCGAATCGGCAGAAATCGGCAGGCTCATCGGCCTCCATTGAGCCCAAATCGGAATCCGAAATCAACTCGAATCGGAATCGGAAGTCATCGAAATCGAATCGAATCGAATCGGGGGAATCGAAATGAGTCCTGCATATCCCCTTAGCTCCTTCCGCGCCTATCCCCGTTGGAGTGCGGGCACCCCGCAGCACGCCCCAGCCACGTGCCCCGCCTGTAGAGCAGAGGGGCTCGCCCGCCCTCGAAGGGAAGTCTCCCAAATCGGCGCACCCCTCTCTGATGCGAGGGCTGTCCCCCCCTTTGCCGCGCAACGGGCGTGCAACGCAGAGAGAGAGAGAGAGAGAGAGAGAGCGAGAGAGAGAGAGAGAGAAAGAGAGAGCGACAGAGAGAGAGAGAGAGAGAAGAAAAAAGAAAAGAGAGAGAGAGAGAGAGACCGCACCCCCGCGGGCGGCGAGGAAGCCCAGCCCTGCCAGTCGGCCCGTATCAGAAGGATGCGCGACACAGTCGGGGCGCTGACCTCAGGAACCCCGAATAAGAAACGAGGCCAATGTTTTTGCCATAGGTGAAACTTCGATTTCCCATCGAAGACCAAGAAACACCGAAGGCAAACTGTGAAACAATTAAGGAACACGGCGCCCCTCCCCAACGCAGAGGGTTCGTTTTTCCGCGCCCTGGCTGTAGGGATGCAAAGCCTTGGACGCCCATGTCGAGGCTTCTCGCGCGGGGCGCGGCAAACGAAAGTGGCCAAGGATTGACCCGAGGAAGCAGGGATGCAAGGGTACCCTGGGAAGGTTGCCAATCTCCTTGCTATGCAGGCTGACTGTACCGCGCCCTGGACGTTGAAATGCGCAAGGACCGCACCCCGTGCGCGCACCCTCTGGTGCCGCGAACATGCCGCCCCTGCCACGCCCTGGGAGGCGAAACGCATGGAGCCCGCACCCGGTGCGTGCCCCTTCCGGCGGCAAGGGAGCGCCACCCCTGCCGCGCAAGCAAATCGTGAAACGCATACTTGCGGAGACCGCGCCCCGTGCTCGCCCCCTCCCAAGACCCCCGACGTCGTGATTTTTGTCAGAACGTCGACCCCAAGAGGTCTGGATCCCTTCCCCAAGACAAATGTTTCATCCTGAGTGGTCTTTTGAGAGTCCCGAGACCCGGCGAAAGCCCCTGCTGGGATGGGCGCGGGGGTTGCTAAGGGAATAGGGGGGGTTATCAGTGGATGCCAAGGTGGGTTATATCTGGCCTAACCTAGCTCATTAGTGGGTTGCTACTGCCCCAAGAGGCTTAGGGGGGGTTTAGGGATCCAGGCTACATGGGCCCCGCCCACTTAGCAGAGTGTTTTAATCCCTCTAAGCCACTTAGGGCATGTGAAACCTACTCATAAGAGAGGTTGGGCCAGGTATAACCCCTTTGGCGTCCACTGAGAACCCCCTTATCCCCTCAGCAAGCCCCGCGCCCATCCCAATGGAGGCCGAAAATAGCGAAAAAACTCCCGTCGTGATTTTTGTCACAACGCGAGGTGGTCTGGGCGTGGCGGCGAGGAACTGCCACCCGTGTCGCGCATGGGATGGCGAAGCGCGTAGAAACAACAGCCCATCGCGCGCGTTCTGCACGACTGCGCCTGCCGCGCCTGGCGCGCGGCCGTGCAGCAGGGCAGGAAACAGGAACGACCCTTGCCGAATGGGCCCGGTTTTCGCCGCATGGGCTCTTCCATCTCAAAGAAGAGGCCTCCTAGATGGGGACGGAGTAGATGGGGATGGAGGATCGCACCGCATCGCCGGTGCATCGTCGATGCATCGGCGACGTCGACGCGAAGCCAATCGGGCCTCACATCGAGCCGCATCGGCAGTGCATCGGCGATGCGACGCGATCCTCCGACCCCATCTACTCCGACCCCATCCAGGAGGCCTGGACAGAGGCAACCGTCCATTAAGAGTGCTTCCGCTGAGGGTCAACTGTTTCGTTTTCGAAAGGATGGTCTGGTGTGCCGCCCGGGCCGGCGCTCGTGGTCGCCCCGTTGCCGCCCAGCCGCCGCTGGTCGCCGCCCGTCGCCGCCTCGTCGCCGCTCGTCGCCGCCGCAACTGGGCTCGTGTGCCGCCCCAGCCGGCTTGTGGCCGCCCCGTCGCCGCCCCGTCGCCGCTCGTCGCCGCCTCGTCGCCGCCACCTCGTCGCCGCACCACATACGTTGAACTACGTAACTCACAAGAGTGCACCACACAGAGATTCCTTCTCTAACGGATGATGAGGATCTACCCTCCCCCCGACATGAAGGGCTCCCCTTTTCCAGATTGCAATGTGCAAAAGATTCAGCCCCATCGTCCATCCGAACTACGAGGTCGTACCATCCCGGGCATGCCAAGATCGTCCCCCTCATCCTCTACAGAAAATCGTCCTCATCCGTGCATTCGTTTTAACTATACACAACCATACGAGGCCAAGGCGTGCGGGAATCTTTCAACAACCGTATGTCCCGTAAGGATTTCAACATCGAGCGTCCCGAAAAATATGGACAGAACGCATGGTTTCGCAACAGGATTTTGCAAAACTAGCTTGCGATCGGGCTTCTGCGAAATCTTACGAAAACAACGAATGTTCCAGATTCCCATACAATTCAACCGAACTACCTCTCGCGCGCGCATGCTGGAATCGATCGTAACCCTTTGGGCGCGTGCTGTCGCAAGAAACCCTTGTAACAAATGAGGCGCGCTGCACACGCGCGCGTCGTTGCGCGCGCATGCCAACATCCTTCAAAAACATCGCGCTCCGTAGGAATGACAACTTCGAGCGCCCCGGCAACATACGACAAACACTTCGCTTTGCAACGCCAGTTTTTCAAACGTGACTGCGCTCGCTCCCCTACGAATTCCTGGAATATGAAACCATCGGTTTCCAATCGTTTCCTTAAATTCTGCGAAGCGGCCCCATCGCGCCGCACGTCGACGTCATGCGCGTGTGCTGGAGGGGGGGGGGGGGATCTGTGTCTCGCGCGGGCGCGGGCCACTCTCGCGCGTCGGCCGCGCGCGTCGAACTCCCTCCACAACCCTGGTCACCGACGCAAAGACGCCTTCATAGTCGTCGTCGGCGTGATGAGCATCGGCGCCGTCACTGGCCTTGCCAGCGTCAATGTCATCGTCGCGAGCATCGCTGCCATCGTCATCGCGCATGCCGTTGTCGACATTGCCATGATACCGTGCCTGCCAAAATCGGCGGTCAACGCCACCGCGGCCTCGCCGGTCGCGCGAAACTGGCTGGCCGCTGCGGTCGCGAGCATGCGCGCGGACTTGCGCGGCCGCAGAGATGCACCAACCAACCTCAAGTACTCATCACAATCGCCGCCGCATGGGTTTTGCAAATCAAGTTGCGGGTGGGTGGGCGGGATAATTGCGCGAGCAGCGGTGTGGACAACTCACTGCGAAAAGAAATCAATTCCCTTTGAGGAAATATTCGGATCTAGCACCCCCTGGACTTAACGGTTCCCCACTTTCGCATTGCCATGTACATGAGGTTCTGGCCCATCCATCTTAATGCGGATTCGCATCATCCCAGCCAGGCCGCCCCCCCACCCACCCCCACTATTCTGCAACACCTGTTATGCGCGCGCACTCGTTTACCAGCGATCATCAGTTTTCAAACACCCTTTGCAACAAGTAGTCGAAGTGCGCATGCGCGCGTTGTCGCGCGCGGGTGCCACAATTCTTCAAACAGCAGTGGTGTTCGCCCGGGTTTTAAAATCGAGCGTCCCGAACAGATGGAACGAGCACATGGCTGCGCAACAAACATTCGAAAACCAAGCTTGCGTTCAGGTTATGTCGACTTCGTAAGAGAACAGCTTGTTCTTTTTCTGTTCCCAACGTGTCCACGCAATTCAACTTCTAGCGCCTCTCGCGCGCGCATGTCGGAGTCGTTCGACAGCCCTTTGCGCGCGCGCTGTCGGCAGGAACCCCCGGCATACAAAAACGGGGCGGAATCGCGCGCGCGTCGTCGCGAGCGCGGCAATCTTTCGCAAACATCAGAATCCGCTTGGGGCCCAAAACTGAGTGCCCCGAACAACAGATCAAAGCGCGTGGTCTTGCGACGTCCGACCTCAAAAATGCCCTGCGCTCGTGCCCCTGTGAATGCATGAAAACCCATTGCTTCGTTCAAACGATCAACCAGGCGGGCCTTTCGCGCCGCATGTCGCGACCATTCGAATGCCCTTGCGAGCGTCCTGGGGGGCGGGGCGCGATCCGCGTCGAACAATGCCGCGCAGGCCACCCTCGCGCGTCGGCAGCGCGCGCGCCTTCCAAAACCTGCATCGCCGACGCGAGGGCGCCGTCAACGTCGCCGGCGTGGTCGACGTCGGCGCCGTCGCTGGCCTCGCTGTCGTCGTCGTCGTCAACACTGTCGCTGGCATCGCCGCCACCATCGTCGCGTCTACCGTTGCGGACGTTGCCGCGGGGCCGCTGCCGCCCAATTCGCCGACTCGCACTGACGCGCCCGCTGGGAAATGCTCGGCGGCCAGCGCTGCCGCGGCCGCGCTGGCCGCGCCAGACTAGCTGGCCTGCGCGCGCGAGCGTGCCTGGGTTTGCGCGGCCGCAGGGACGCACCAGCCAACGCCGAGCACTCGTCGCAATCGCCGCCGCGTGGGTTCGCGCAAACCAAACGGCGGGTGGGCCGGCGGGATGGTCGCGCGAACCGTGGAGCTGTCACCTTCGGCTTCGGCAGGGGAAATGGCACCGCGTAGATTGCGCCGCATCGCGTGTGCCAAACATGTTTGTCTCCCAAGATCGAGACTGCGCCGCGCGTAGAGCGCGCTGAATATTTCGCGCCATGCGCAATGCGCCGCACGCATTGCACCGCGTAGCTTGGCACAACACAGATGGCGCCGCATAGCTTGCCCCGAATAGATTGCAGCGCTCAGCTTGCGTGACGAATGCCGCGGCGCATAAATTGGCCGCCCTGGAAACATAAAAAAAAATCGGGCCCGCCCCCCCCCCCCCCGCCCCCCAGTCTGATCGCCCCCTGGGGCGCTGCGGCGCACGTCTGATCCTCCGGGAATGACCCATTTCCCATGTGAACGCAGATCATGCTCGCAAGCCCTGCTTCGACCCCTCGCACCCTTGCCAAATCATACGATGCGCGCGTATCCGCGCATCAAAGACCATGAGATGCCAGGGCCCCCTGCGAACCAGCGCACGAACTCAACGCGCGCGCGTCGCCGCGCGCGTGCCGAAATCCGCCAAACACGCGCGGCGACGCAAACGCATCATATAACCCAATGCCCCGGAAAGGGGGGGGGGAACCATTTATGCACACGCACATGTGTATACATATATATATATATATGAACATGGAAAACACGCGCGCAAAAGAACGCACGCGCACGCGCACGCGCGCGCAAACAACAATGTTGCGGCTGCGTGGTCTTCAATATATATATGTATAACCGCGCGCGCACGCACGCGAACCCTCGCGTTAACCGCGAAATTTCAGCGCGTCCATCAGGCACCGCCGTGCGGACCTATCGCGCGCGCACGTCGAAACAGAATTCGAACGCCAGTGTGCACCTGTGTTTTCGGGGGGCGGGGGTGCGTCGGCAGTGCGCGCGGGTCGAAATCGTCCGAAGTTTTCATGGCCGAGACGTTGGCGCCGTCATCGTCACCGGCGTGATCAGCATCGGCGCCGTCGCTGGCCTTGCCGTCGTCATCGGCGCCCTTGATGCAAGCATCGTTACTATCATCATCGCGTTTGCCGCTGCCGACGTCGCCCAGAAACCGCGCCCACTCGAGTCGCCGATTCGCGCTGGAGAGCCCGCGCGCCAGCGTGGCCTGCGCGGCGCGCTGGATGGGCCCAGTGAGCTAGCGCCATCGCGGCCGCCTCGGTCGCGCCAGTGCGCCAGACTAGTCGGCCGCTCTGCGCGCAAGCCTGCGCGCGCAAGCGCGGCCGCTGCGACGCGACAGCCATTGCCGCGCAGTCAGCGCAATCGCCGCCGCAAGGGTTTGGCAAATCGCCGCGCCTGGTCAGGCGGGATAACTGCGCGAGCAGTGCAGTTGGCAACTGCCAGTTCGGCAGGGCCACTTGCGCCGCCAACTGCGCCGCAGGAATCACGCCGCACGCGCGCGCATAGACTGGACGCCGCCCAATGGGACCAAATTCTTCGCCGAATGCACAGGTCCGCCGAACTCGACCGGACCCGGCCGAATCGGACCGGCATGAGAAAGCCCATCCAGCGCCGAATGTGGCCGGGCGGCTTTTTGTTCGCGCGTTTCGAACACGCCTCCGGCGAAAACAACGGCTTTCATGAGTGCGGTCCCTGACTGTCTGTAGTGGCCGCTGCCGTTGGTCGGTGAGACTGTCGATATCCTTGCGGTGCGTGGCGTTGTCTTCTTTGTTGGCTACGTCGTTCTCGCACTTGCCACGTCCTTGTCGTATGCTGTCGGTGGTTCTTCCCTGTGGAGCTTTTTGTTGGCGGCCTCGTAGCGGTCGGTCGGTGGCGGTCTCGTTTGAAGATACCAGCGATGGCGTCCCAACGTATCCCTTGTGTATTCGACCTGGGTGTGGCATGGCGCTCAGTTGCCTCGTTTTGCTTGGCGGTTTGTGGCCCTTGTGCTCGTCGTCCGCTCCATGTTCCTCGCGAGTTGCTTGCTCCCTTAGCTGGGCGAGGTGTTCCTGCGCGGTTTTCTGCCATGCTTAAACATCCTCCTGTGCCCATTCAGGTACTTGAGCTGGTCTCTGATGGGGAACCTATTCTGGATCACGGCTTCTGCGAGAGCGATCATACTGAACGAGCCTGCTATGGATAGTTCGACGTGGTTTCTCCTGAGCGCAACGAGCGCGTAGGAGTTCACCATGTGGAGATTGTAGATCATCCATTTGGCGCAAACCAACAAGGATCATGGCGGTTCCTCCCATTGGGGGTGGTTGATCGCGCACTCTTCCTCATGGATAACACTCCGAGGTCATGGTGTCGATGATAACGTTGTGCTGTGCGGTCGTCTTCTCGTTGTCGTCCCCGCAGTCCTCCTCCTTATCGTGTTTAGTGAATTGGTTATTGTCCTTATCGGCGTTGTTCTTGGAATTTTCCCCTTCCAATAGGGACTGTTCTTTTTCCACCTTCCAGTTCTGCGCCAACTGCTGGTTGTGGCCGTCGTGGTTGCAACTTGGGTTGGTTCTTGGGTGCCGCCTTCGGCACCCGTGGAGGTCCAGCTCGTGGGGGCCCATGGTGTTGCAATAATTGTTGCCCATGATGTGACACATCTCATGCTCTTGCAAACATCCCACCCACCCACCCGCAGTTTGGTTTGCAAAACCTCCTAAGACCGTGACGGTAGGTTCCAAATGGCACTTGGCAACGACACCGGCGCCGACGACGACGACAACGCCGACGACGACTACGACGACACCGACAACGTCTCCGACGACTTCGACGACGACGACAAAGACGACGACGACGACGACACAGACGACGACGACGCCGACGCCGACGACGACGACAACGACGACAATGACGACGCCGACGACGATGACGACGACGCCGACGAGGACGTCGTCGACGACGCCGAAGACGATGACGTCGACGTCGACGACGACGACGACGACGACGGCGGCGACGACGACGACGCCGACGTCGACGACGACGACGCCGACGCCGACGACGCCGACGCCGACGCCGACGACGACGACGTCGCCAACGAAGACGACGACGACGACGAGCGAGGAGGGAGCACGACGACGGCGACAACGACGACAACGACGAGGGAGGAGGGAGGACGGCGACGACGCGAACTACGAAGAAGGAGGGAGGACGGCGACGCCGACGACGACAACGACGAGGGAGGAGCGAAGACGACGACGACGACGACGACGACGACGACGGCGACGAAATAGGAGGGACGACGACGAGACGCCGACGACGGACAACGACGACGACGAGGGAAGAGGAGGAAGGACGACCACGGCGACGACGACGACGGAAACGACCACGACGCCAAAGAGGACGACGACGACGAACACGAGGAAAGACAGAGGACGACGTAGGCGACGACGACGACGACGCGGGAGGAGGGAGGACGGCGACGACGACGACGACGACGACACACGAGCGCGCACGCACGCTTTTGTTGAAAATCCGTGTTGCGAAACCTTGTGTTTTCGTAGTTTTTTTGAACACACGATTTTGAAATCCTTCCGGAACCAATGGATTTTGAAGGATTTCGGCATACGCGCGCGACGACGCTCGCGTTTGCACTTCGTCTCATTTTTTGCAGGACGATTCTCGCGACGGCACACGCGCAAGGGCGTTCGACAGATTTCGACATGCGTGCGCGAAGCCCGTTAGTAGCATTTTGTGAAAATCTTGAAAAACCGATGGTTTTCTTAAGATTTCGCAATAGCTCGCGCGTGAGCTTTTATAGCAAACCAGTGTTGCGAAACCCTGTGTTTTTGTATGCTTTTGGGGAACTCGATTGCGACATCCTTCCGGCACCGAAGGTTGTTGAAGGATTTCGGCATGCGCGCGCGACGACGCGCGCGTGCGCACTTCGTCCTACTGTTTGCTTGGGACTCGTGACAAAGTGCTATGCTAAAACAAAAGATGTCCCCGCGTATCGTTTTTTTCCAAGGGGAACCTCAGGGGGACCGATCCCGGCTCCTCTGGGATAGTGTAAATTCATATTTAGGATGGGCATGTGCTCAGAATCATACATGATTTATATGCCCGAAAGGGGGGAATAACGCCAGGGGGGGTAGAGTCTATTCTGTTTTCAGAAAGGAGAATAAACGCGGCCTCGGAGATCTAGGCCTGCCTCCCCTTCCCCCCCCCCGCTCCCCCGCCCAGCCCCCCTCCCTCCACGGGATGTTTTTTTAACCCCCTCCAAAAACCCATCTTTGGGGGTTCTGGGGCAACAAACCAGCCGAACCACTCCAAAACCTTCCCAAACCCTGGTGAAGGGTGAGTAGGTGGGGGAAAACAGTTAACCCTTTCGACAAAACCGTCCTCCTCCCGCCCCTGTTGCCCCCCCCTTCGCATAGGGGCTCGGGGCCGGGAGCCCTGTGCTGCCTACACAACCACTCCCGAAGAATGGGGGGGCCGAAGGGGGACAGAGGGGGGGAAGAGGGAGCGAGAGGGATTCGAGGAACAATTATCGCAAGAGTCCCGTATCCCCAAGCAGCGTCTCTTGAGCCAGAGTGATCACTAAAAACGTTCGCGCGTCCTCCTGCTTCTGATCCGCTTGCGCCTTCGGCGCCGCCGTCCGGCTATTCGTGTCGAGGTCGTCCTCTTCCCCCGCATCCACGTAAGTCTTCTTTACCGCCCTAGCCCTCCTGTTTCCACTGAACCTTTTCCTCCTCATCCCCCTTCTCTCTTCCACCCGCTCCTCCCCCTCCTCCTCCGCCTCCTCCCACTTCTCCTCCTCCTCCTCCTCCTCCTCCTCCTCCTCCTCCTCCTCCTCGTTATCCCTCGTCCTCCTCCTGATCCCCTTTGTCCTCCTCCCCGTCCTCCTCTTCTTCCTCCTGTTCCTTGTCCTCCTCCCCATCTCCCTCCTCCTCCTCGCCATCCTGCTCCTCCTCCTCCTCCTCCTCCTTTTCCTCCTTTTCCTCCTCCTCCTGCTTTTCCTCCTCGTCCTCCTCCTCCTCCTGCTTTTCCTCCTCCTCCTCCTCCTCCTTTTCCTTCTGCTCCCCCTCCTCCTCCTCCTCCTTCTCCTCCTCCTCCTGTTCCTCCTCTTCCTCCTCCTCCTCCTCCTTCTCCTCCCTCCTCCTCTTGTACCTTCTCACATCGTTCCTCCCATTGCTCCTCCTCCTCCTGATACGAAATCCGCATCATGCTCGTGGTGCTGTTCCTCCTCGTCGTTTTCTTCCTCTTCCTCCTCCTTGTATGTAGTTAACGCCGTGCTCCTTCTCATGCACGCCGCACTCCTCCCTGTAGTCTTCGTTATCGTCCTTGCGCTCCTTGTCATCGTCCGTGAATCCTCCTCGTCCTTTTCCTCCTGCCCCTCCTCCTCCTCCTCCTCTTCCTCCTCCTCCTCCTCCTCCTCTCCTCCTCTCCTCTCCTCCTCCTCCTCTCCTCCTCCTCCTCCTCTTTCTCCTCCTGCGCCTCCTCTTCTTCCACGCGGTTCTCTCCCTCCTCCGCTTCCTCCTCGGAATGCTCTGCCTCCTTCTCCAACACATCGTCCTCCTCCTGCTCCCCCTCCTGCTCCCCCTCCTTTTCCTCCTCCTCCTCCTCCTCCTCTTCCTCCTCCTCTCCTGCTCCTCCTCCTCGTCGTCCTCCTCCTCCTCCTCCTCCTCCTATTCCTCCTCTTCCTCCTCTTGTTCCTCCTCCTCCTCCTCCTCCTCCTCCTCCTCCTCCTCCTCCTCCTCCTCCTCCCCCTCCCAATCCTTTTCCGAATGATCCTCCTCCTCCCCTCCTCCTCCTCCTCCTCCTCCTGCTCCTCCTCCTCCTTCTCTTTCTCCTGCGCTTCCTGCTAGTCTTGCTGCTGCGGCTGCTGCTGCTCCTCCTCCTCCTCCTCTTTCCTCCTCTTCCTTGGACCTTCCCCCATGCCAGGGATGCCGTCGCAGTCTCGCTGCCGCTCCCAGGAGGCACCCTCGCCAAGGATGACCTCAAACAATTTGCGTTTGAGCCGGATCCCGTCCAACTCCTCCATTATTCCTCCCGCGCAGCATCTCGGAGCTCTCTGCTCCTCCATGTCTCCTCCATATATTTCCCCCCGTCCTGGATCCGAAATGGCTCCCCCCCGATCAGCCCTTGCACTTTCTCAAGGGATCGTGCTCGTGCCTCGGCGCCAGCTACCTCCTCCGTCGGGCCAGGGGCGCCCAGCCCTCTCCCAGAGCACAAGTCGACAACTGAAGTGGAACCAAATGGTGCGCTTGGGTCTCACCCCTCCTCGCTCCTCTTCTCCTCCCTCTCGGAGCTCAGAGTCTCGAAGAGGTCTCGAGCGAAACGGGCCAGACCACCTCTGTCGCGCGCGGCATCTCGGAGCCCAATTGCGAGGATGTCTCAAGCGAAACGTGCCAGACCACCTCGCGCACATGTCCTGAGAGCCCAGAGCTGCGAGGACGCCTCCGGCGAAACGAGCTGGACCACCCCGCGGAGTTTCGAGGATGTCTCAGGCGAGACGCGTCAGACAACCCTGCGCGCAGCATCTCTGAGCCCCGAATTGCGACCATGTCTCAGGCGACATGGGCTGGACCACCTCGCGTGCGACATCTGGGAGCTCAGAATTTCGAGGATGTCTCGGGCAGCGCCCGGACCCCTCCCAAAGCACTCTTGGACAACACATGTGTATTCACATGATTCGTTTGGGTCTTGCTCCTCCTCCGTCTCGGAGGCCACAATTTCGAGGATGGGAGCCCCGAGTTGCGGGGATGTCTCAAGCAAAACGGGCTGGACCACCTCGCGTGCGACATCTTCTGGGAGCTCAGAGTTCCGAGCATGTCTCAGGCGGCGCCCAGACGCCTCCCAGAGCAAAACTCAACAACAGCGATGGAATCAATTGGTTCGTTTTGGTCTGACCCCCTCTCTCCTGTCGCCTCCGTCTCGGAGCCCTGAGTTTCCAGGATGCCTCAGGCGAAACGGGCCAGACCACCTTGCCCGCAGCATCTCGGAGCCCCAAGTTGCAATACTGTCTCAAGCGCAACGGGCCACACAACCTTGAGCACACTTTCTCATAGCTCAGAGTTGCAAGCATGTCTCAGGCGAACGAGCTGGTCCACCTCTCGCGCAGCATCTCGGAGCCAAGAGGCGCGAGGATGTCTCAAGTGAAAGGCGCCAGACCACCTCTCGGGCGGCAGCTCGGACGGAACCCCGAGTTGCGAGGATGTCTCAGGCGAAAGGGGCTGGACCACCTCGCCCGCGGCAGCTCGGAGCTCAGAGTTCCGAGAATGTTTCAGGCGAGACAAGCCAGACCATCTCGCGTGCGGCATCTCGGAGCCCCGAGTTGCGAGGATGTCTCAGGCGCAACGAGCTAGGCCACCTCGCGCGCGGCATCTCGGAGCTCTCAGGCGAAACGAGCTAGACCACCTCGCGCGCGGCATCTCGGAGCCTCAAGTTGCCAGGATGTCTCAGGCGAAACGAGCCGGACCACCTCGCGCGCGGCATCTAGGGGCTTCAAGTTCGGAGGATGTCTCAAGCGAAACGGCCTGGGCCACAAATGTCTCACCGGATCTTTGCGGATGTATCTGGTCCCCTTCCTCCGGCTGGAGTTAGCTTCTACCACAACAGCACTCCGTTCAGATGTTTGGGGAAACAACGACAGAAACATTAATTTTTGACGGTCCGTGCAGGTTGCTTGGATCTGAGCTGGACCCCCCTCCCTGGCGCGCAGGGCGCGCCAGAGGCGGCGCCAGAGGCGGCGCCAGAGGCGCCGCCAGGCGGTGCCCAGCGCAGACCCAAGTTTATGTTTGTGTCGTTTTTTCTTCTTGGAGGGGTGCGGGGGGGAGGTCCAGGGGAAAGGACGCGACCGGGCTTGTGGTAATGGGGGGTGACCTGGCATGGGGGTAAAGAAGACGGCCCGAAATGAGCCCTTCAGCGCCCCTTTTCAGCCCTTTGGGGCCGCTTCCTTCCTTTCCCCCCCTTCAGGTCACCCCCCCTTGCCACCCGCCCGAGGCGAGAGAGAGGAGGCCACCTCCGGAACCCCAGCCCTCCGTCGCCGCGGAGGTCTCACGGCGTGGGCCCCCAGAGGCCTACTTTAGACCCCTCCGCCTGGGACGGGCCTTGCACCTCGAGCCGCTTCCGACAGGCCCTGGCGCCCGGCGATGCAAGAACAGAACCAAGCAGAGATCGCCCGCCGAGTACTCTCACAGCGCGAGGGGTCGGGGAGGAGAGGCGCTCGGCGCCGATCGGGGCAGGCCCACCCCCCGCCCCCCGCGGCGCACAGGGTGAAGGCGGGGAACAGCGACTGGGTGAGCAAGCGGATGGCCCGCGCGATGTCGGCCACCCACCGGGCGCGCTCCTCGTCCGCTGCCGGGCCCTGCGTGGCGAACGCGTGCGTGACCTGCAGTCGCCGTCGTCGTCGTCGTCGTCGTCGTCGTCGGCGTCGTCGGCGTCGTCCTCGTCGTCGTCCTCGTCCTCGTCCTCGTCCTCGTCCTCGTCCTCGGCCTCGGCGTCGTCGTCGTCGTCCTCGTCGTCGTCGTCTGGTTACTTCTCCAGGCTGCGCACGCTCCGAGGTAATGCCTGCTGGCCTCAACCAGGGGCGGTCAGGAGGGGGGCGTCCAAGAGGGGGGGCGCAAATCATGGCCGCTGGCGCGTGCGCGGCCCAGGGAGGGGGGCAGAGACGCAATGAAGTAAGAAGAGGCGCCCTGAAATCTGGGGAGATATCATTGCCCCCGCCATGACATCCCCCCCTAGCTTCTACGACGACATACCCTCAATGAATCAAAAACAGACACGATGCATGAATTCCCTCGGCGGCGTCAGCCAGGGCGGAAAAATCGAAACCACTCATGGCTGCCAGACACAGCAACGTCCTTGGCAAGACGTTGCAGCGAACGTTGGAAGGCTTCTACAGACCTGGCACGCACTGCGAAAAATCACCCCCCTCTTATCCACCCCCGACTCCACAAGCTCCCCGTGTAGTCCTGGGCAGTCTCAACACCCTGGCGCCGCCTCCGGCGGCGCCCTGGGGCCGCCCCAGGCCTGAGATGCTGAGACCGCCCTGGACCTCCCAGGGGCCTGTTGAAGCCAGCTTACACTGCCTGGTGGGGCTGTCCGTGCGCAACCTGAAGCCTCACCGCCGTCGCCGTCGTCTCCGCCGCCCTGCCGCCGCCGCCGTGGACGCCGCCGCCGTGCCGTCGCCGTCGAGGTCGCGTCGCCGCCGTCGCACGTCGGTTGCCGGCGTCGGCGACCCCGTGGTGGAACACGGAGATCTTGAAGAGCCGCACGCCGCCGCCCAGCGCCCGGTCCGCCTCCACCGTGTGCAGCCGGCACGCCTGCACGAGGGCAAAGGGCGACCAGCAGACGCTGAGGCGCGCAACGGCGGCGGCGCCCGGGTGGGCCGGCGCGCCCTCGAGGGGGCCCAGCGGCTCCGAGGCGAAGCCGTTCCTGTCGGGCACGGGGTGGCGTCCGAGGCGGAGATTCGCCCATAACCACCGCTTCGGGGGTCGATCTTCGAGGACCTCGGCAGGCGGTGGAGGTGGACAGATCCGGGCCCCCTGGGGCCAAAACAGCTCCATAGTCACCGCCCGCTGGGGTCCCAGGGCGTCAGTTCCCCAGGCGGTGCACGTGGATGTATGCCCGCGTCGCAGAAAGGCTGGGTCGCTCAACTTTCCAGGCTGCTCCGACGATCTCTCTATTTGCCACTCTGGGCGTTGCTTCTCGAGATCGACCCCCATGATGGGGCGCGTCATTTGGCCCCCTGGGCCCTCATCCATGGATCTGGGACCAAACACTGTCCCCGGGGAAAGGGTCACGCCCCTGCAGATGCGCGATGCGCTATCCGCGGGGAACCTCAAACCGGCGACAACCTTTCAGTGCCCCTCCTTTTCGTGCTGGCCATGAAGACATCCCTCCCCAGGCCCTTTCCTGGGGTGCGCTCTCGCTCTGGCCAGAAGTGTGAAACGAATCCAGTCGTGGCAATGAGAAGTCTCCAGGGGACCTCAGAGAGGCCCCTCCTGAGATCCGGCGCTGCGAAAACTCGTAACATCGCGAAACAAAAAACTGGCTTGAGCTCCAAACCTAACCTTTCCCCTCCATTTCTCGACCCGCCCCGACCTTGGATGGGCCCCAGAACTCGAAACCTGGCGAAATTGCAGGTTGTGGAACATGAGCCCAGCAAAGCACCCTGATGACAGCAGGGGTTAGGTCGGGCATGTCCCCCTAAAGGCGGATTGTGGGCGAACAAAAAAATCAACCACTAAGAAGTGACCAAACATAGTAAGACATAGTCCCCAGACTACGTTTGAGTATGTTTGAGCATTCCTCCTGTAGAGGGACAGGCCCGACTCTAGAGCAAGGGTGACGAAGCGGGTCGAGGAGCGGGGGCCGAAGCACGGCCGCGGAGCCCCGAGGACGAAAGAGGAGGTGCAGCCCGGACGAGGGGGCGAGAGCACGGCCCGTGCGCACGGCCAGAGGCCTGGCGAACACGCCCGCCGTGCAAGAAACTGCAGCGTGCGGATCTCGGGAGCTCGGCTTGCACGATTCGCGGTGACGTCCCTCTGCAGGAGGAATGTTTAAACACAGTCAACAACAATATGGTGACGATGTTTTACACCTTTTTAAGATAGCAAGCACGTGTTAAACACATGTGGAGACAAATGTTGCAGTTCCCTCCAACATTCGCCTGTAGGATAACATGCCCGACCTGACGAGAACGCCCGCGTGACAGGCACCACCACCCCTCCCCCTGGTCGCTTTGCGATTCGCGCCCGTGCGCCGTCTGGCCAGCCATCCCTAGGCGTTCCCTCGACGGCGCTCGAATCGTGGCGTAACCAGCCCCCTCACCACCCGCCCCTCCCCCCCTTGCTTACGCCTGTTACCGCCAGGGGATGGAAAAACAACTTTTGTAAAGGCCTCGGGCCGGCGCCGCCGATCTGGGACGATCCCGCTGTCAGAAGGACGCTTTCGCCCCAGCGCGCTTGTTCAAACCTGAGTGGTTTGTAAATAGCTTGGAGTCATTGAGTCGGCTTCTTGAGGGGCCTCTACGACGCATCTTCGAGGCCTCCTGGGGGGGCGTCTTGGAGGATGTGTAGAAACTAATTTCTAAGCCTTCGGGAGCGCTTTTGGGCGCCTTTTGGGGGCCTCTTAAGAGCCACTTGGAGCCTCTCGGGGTTTCTTGGGGACTCCTAGGGCAATTTTGGTGCCTCCTTGGCGCCTCTTGGGCCGTCTCGGGCCCTTCTGGGGCCGTCATGGAGCCCTCTTGGGCGCTTCTTGGGCC
>CAUYUJ010001437.1:0-101230 GCA_963575745.1 Prorocentrum cordatum | reverse complement strand
GAGGCGCCCAAGACGGCCGAGAGGGCCCCAAGACGGCCCAAGAGAGGCCCAAGAAGGGAAACACGAACCGAGAATCCGAGCTTTCTACCCCGAGAGGTTCTCGGGAAGTCCCAAGAGGCCCCCAATCGGATCCAAGAGGCCCCCAAGAAGCTCACAAGAGGGCCGACGAGGTTCCAAGAGATCTCCCAAGGTGGCCCCAAGAGGCACAACTCATTGTTTTACGATTGGGCTTTGACGGGTTTTAATTTGTTCGGCCTTTTGGCATCCCGATGCTCCAAGACGGCCCAAGAGGCTTCCAATACCGCTCCAATATAGAGGAAGAGGCCTCCAAGAGGGCCCCAAGACGGCCCGCGAGGGCCCCAAGACTGTGCTTGAGGCGCCCAAGACGGCCCGAGAGGGCCCCAAGAGCCCCAAGAGAGGCCCAAGAAGGGGAACGCGACCCAACAGCAGAGCGTTCCCCCCAAAAGACCCACAGGAGGCCGCAAGAGGCCCTCAAGTGGTCCGACGAGGACGCCAAAAGCTTCCCGCGCCCAAAAGGCCCCCAGGAGACGTCCAAGAGGTCTTTAAATAGCCCAAGAGTGCCCTCGATGCGTCAAA
Organism: Prorocentrum cordatum; assembly: GCA_963575745.1. Taxonomy (NCBI): domain Eukaryota; class Dinophyceae; order Prorocentrales; family Prorocentraceae; genus Prorocentrum; species Prorocentrum cordatum. The sequence continues at coordinate 100,633 of CAUYUJ010001437.1, read as the reverse complement.
ACTGCTCCCAGGAGGCCCCCGGGAGGCTCCCGGATTGCCTCAATCTGGCCGCAGGTGGCCTCAAGTCGGGCCTCCACGCAGCCAAGACGGCCAATGACGGCTTCAGATTGCAGAACCGATGCCCCCAAGGGACCCTCAGACGCCCCCCAAGAAGCACCCAAGAGATGCCTCCAACAGCCAGTTGACGAAGCATGCGGAACACCCCAGAAGCTCCTCAGATGCCGTCGCGCGCCTGTCCTTGATAGCGACGTCCAAGATCGTCCAGCGCCCCCCCGGCCTGGGCTGGAACCTGAGCGCGCGCGAAGCGCGCGCGATGGTTCTAGTGTATATATATATATATATAGATGTAGATCCTCCTATGTGTGTTTCGTACATCCCCTTGGGCAGGGAAGAAAGGACGGACGGAAGGAAGAGACAAAGGGGAGGAAGATGGAACACGAGAGAGAATAGCAGGAGGGAGGCTCGGAACAGAAAACGCGTAGCAGAACCAGACGGGCAGATCAGGCGGGTGGACCCGCACGGGCGGGTCGGGAAGGCGGGCCCAAGCGGCCAGGTGGAGCAAGCGGGTTGTTGAAGCATGCGTCCTGCATGAATCGCGAGGACGTTCGAACGATAGCGCGATTCCCAAATAGATCGTCGGGAAATCCCCAGCGAGAGCGTGATATCTGAGTGTCGAGGGCGCGGCGTCTGAAAAATTGGCGAGGAACTCCAAAACGAAAACGCGATTCTTGTATACATTGGGAGAACGTCCCGCGCGAGAGCTTGATTTCTTTATTAATTGTGAGGAAGTATCCGGAGGGAGCCGTTGTTAACATTGTAACTCGGGGGCGGGGGGCGCAGTTTGAGGCTTAAGACTTTCCCTGATAAAAGGACAAGGTGCAAAACCCAAAAAGGGCACTTCAACTGAAAAATACCATGTGCACCGGGCAAGGGGGACCAGCAATAATTATACTTCGGAAGTGAGAATTCTACAGCAACCATAACAACACCAGCAGCAACAACAACAATCAGTTTAAGACTGCTTGCTCTTATCTGCTCGAGTGTCATTCCACGTGTGCACCCCAAACCCTCAATACGCGCCCTCTTCGTCTTCGATCGTACCCCTTTATAGGGGGGCTCGTTATTGCAGGCCATGCCCGGGCAAGCGGCGGGGCGGCCGCAGACCGTCGACCTGGCCAGCGGCAGCGCTGACCGGCGGCAACCCGACTCCAAGAGGGACGGACAGGGGACCAACGACGACGACGACGACGAGCGAAAACGAGAGCGAACGAGAGCGAGAGCGACAGCGGGGCCACGAAGGGCTGCAACGGGGCCACGAAGGGCAGCGAGGGGGCCACGAAGGGCTGCAACGGGGACACGAAACAAAAGGAGGGGGCCACGAAGGGCTGCAACGGGGACACGAAGGACAGCGACGGGGGCCACGAAGGGCTGCAACGGGGCCACGAAGGGCAACGAGGGGGCCACGAAGGGCTGCAACGGGCTCACGAAGGGCAGCCAGGGGGCCACAAAGGGCTGCAAAGGGGCCACGAAGGGCAGCGAGATCCCGATTCCTAAATAAGCTGCGAGGGAGTCCTAAGTGTGAGCGCGACTCCTGGGTGCCTGAGTGTCTTGAGCGCGGCGCTTGAATTCATTGCGGGGATTCCAACGCAAGACCGCGATTCTTGAATAGATCGCAAGCACATCTCCAGCGAGAGCGCGACTCCAGAGCGCCTAGAAAGCCATTCCTGAATAAAGTATAAGGATGTCCCAAGAGGGAGCGCGATTCCTGAGTAAATGCGAGGGAGTCTCAGGCGAGAGCGGGGGGCCTGACAAACAATCATGACGAAGTCTCAGGCGGGAGCCGTTGTTGTTGTAAAATGGTGGCCGACAACACAGTTTGAGCAGAGTGACTTTCCCACGGGAAGCACTTCAATTAACAAACACAATCGTTACCTGATAGGGGGATCAACAAAACTGACTCTTCAATACTGAGGGTTCAGCAACAGCAGCAACACAAATAGCAACACTAGCAGCAGCAGCACATACAACAACAACGACGGCGACGACAACAACAATACCAAAAACTAACACAATGCCAATCATGTTAAGAGTGTTCGCTCTGACCTGCCCGCGTGCCATACAACACGTATTTCCCAAACCCTCGGTATCCACCCTCTTCGTTTTGGGTATCACCCCCCCGTGGGTAGGTCTTCCTTACCTGCCGCCTGCCGCGTGTAATTGATGCATACTTTAAGACAAATAAAAAGAGGACGGACGGAAGGGGGAGGGAGAAGGATAAAGCACGGGACTCGCAGGCAGGGGACGAGGAGCAGAAAACACGCGGCAGAACCAGACGGGCCCATCGGGCGGGTAGACCCCAACGGGCGGGTCAGGAAGGCGGGCCCTGTCGGCCAAGTCGAGAAGGCGTGTTGGTACAACCGTGAGTACTGCATGAATCGCGAGGAGAGCTCAAGCGAAAGCACGACTCCGAGTCAAATCGTGAGAAAGGCCAAAGCGAGAGCGTGATTCCTGAGTGTCGAGGGCGCGGCGTCTGAAAAAAATACAAGGAAGTCGCACGCGACAAAGCGATTCCTGCAAGATTTGTCGGAAAGCCCCGCGCGAGAGCGCGATTTTGGAATAAAGTAAGGAAGTATCAGGCGGGAGCCGCTGTTGCTGTGAACCGGAATCGAAAGACACAGTGTGGTCACACCTCACTTTCCCTGATGTAAACAGGATGCGAGACCCAAGGGGCGCACTTCCAAATTGAAACGTACAGTGCTGACCGGAGGGGGGATCAACAACAACAACACTTCCTTACGCATGAAACTTCCTCAGCAACAACAACCCAAACGACATCAACGAGGGGGCTTGTGTGAATCCAAGACGCTCTCGTTTCTTGCTAATTTTGGCATTACCATTGTCCACGCCAACATTGATCAGTTGTTCCCTCATGCAGCTGGGTTGACTGGTCGATGGGAAATCTTTCCTTTTCTTCCCTGACTTGTTGATTTAAATGCAACAAATCTCGATCAGAGGTGCCGATCTCCGAGTCTTGCTGGATACACTCTGGTTGGACGCAAAGACCGCTCTTGCCAAGGAGGAGGCGTTGTGGCGCTTGCTCGTAATAACATGTGTAATCTCTTATCGTCTGTTCCTCCCTCCTACTATTGAACTGTCAGTTGATGTTCTATGTTAGGAATGGACAGATTCGCTCGAAACAGTTTTACGACGACTACTGCGATTACTACTACTTTTACTACTACTACTACTACTACTACTACTACTACTACTACTACTACTACTACTACGACTACTGCAACTATGATTACTACTACTACGGTTACGAAGCCTACTACTACTACTACTACTGCTACTACAACTACGACTACGACTACTACTACAACTACTACTACTACTACTACTACGACTACTATGACTACCACTACTACTACTACAACTACTACTACCACTACTACTACTACTACTACACCTGCTACAACAAAGATTACTACTACCACTACTGCTACTACTACTACTACTACTACTACTACTACTACTACTTCTACTACTACTACTACTACTACCACTACTACTACTACGGCTGCCACTACTACTATAACTACTGACATACAACTACTACTACTACTACTACTACTACTACTACTACTGCTACTACTACTACTCGCACGACCGACAACGAATACGACTTACAGGCCACGACTACTGAGCGCGGTGCTCCACTTACTTACTACTACTTAATACTACTCTAATATATAATACTATACCGCTACAACTACCCGACTACTACTACGAATACGAGTGCGACGGCGACGACTAACAACCTACTTTACTACGACTTTACTATTACTCTACCACGGCTGCTGCCTACTACTACTACGGTCACATTACTACACTCCTACATTCCACTACGGATGCTGTACTACAGACTCTCCTGAGACGACTACTACTACTAATATGTACTACTACTACTATACTACGACTACTACTACTCACGAGTACTACTCTACTACTACTACTACTGAACCTACTGCATGCTACTACAAACTACGACTACTATTACTCCTTCTGGCCGATTACCAATGAATGAGACTTTCTACTCTCTACTACTGACTACTACTAATACCACTATATACTCACTATACTTCACTACTACTACGACCACTCTACAACTCCACTGCTACTTAATGCACGGGGGGGGCCCTGCCCACTTCTGTCTACGGACGATGCATGCCAGCAACGCTACAATTACGAAACTACTACGGCCAACAACGAATCAACTATACTACTATAGACTTACTAATTCCCACTAAACTACCACTACTACGTGTGTACTTACAACTACAATACTAATACTACTTTCCTATTTGACTACTAATTACACTACTCCTACGGACTAAGACTACGACTTTTATAGGACTACGACTACGACCTATACTACGAATACTACTACTACTACTAATACGACTAATATACCTACTAATCACTGCTACCACTACTACTACTACTAATACTACTACTACTTACACGCTAGCCACACCACGACCACCACGACCACCACTACTACCACTCCTACTACTACTACTACTACTACTACTACTACTACTACTACTACTACTACTACTACTATTACTGCTACTACTACTACTACTACTACTACTACTCCTACTTCCACTATTACTACTGCTACTACTACTCTCATACTACTACTACTACTACTACTACCACCACGACTACTTCAGGAACTTCTACTACTAGTACTACTACTACTACTATTGCTACTACAACACGACTATTACTATTACTACTACTACTGCTACTACTACTACTACTACTGCTACTGCTACTACTACTACTACTACTACTACTACTACTACTACTACTACTACTACGACTACATCTACTACTACTACTACTACTACTACTACTACTACGACCACTAATATCTAAACAACAACCACTTCTACGACTACTAATGTGATCTCACACTACTACTACTACTACCACTTACTACATACTACTAATTACTACTTGGTATTACTATCCTTACTACTACTAACTACTATCACTACTACGGACCTGCGACAGTTACTCCGGAGTACTACTTACTACTCCTACTACTATTACTCCTACACTTGATAACTACTACAAAACTACTTACGATACGTACGACTCCGCTTAATAGGACAAACCAATACTACGACCCTACGACTGTACTATTACTACTCCTACTACTACTACTATTACTACTACTACTACTACTACTACTACTACTACTACTTACGACACGACTACTACTACTACTACTACTACTACTACTACTACTACTACTACTACGAGTACTACTACTAATACTACTACTACTACTACTACTACTACTACTACTACTACTACTACTACTACTTTACTACTACTATACTACTACTACTACTACTACTACTACTACTACTACTACTACTACTACTACTTTACTACTACTATACTACTACTACTTACTTGCTACGGACGAGACTACTAAGACTACTACGAAACTACCACTCTCGAATGCCACTAAACAACTACTACTACGACTAATAAAATACTACTACCACTAGTACTACTACTACTGCTACTACTACGAATACTACTACGACGACGACGATGACAACTACTACTAGTACTACTACTACTACTTCTACGACGACTACTACTACTACTATTACTACTACTACTACTACTACTACTACTACTACTACTACTACTACTACTACTACTACTACTACTACTACTACTACCACTACGATCCCTACGACTACCACAACCACTACTACAGCTACTACTACTACTACTACTACTACTACTACTACTACTACTACTACTACTACTACTACTGCTACTACTACGATTGCCATTGTGAGACGGATCGTCCACAACTGCTCGCGTCCATTACAACGTGTATATATATATATATATATATATATCCCAAACCCTCGATGCCTGCCCTCTGCCCCTTCAATCGTCCTTCAATCGTACCCCTTGGGGGAATATCTTCCTTACCTGCCACGTGCATTGAATGAAGTCCCTAAAACTCGGGAAGAGAGGACGGATTAAAGAGGAGGGAAAAAGGATGGAGCACAAGAGGGGAACAGAAAAGACGTGGCAGAACGACACGGTCAGATCGGTTGGGCAGACCCTAGCGGGCGGGTCGGGAAGGCCGGCCCAGGCGGCCAGGTCGAGAGGGTGGGTTGCTGAAACGTGGGTATCGCGTGAATCGCGAGGAAAGCTCGAACTATAGCGCGACGCCCAAGAAAAAGGACAAGGCGAAAGCGAGAGCGTTGTTCCTAAGTGTCGAGGACGCGGCGTCTGCGTGAATTGTGAAAAGTCCCACGCGAGAGCGCGATCCCTGCAAAACTTGTCGGGAAGTCCCGCGCGAGAGCGCGATTTTGAGTTAAACTGTGAAGGGAGCCGTGGTTGTTGTAGCCCCGGGCCAAAGACACAGTTTGAGAAGTAAAACTTTCCCTGATATGATAAGTCACAGGATGCGGGCCCCGGAGGGGGCACTTCAAGTGAAATATAATGTGTGCACCGGTGCGCGGGGATGAACAATAACTGTTCTTCTAGAATGAGACCTAAACAACAACAACAACAACAACAACAACAACAACAACAACAATCATTTTACCCGAACGCGTGGTGTTCTCCCCAGTGCCAGGGTTTTCATACGACACCAGGCAATACCCCCACTTCGTGGGGGGGCATTACAAGCTCTACCAAATATCCAAACGACTCTTCGCGACCACCCAAACCCAGCTTCCCGCCCTGTGACGTTGGGACACTTCACTTCGTGGCGTGCGGACGACCGTGGCTACTACACTGGCGTGGGGTACAAACCCACAGAACTTGGTCACTTATTCGGGGCGCGCATGTGCCCAGCATGGTGCAATTGTGCCATACAATACATAATACAGAGAGACGAATGTGTCCCGCATGGTATTATTTGACAGGGATGATGGCCCTGGCAGGTGCGCAACCGTTGTCGCAGAAGTTCGAAAAAGTTGCTCGCAAAAGCCCGTTTGACAGAAATGTTTAAAAAGTGTTGGTTTTCCTACGAACCCGCAAGAGCGCGCGGGATGAGATTTTGACATTTTTTTGTTGAAAAACCATTGGTTTTTTGATGTTTTTATGTTAAAATCGCTCCGAACACTAAGCTGTTGGAAGGATTTCGTCTTGCGCGCGCGAATGTCCACTTTACCTTATTTTTTGCAAGGGATTCTTGAAATTTGATTATATTAGAACAAGAAATGTCATTTTATAGTGTTTTTTGCAAGGGAAAACGGATTACAACAAAACAACCGGATCTGGACCCCATCCACTTTTCTGAAGCTTTCGCGAAAAAATGATGAAAATGTAGCTGCGGCCTAGGTGCGGCGGGGGGGCCGTGCACCAGGGGTCCCAACAATAATTATTCTTTAGAATAAAATGTTCAAAACAACAACAACAACCATTTTAAGGCTGTACGCTCCTACTTGCCCGCGAGTCATTCAACAAGTATACCCTACACCCTCGATGCCCGCCCTCTTCGTCTTCGATCACACCCCTTTCGGGGGGATTATTTCTCTTTGCTGGGGCCGGCGGGCTTAGACGTACGGGAAAACCGGAACGGGCGGACAATCCTTCGGGGGCGTACATCTCTCTGCCCGCCATTGGAATTGGCGCGGGCCCTGCAAGAGGAGGAGGGGAAGAACGAGGGAGAGTGGAGGAAGGGGAGGGGGAAGGACGAAGGAAGAGGGAAGATACCACGTTGTGAAGGCGTCCTTGGCGCGTGCGTGGTTCCTGAGCGCCGAAACGCAATTCCAGAATAAGTTGTGAGGACGTCGCACGCGAGAGCGCAGTCCTGAGTACATTGTGAGGAAATCTCAGGCGGAAGCGGGGGCCCTGACTAAGTTGCGAGGAAGTCTCAAGCGGGAGCGCCGTTCCTGAGCAAAGTGCACGGAAGTCTCAGGCGGGAGCGGGGGTCCTCACTAAATTGCGAGGAAGTCTCAGGCGGGAGCGCCGTTCCTGAGTAAATTGCGCGGAAATGTCAGGCAGGAGCGGGGGTCCTGAGTAAAATTCGAAGAAGTCTCAGGCGGGAGCGCCGTTCCCACGTAAATTGCACGGAAGTCTCAGGCGGGAGCGGGGGTCTTGATTACATTGCGAGGAAGTCTCAGACGGGAGCCCCGTTCCTGAGTAAATTGCGCGGAAGTCTTAGGCGGGAGCGGGGGTCCTGAATAAAAATCGAGGAAGTCTCAGGCGGGAGCCGTTGTTGTTGTAGCCCGGGGGGCAGGGGCACAGTTTGAGCAGGAAGACTTTCCTTGAGAAAAAACAAGGTGCGAGCCCCGGGGGTGGCACTTCAATCGAAAAAAATCAATGTGCACCGGTGGGGGGGGATCAACAATAATTATTCTTCAAGAATGAGAGTTCAACAACAACAACCACAACAACAACAGCAATAGTCATTTTAAGACTGTTCGCTCTTACTTGCCCGCGTGCCATGCAACGTGTATACCCACGCCCTCGATACCCGCCCCCTTCGTCTTCGAGCGTACCCCCTTCTGGGGGGATTCTTTCTTTTTGCGGGGGCGGGCGGGCTTGCACAAGCGGGCGTGAACGGGCGGGGAATTATTCGGAGGATGGGGCACGCATCTCTTTGCCCACCATTGGAATTAGCGCGGGCCCTGCAAGAAGAGGAAAGGGGAGAACGAGGGAGAGTGGGAGGAAGGGAGGGGGAGGGACGAGGCTAAAGGGGAACACGCCAGGAGAGAGGGGGCGAGGAGGGGGGGGGACGATTGGAGATAGAGAGACAGAGGAGGGAGGAAGGAGGAGGCTGGAGAGGGGAGGGCGAAGAGAGGAGGGAGGAGTGTTATGGGAGGAGGGTGTGGGGAGAGAGGAAGAGGAAGGAGGAGGGTGGATATGAGGGAGAGGGGGGGGGAGGAGGGAGGTTGGATGGGGAGGAAGGGGCAGGAGGGTAAGAGTGTGAACGTTCGAGGAAGTCCTAGGCGAGGGCGTACTCCTCAAGGAAGAGTTGGGCGGGAGCGGGGGTCCCGAGTACATTGTCGGACGTCTCAGGCGGGGGCGCTGGTCGGGCGGGCGGACCCTGGCGGGCGGGTCGGGCGGGCGGGACATTCAAACGGGATTTTTGTGCAAATTGCGGGGAAGTATTAAGCGAGAGCGCGATTCCTAAGTAAATTGCGAAGGCGTCCTCGGCGCGAGCGTGATTCCTGAGCGTCGAGAACGCGATGCTGCAATAAATTGCGAGGAAGTCCTAAGCGAGAGCGCCATTCCTGAGTAAATTATGAGGAAGTCTCGGGCGGGAGCAGGGGTCCTGAGTAAGGAAGTCTCAAGCGGGAGCGCCGCTTTTGAATAAAATGTGAGAAAGTCTGAAGCGGGAGCGCCCTTCCGGAGTAAATTTTGAGGAAGTCTCAGGCGGGAGCGGGGGTCCTGAGTAAATTGTGAGGAAGTCTCAGGCGGGAGCCGTTGTTGTTGTAGCCCGGGGCCCAACAACGCAATCTGATCCGCAAGGCTTTCCCTGTCAAAAAACAGAGTGCGAGCCCCGGAGGAAGCACTTCAATTGAAAAAACCAATGGGCACCGGACAGGGGGGGATCAACAATAATTATTCTTCAGAAATGAGAACGCAACAACAACAACCGCAACCACAACTACAACCACAACCGCAACAACAACCACAACGACAACCACAACCACAATAACAACAAAAACAACAACAAAAAAACAACAACAACGAACCGCGTGTCAGTCAATATGCATATCCCATCAATCGCACCCCCTTAGAGAGGGAAGATCTTCCGTGTCAGCCACTGACTGAAGTGCGAGGAAATCTCGAGCGAGAGCGCCGTTCCTGAGTTCGGGGCCTTTCTGGCCAGGGCCTTTGTCACCGTGGCTGGGCTCCCAAACCACGAAACGCCCGAGGGGGGCGGAGGGTCTGGCCTCCGGACCGTCCCTGCACGCCAGTAAAAAGCACTCCCGGAGCCGGTTGGGCACGCCGTCCTGCCGCGCGCCGGGCGCGGCGGGCGCGGCAGCGGCCCAGGTCGGAGGGCGCCAGGCGCCGCGCCGAAGGCGGCGGCGGCCGCTTCGCGTCGGCGGGTGTCAGGTGCCGCGCCGATGGCGGCGGCGGCGGCGGCGGCTGGGGTCGGCGGGCGTCAGGCGCAGCGCTCAGACGGCGGCGGCGGCGGCGGCAGCTCGGGTTGGCGGGCGTCAGGCACCGCGCCAAGGGCGACGGCGACGGCAGCGGCGGCAGCCCGGGCGGCAACGGCGGCGTCGGGAGATCGGGTCGGCGGGCGTCGGGCGCCGCGCAAAGGTGGCAGCGGCGAAGACGGCGGCAGCGGCGGCAGCTCGGGGCGACGATGGTTCATGTTTCATATTTCCGCCCCCCCCGCCGGGGGGACCTCCAAGCCTCCGTGGGCCTCCGCGGGCCTCGGGGCTCTGCAGGCACGGCGCGGCCGAGCGGGCGGTCCGCGCTCTCCTACGCATGACCTCTCTTTCTTCCATCAACCTCCTCCTCCCAAGACTCATCCTCCCCCCAATCCTCCTTGTTTCTCCTCTTCCCAATCCTCCATGACTTCCTCCTCCTGCTCCTCTTCCTCCTCCCGCCTCCTCCTCCTCCTCCTCCTCCTCCTCCGCCTCTTCCTCCTCCTCCTCCTTTTCCTCTTTCTCCTTCCTCCTCCTCCTCCTTTTCCTCCTCCTCCTTCTCCTCCTCCTCCTCCTCCTCCTCCTCCTCCTCCTCCTCCTCCTAGTCGCCGCGAGGGGCCCAAACATTGATCGACCGTGCCCACTCGCAAGAGTGATAGACTCCGACTTGCACAGGGCACCCCCAAGGACAGACGACGGCCAGAGAAGGAGGGGGGAGATCTCTCGCGCGCGCGCCATGAGATCGACCCGCAACAGACAATAGGAAATGAAGGTTACCGCTTTCACCCCCTACGCAGCAAGTAGATCAGAACGACTAGAGGACATTAGTATTACGCTCAGGGACGCGTACATCGTGCTGCTGGGTGGAACACACGAGTGGGCAGGAGCGGAAGCGACAAATAATTACCCTGTGACGCACCCAACCATTTTTATACATGTGGCATATAATACTCAAGACCACTCAATGCCCACTAGCATTCAGTTGCGCAGATCGCAAGCCCCCCAGGGGGGGCGACGTCCCGAGGTGATCCGCGTATGACGTACCTCCGCTGGGCCTCCCACGAGCCCACGAAAGTGGCGACAGTTGCGCAGATTCCAAGCCCCCCAGGGGGCGGCGAGGTCCCGAGGTAGTCCGCGTACGAAGTACCTCTGCTGGGCCTCCCCGGAGCCCACGACGGAGGCGACAGTTGCGCAAATCGCAAGCCCCCCAGGGGGCGGCGAGGTCCCGAGGTGGTCCGCGTAGGACGTGTTTCCGCTGGGCGTCCCAGGAGCCCACGAAAGTGGCGACACTTGCGCAGATTCCAAGCCCCCCAGGGGGCGGCGAGGTCCCGAGGTGGCCCGCGTATGACGTACCTCCGCTGGGCCTCCCAATCAGTCAGTCACAAACCGTGCACCCGGGCGGACGCATAGGCAAGACGAGTTGTGCACGTTGGCACGCTCGTCAATGGAATGGAATGGAATTGAAGTCTGAGTGCCAGCTCCGGTACCCGGATCGGTCCCCTAGAAATCAGACCGTGCGCTGAGCATGTCGGAGAATGAGTGGAGGCAGCGAGCACACGCGGGAAAATGCGATGAACCAATTTTCCTTTTTTGTTATTTTGGTTTTCTTTATTCTCTTATCTTTTTTGTGTTTCTTCCTTTTTTCCTCTTTTTTTTTCATGTTTGCTTCTTTTCATGGCGCTCAGGTCGCGAATCATGAGAAAACCCTTGCCGGCTAAGAAGAGGCAAGAGGAGGAGGAGGATGAGGAGGAGGAGGGGGAGGAGGAGGAGGAGGAGGAGGAGAGCAGAGTAGGAGGAGGAGGGAGGAGGAGGCAGAGGAGGAGGAGGAGGGGGAGGGGAGGGAGCGCGATGGACTACATCTGACGCACTTCGGATGCCCATTGCTGGCGCGGAAGTCCTCTCTTGCGGCGGGCGACCCACGCGCTAGGCGACCCGTCTGCGTTGAAAAGCACAAGCTTCACAAACGAATTAGCATCGTAGTTGGCGGTGTTGTTGTACAACGGTTTCGTTGAAGCTTGCTCTAAGACAATATCGTTGCGCACTCTAGATGTGCACGTTGATGGGATGCCCAATAGTCGGCGCACACACCTATAATGAAAAGCGAGCAGACGAGCACGATCACCTTGAAGCAGCCAAAGAAAGCCCAATGAATAAACCAGCTTGCTCAAAACGACGCTGTCGTGGATCTTGCATTTCCGCTTCCACCCAAGAGAAAATGTTGTCCACGTTGTGTCCAATTGCTTGACTGCCCGGCTCGCCTCTCCCAGCCTTCTGGACAATTCGGTTGCAGCCCTCCCATCGCAAAACACCAGGCCTCCCAGATATACAGCGTCCCGGACTGTCTTGATGTCGCCCCCATCTGGTCGCATGATCTTCCTGTTAGTAGACATCTACATCTGCACAGTCGTGTCCCAATACAAAGATAAGCCATACCCGCGCCCTTCTTCCACGATCGCGTCCAACATGATTTTGAGTTTCGCCTGGTGCTGAGAGCCAAATACTGCGTCGTCTGCATGTAACGCGCCACGTGTAACCACATACCCGGGCTCTCGTTCAAGATGTAATGTGTCAACCGCATCGTGCAACATTGTCGTCTGGACCGCGATGAAGAGGTACGGGGAGGGCGGACACCCTTGCGCAATCCCAGCGCTCTGTCGTCTTTCAGATGAAGTACCAGTACGATCAGAAATAACAAAGAAGCGGGTCGCATATATGGAACGCACCATTTCCACAATTTCGGGAGGGAGCCCGAATCTGTGCAAAGCTTTGCACATGGAAGCAGGATTAAATCTGACAAGCGCCTTGGCCCAATCCAACATCAACACCACTATCCCATTATCGTTGCGATTGTGTGCAATATCAATCATACGCTTTACGAGCATGAGAGCGCCCCCAGTGCCACGTCCAGGACGAACACCATATTGTGAGTTACGCATGCGCTTCTCTGAGCCTCCACGAATCATACGTTGATGAATCAGCGACGCTAGTATGTTGTAGCCAATCGACAGCAACGAACTAGGCCTGTAGTTTTATGAGGAGCAGTGTCCCTTTTTTTCAAACAATGAAAGTACTTCGGCTCTCCTCAAACATTCCGGGATCGACTTCCTGGCCCAGCATTATTGACACAGCCGTAATAATATACCATTTGCGTCTGCGTCGTATATGGGAATCTTCCAAACATCTGATGATATGTCATCTGGACACGCAGCCTTCCCATACCTCAACTTCTTCAAGACCTCCAGCAACTCCTCCATTCAACAACTGTCTGTGCTGATGGGCAAGACTCCCTCGAGCGGAATATCACAGTCTGGCTGGAGATTGGGGTATCGATTTTGCTACTGAACTGCCTCAAAATAGTCAGCCCTGGTGTGTGATCTTGCCGTCGTGTCTGACAAAGCGCCATTTGGCTTATTGATGTATGCGTGCTTGGTTGCTTTAGGTTTGCAAAGATACTTCACAGCTTTCCAGCTGCCGCCACCCGCAAATTCGTCCAGCCAAGATCAACGATCTTGTTGGCCAGGCTGCCGGATCAACTTGTTAAGGATCTTCTCGTTGTGGTAGTCCCCCTTTTGACGACAAACCTTTGGTTTCCCGATAAGGTCGAGTGTGTGTGTGTGTGAACTTGTCCACGGACGTCTGGGAAGAAGCTCTGTTTCTGGTATGGCCGATGCGGCTGCATGGAAAGCTTGTGCAATGTCGTCCACTGCGTCGTCCACGGCTGCTCTTCGCATAGTCCGTGCACGCTGCGGTCTTGAAAATAGTTAGAAATTCGTGTCTGACATGTGTCTGTTTCAATGCTGCCTTGCCCTGTGCCTTCATATCACGTTTCGCACCAACTTCAAATTTAATCGATACTTCAATAACGGTAAGAAAATGTTGGCTATTGATTGGTTCCTCCCTGCACGTCCAGGAATAAGAATAGTAGGGAGGCAGCTGCTGTGGCAGAGTACGTGGTCAATTTTAGCAAATGCTGCGTGCTCGATGGACGCCATCGGACGAACGCCAAGGTCTCGGTATGATACTGTCTTCTCGTTGGGGTGAACGAAAAAGGTGTTAGCGATCACAAGGTCGCACGCGAAACAAGTCCCGACCAAAAGATGCCGATTCAGAGTCACATCATTCACACTGCCGTAGGTCGTCTCGTACAAGTGCGGGCCGATGACGTCCTCCTCCCCGGCTGTCCTCTGGAGCAGCCTGGCGTTGAAGTCGCCCAGAACGTATGACGTTGAGTGTTCCTTAGTGCTGCGCACGTGCATTTGGAGGGTATGGTAAAATGTGCGTCTGATGTTGTAGTCGACCCCATTGTGGCGACAGTTGCGCAGATCGCAAGCCCCCCGCGGCGAGGTCCCGAGGTGGACCGCGTATGACGTACCTCCACTGGGCCTCCCAGGAGCTCACGAAGTGGCGACAGTTGAACAGATCGCAAGCACCCCGCGGCGAGGTCCCGAGGTGGTCCGCGTGGGACCCACCTCCGCTGGGCCTCCCAGGAGCCCACGAAAGTGGCGACAGTTGCGCAGATCGCAGTTTCACAGATCGCAGCCCCCCAGGGATGGCGAGGTCTAATTTAAATGTACGGTGGGTACCCACTGTGCTGGGCCCCCCAGCAGGCCTCGAAAGTGGCGACAGTTTCACAGATCGCAGCCCCCCAGGGATGGCGAGGTCTAATTTGAATATGCGGTGGGTACCCACTGTGCTGGGCCCCCCAGCAGGCCTCGAAAGTGGCGACAGTTTCACATACCGCAGCCCCCCAGGGATGGCGAGGTCAAATTTGAATCTGCAGTGGGTACCCACTGTGCTGGGCCCCTCAGCAGGCCGCGAAAGTGGCGACAGTTTCACAGATCGCAGCCCCCCAGGGATGGCGAGGTCTACTTTAAATTTGCAGTGGGTACCCACTGTGCTGGGCCCCTCAGCGGGCCGCGAAAGTGGCGACAGTTTCACAGATCGCAGCCCCCCAGGGATGGCGAGGTCCCATTTTAGTCCGCCGTGGGTACCCACTGTGCTGGGCCCCCCAGCAGGCCGCGAAAGTGGCGACAGTTTCACAGATCGCAGCCCCCCAGGGATGGCGAGGTCTAATTTGAATCTGCGGTGGGTGCCCACTGTGCTGGGCCCCCAAGCAGGCCTCGAAAGTGGCACAGCTTCACAGATCGCAGCCCCCCAGGGATGGCGAGGTCTACTTTGAATCTGCAGTGGGTACCCACTGTGCTGGGCCCCGCAAGCAGGCCGCGAAAGTGGCGACAGTTTCACAGCTCGCAGCCCCCCAGGGATGGCGATGTCTAATTTGAATCTGCGTGTGGCGTCACAAAGTGCTGGGCCCCCCAGCAGGCCTCGAAAATGGCGACAGTTTCGCAGATCGCAGCCCCCCAGGGATGGCGAGGTCTAATTTAAATCCGCGCGTGGCCCTCACTGTGCTGGGCCCCCCAGCAGGCCGGCCTCGAAAATGGCGACAGTTTCGCAGATCGCAGCCCCCCAGGGATGGCGAGGTCTAATTTGAACCGCGCGTGGCCCTCAACTGTTGCTGGGCCCCCCAGCAGGATTCGAAAAGTGGCGACAGTTTCCACAGATCGCATGCCCCCAGGGATGGGCGAGGTCTCATTTTGAATCCGCGTGGGGCCCTCACTGTGAAAGTGCCCCCACGCAAGCTTCGAAAACAACGGACAGTTTCGCAGGATCGCACAGCCCCCCAGGGATGGCGAGGTCTGATTTTGAATCCGCGCGTGGCCCTCACTGTGCCTGGGCCCCCCAGCAGGCCTCGAAAAGGCGACAGTTCGCAGATCGCAGCCCCCCAGGACGGCGAGGTGCGAATTGAAATCCGCGCTGTTGGCTTCACTGTGCTGGGCCCCCAGCAGGCCTCGAAAATGGCAAACAGTTTCGCAGATCGCAGCCCCCCAGGGATGGCGAGGTCTAATTTGAATCCGCGCGTGGCCCTCACTGTGCTGGGCCCCCCAGCAGGGCTCGAAAATGGCGACAGTTTCGCAGATCGCAGCCCCCCAGGGATGGCGAGGTCTAATTTGAATCCGCCCGTGGCCCTCACTGTGCTGGCCCCCCAGCAGGACTCGAAAATGGCGACAGTTTCACAGATCGCAGCCCCCCAGGGATGGCGAGGTCTAATTTGCATCCGCCCGTGGCCCTCACTGTGCTGGGCCCCCCAGCAGGCCTCGAAAATTGCAACAGTTTCACAGATCGCAGCCCCCCGCGGGCAAGACAGGAAGAGGCGGGAGGGGAAAAGGAGGAAGGGCGGGAGAAGGGACGCGACCACACTGCTCGATTCAAAACGAATACCCAACCAAGGAGGGTTGGGAAAAAGAAAGAAAAAAAAACACCAGCCGACGTCGCCCAGGCGAGTAGAGGGTCCAGAAACGACCAGGCGAGTAGAGGGTCGTCCTGAGGGGCTTTTCGGCGTCTTGGGTGCCTCGGGGGGGCCTCTGTGGGCCGTTCGGGATCCTCTTTGGGGCCTCCTGGGGGCCTCGTGGGGCCTCTTGGGGCCATCTTGGGGCCTTTGGGGGCCTCCTGGGCGCTTCTTGGGGCCATCTTTGCCCCCTCAGAAGGCCACAATGGGGCCCAAACCATAATAAAAAAAAGCCTCTGGGAGCACCTTGGGTGCCTCTGGGGGGTCTCTTGGGGCCTCTTGGGGGTCTCTTGGGGGGCTCCTGGGGGCCTCTTGGGGGGGCCTCTTGGGGCCATCTTGGGGCCATCCTGCTGCCTCTTGAGGCATCCTGGGGGCCTCTTGCGGCCATCGTGGAGGAAATCGAGCAAAGAAGAGGGGGGTTTTAATCAGCGCCGCCCCCTCAGAAGGCCAAAATGGGGCCAAAACCATGGTAAAATCAATGATTTTGGCGTCCTCGCCGAGGCCGTTTTGGACGCTCTGACCGCTCGCGGCCCCCCCCCCGTCCAGGTCAGTGGGGAGGGGGTGGGGGAGGGGTAAACCCCTCCCCGAAGGGGGAGAGGGAGGGGTGGAAGAGGAAACGCCCTAAACCACCGACGCCCAGACGGCTGGTGGGATTTGAATCTGCGGTGGGTACCCACTGTGTTGGGCCCCTCGGCAGCCTTCGAAAGTGGCGACAGTTTCACAGATCGCAGCCCCCCAGGGACGGCGAGGTCTAATTTGAATCTGCGGTGGGTACCCACTGTGCTGGGCCACCCAGCAGGCCGCGAAAGTGGCGACAGTTTCACAGATCGCAGCCCCCCAGGGATGGCGAGGTCACATTTGAGTCCGCCGTGGGTACCCACTGTGCTGGGCACCCCAGCAGGCCTCGAAAGTGGCGACAGTTTCACAGATCGCAGCCCCCCAGGGATGGCGAGGTCATATTTGAGTCCGCCGTGGGTACCCACTGTGCTGGGGTCCCCAGCAGGCCGCGAAAATGGCGACAGTTTCACAGATCGCAGCCCCCCAGGGATGGCGAGGTCCCATTTGAGTCCGCCGTGGGTACCCACTGTGCTGGGACCCCCAGCAGGCCTCGAAAGTGGCGACAGTTTCACAGATCGCAGCCCCTCAGGGATGCTGAGGTCCCATTGAGTCCGCCGCGGGTACCCACTGCGCTGGGCCCCCAGCCAGCCTTCGAAAGGGCGGACGTTTTCACAGATCGCAGCCCCCCAGGGATGGCGAGGTCCCATTTGAATCTGCCGTGGGTACCCACTGCGCTGGGCCCCCCAGCAGGCCGCGAAAGTGGCGACAGTTTCACAGATCGCAGCCCCCCAGGGATGGCGAGGTCCAATTTGAACCCGCCGTGGGTACCCACTGTGCTGGGCCCCCCAACAGGCCCCGAAAGTGGCGACAATTTCACAGATCGCAGCCTCCCAGGGATGGCGAGGTCCAATTTGAATCCGCCGTGGGTACCCACTGTGCTGGGCACCCCAGCAGGCCTCGAAAGTGACGACAATTTCACAGATCGCAGCCTCCCAGGGATGGCGAGGTCAAATTTCAATCCGCCGTGTGTACCCACTGTGCTGGGCCCCCCAGCAGGCCTCGAAAGTGGCGACGGTTTCACATATCGCAGCCCCCCAAGGATGGCGAGGTCCAATTTGAATCCGCCGTGTGTACCCACTGTGCTGGGCACCCCAGCAGGCCTCGAAAGTGGCGACCGTTTCACAGATCGCAGCCCCCCAGGGATGGCGAGGTCCAATTTCAATCCGCCGTGTGTACCCACTGTGCTGGGCCCCCCAGCAGGCCTCGAAAAGTGGCGACAGGCTTAACAGGACGACAGCCCCCGGGAGCGAGGTCGCAATTTTCAATCCGCCCGTGTGTACCCACTGTTGCTGGGCCCCCAGCAGGCCGGGCCTTTCGAAAGTGGCGACGTTTTAACAGATCGCAGCCCAGCCCCCAGGATGCGAGGTGCATTTTCAAGTCCGCCGTGGTACCCACGGTGCTGGGGCCCCCCACGCAGGGCCTCGAAAAAATGGCGGACAGTTTGCAGATCGCAGCCCCCCATGGATGGCGAAGGTGCAATTTCAATCCGCCGTGTGTACCCACTGTGCTGGGCCCCCCCAGCAGGGCCCGAAAAGTGGCGACAGGTTTTCAGAGGATCGCACCCCCCAGGGACGGCGCGGGGCGAGGTGCAATTTCAATCCGCCGTGTGTACCCACTGTGCTGGGCCCCCCAGCAGGCCTTAAAAGTGGCGACAGTTTCACAGATCGCAGCCCCCCAGCTGGCACGCAGCGACGAGCGAAAGCAGGGGGGAACAGAGGGACGGGAAGGAAGGACGGAAGTAAGGAAGGAGACGCGCGAGCAGTGCTCTATTCAAAAACGAGAGCCCAACGCAGGAGGGTTGGGAAAAATGGTACGTCGCACAGCGGGCTCGAACGTAGCAACTGGGGCCGTCTGTGGAGCTCCACTTTATGGACACGAAATGTGTGTTGCGGGGCGTGCACAAATTGATTCGGTAGGCGCATGCGAGAACGCAGCATTGGGGCACGTCGGTGGAGCTCTATTGGGGCCCACGGAACGGTAAAGCTGTTGTTGTGCCATAGTTGAGTTGGGAAGTTGCGAGTGCGGAAAGCAGCCACTGGCGCCCTCGGGTGGGGCTCCCTATGGGGGCAAGAAACGTGTGAGGGGTGTGCTGACAGGGGTGCGGTGGGCGCATGCGAACGCAGCTTCTGGGGCCGTCTGTGGGGCTCCCTGTGGGGCCACGAGGCGTGTGAGAGGTGTACTGGCATGGCTGCGGTAGGTGCATGCGAACGCAGCCATTGGAGCCCTGGGTGGAGCTCCTCATGGGGACAAGAAGCGGGGGGGGGGGGGGCCGAAATGGGCGCGGTGGGCGCATGCGAGCGCAGCCACTGGAGCCTTTTGGTGGAACTGTCATTGGGCCACGAAGCATGTAACGGGTGTGCCGAAATGGGTGCGGTGGGCACATGCGAACGCAGCCACTGGTGCCTTCGGTGGAGCTGCATCTGGGGCCGCGAAACGTGTGAAAGGTGTGCAGACATAGGTGCAGTGGGCGCATGCGAACGCAGCCTCTGGCGCCTTCGGTGGAGCTCCCTATAGGGGCAAGAAACGTGTGAGGGGTGTGCCAAAATGAGTGGGGTGGAAATTGGTGCGGTGGGCGCATGCGAACGCAGCCACTGGTGCCTTCGGTGGAGCTGCATATGGGGCCGCGAAACGTGTGAGGGGTGTGCCGAAATTGGTGCGGCGGGGGCATGCGAACGCAGCAATTGGAGCCCTCGGTGGAGCTCCCTGTAGGGGCAAGAAGCGTGTGAGGGGTGTGCCGGCATGGGTGCGGTGGGCGCATGCGAACGCAGCCACTGGCGCCTTCGCTGGAGCTCCTTGTGGGGGCACTGATGGCGATGATGGTGATGATGACGGCGATGGTGATGACGATGATGGTGGTGATGACGGCCATGATGATCATTACGATGATGGTGATGGTGATGATGACGTCAATGCTGATGCTGATGATGTTGCTGATGATGATGATGAGCATGATGATGATGATGATGATGATGATGATGATGATGGTGATGATGATGTTGATGATGATGATGATGATACCGATGATGATGATGATGATGATGATGATGATGGTGATGATGATGATGATGATGATGATGATGATGATGATGGTGGTGGTGATGATGATGATGATGCTGATAATGGTGGAGGAGGAGGAGGAAGGAAGGAAGGAAGGAAGGAAGGAAGGAAGGATGCGGGGCGCTGTCTCTTCAAAACGAGGATCCAACGCCACAGGATGGTTGGGAACAACAAAGTCGAAATCGAAGGAGGCGGGGACAAAGGGATGAGGAGGAGGAGGAGGAGGAGGAGGAGGAGGAGGAGGAGGAGGAGGAGGGGGAGGGAGGAGCAGCAGCAGCGGCAGCAGCAGGCGGGAGGACGAGGGGCAGGAGGAGGGGGAGGGCGAGGAGGAGGGCGAGGAGGAGGAGGAGGAGGAAGAGGAAGAAGAACACGAGGAGGAGGAGGAGCAGCAGGAGGAGGAGGAGGAGCATCGACGTTCCAGAATCGACGTTATTCTCGAGCCTCGCCCGTCGTTGGGGGGGGGGGGGGCGGGGAGCTTCGGAAGGCTTGCCGACGCCCACGGCGCCCAGTCGCCCGCCGCGGGCCTCCGTGTGCCGAGCCTGTCGCGGAGCCGAGTGCTCGGCCGCCCCCTCGCCGCCTGCCCCCTCCGCGCCCCCCCCCCCCTGGGCAGGGTGCGCGCCCGCGCTGGCTGCTCTGCCGGGCAAGCGGGGAGGGGGGGGG
Organism: Prorocentrum cordatum; assembly: GCA_963575745.1. NCBI lineage: Eukaryota > Dinophyceae > Prorocentrales > Prorocentraceae > Prorocentrum > Prorocentrum cordatum. The sequence continues at coordinate 79,789 of CAUYUJ010001437.1, read as the reverse complement.
GATCACCTCTGGTCCGAGGCGGGGGCCACATCCGCGGCCACCGCTCGGAGCACCGGCCTTCGGGAACCTCGGCGGGCTGAGGGTGCGTCGATACACTCGGCCCCCCTCGGGCCCGCACCAGGGGGGGGCGAGGAAGAGGAAGAGGAGGAGGAGGAGGAGGAGGAGGAGGAGGACTTGGAGGATTTGTTTCCGCCGCCCCTGGGCTCCCTGGGCTTCGGTTGCCCGGGCAGTGGCCATGGAACGAAGTCCCCGCCTCGCAGATTTCTGCACCAGCGCCAAGGGGGGGCCCCGGTGGCAGAGGCCAGGGGCGGCAGGCGAGGGTGACGGGAGCGAGGGAGGGAGGATGCCGCGCGGTGTTTCCTTTCTGGGGGCCGGTGCCGCGCGGTGTTTCCTTTCTGGGGGCCGGTGCCGCGCGGTGTCCCGCTGGTGCGATGATGATGATGATGATGATGATGATGATGATGATGACGACGTCGATGATGTTGATGATGATCATGGTGATGGTGGTGATGATGATGGTGTCCCGATGATGATGATGATGATGATGATGATGATGATGATGATGATGATGATGATGATGATGATGTTGACGATGATGTTGATGTTGATGATCGTCATGATCCTGATGATGATGGCAATGGTGATGATGCTGATGGTGTCCCGATGGTGATGATGATGATGATGATGTTGATGATGATGATGATGTTGCTGATGATGATGGCGTCCCGATGATGATGATGATGATGCTGATGTTGATGATCGTGATGATGTTGATGATGATGAGATGATGATGATGATGATGATGATGATGATGATAATGATGATGATGGTGTCCCGATGTTGGTGGTGATGATGATGTTGATGATGTTGCTGTTGGTGATGATGATGGTGATGATGATGGTGTCCCGATGATGATGAGATGATGATGATGATGATGATGATGATGATAACGATGATGGTGTCCCGATGATGATGATGTTGATGATGAGGATGAGGATGATGATAGGGTGATGATGATGATGATGTTGATGATGGTGGCCCGATGATGATGATGATGATGATGATGCTGCTGATGTGGATGATGATGGCGTCCCGATGATGATGATGATGATGATGATGATGCTGATGATTGTGATGATGATGATGATGATGGTGACGATGATGATGGTGTCCCGATGATTGTGATGATGTTGATGTTGATGACGATGATGTTGATGATGATGGCGTCCTGGTGATGATGATGATGATGATGATGTTGATGACGGTGTTCATGCTGATGATGATAATGATGATGAGGTGATGATGATGGTGGTGGTGTTCCGATGCTGATGATGTCTCGATGATGCTGATGTTGATGATGGTGATGATGATGGTGACGATGATAATGTCCTGATGATGATGGTGATGATGAGTTTGATGATGATGGTGATGAGGTGGTGATGATGATGATGATGGTGTCCCGATGATGATGATGTTGATGACGTTTGTGACGATGCGGTTGATGATGCTGATGATGACAGTGATTGTGAGATCGATTGTAATATCGATAGTGAGATCGATAGTGAGACCGGATATCAGATCGATTGTGGGATCGGTAGTGGTACCGATAGTGAGATTTATTGTGAGATCGATAGTCCGATCGATTGTGAGATCGATCGAATGAAATAGATCGAGTGAGATCGATTGTCAGACCGATCGGGTGAGATCGATCGAGCGAGACCGATAGTGAGATCGATAGTGAGATCGATAGTGAGACCGATCGAGTGAGACGTTGGTTCCTCCCCCCCCCAAACCTCCTTCTCACCCGAAGGGTGGTCGTATAGGTGTATATATATATATAGAGAGAGAGAGAGAGAGAGACAGAGAGAGCGAGAGAGATCTCCGATTCGTCCTCGTCTAAGTTTGTCCTCCTCCAAGTTTACCTCCTGCTGCTGTCTCCAGGAGGGGCCCCAGAGCGCCCGAAGAGCCTCCCCACCTCCCTGGCCCCTTGGGGCGTTGCCGCCGTGGATCGCCGGCCGCCCTCCGCCGCTGGAGAGGAGGGGGAGGAGGAGGAGGAGGAGGAGGAGGAGGAGGAGGAGGAGGAGGAGGAGGAGGAGGAGGAGGAGGAGGAGGAGGAGGTGGAGGAGGAGGAGGAGGAGGATGAGGGAGGGACGAGGAGGAGGAGGAGGAGGAGGAGGAGGAGGAGGAGGGAGGAGGGGAGGGAGGAGGAGGAGGAGGAGGAGGAGGAGGAGAGGAGGAGGGGGGAGGAGGAAGAGGAGGAGGAGGAGGAGGAGGAGGAGGGGGAGGAGGAGGAGGGAGGAGGAGCAGGAGGAGGAGGAGAGGGAGGAGGAGGGGGAGGAGAAGGAGGAGGAGGCGGCGGCGCCGCCGCGGACCGCCCGAGGCCGCTCGCCCTCCGTCGGCGGCGGCGGCTGCCCCTCGATGCCCTCCTCGGCGCCGGGCACGCCGGCACGCTCGGCCTCGCCTCCTGCGGCGGCGGCGGGCACAGGCGCCGCCGCGCGCGACGACGACGGCGGCGGGTCAGCGGCGGCGACAGCCACGACGACGACGGCGGCACAAGCGACGTCCGCCACCACCATGAAGTCGGGCACGTTCTTCTGGGCACAGGAGGAACATTCAAAAATAGTCGAAAAATCGTCTGGGGACGTTTTTGTGACTGTTGCGGGGTACGTTCGAGAATGATTCGACTATTTCAAAAATTGCCCTTCCAAAATCCACCTGTAGGAGGACATGCCCGACCTAAGACCACCACCACGACAGCCACGGCGGCGGCCGCGACGGCGAAGACCAAAGCAAAGCGGCGAGGCCGCCGAAGGCGGGCCTCCTCGTGGGCCTCCGCCTGCCGCCTCTGCTCGGCGTCGCCGGCCGCGGGGGCGACGGCGGAGGCCGCCGAGAAGGTCGTCGTCGTCGTCGTCGTCGGCGTCGGCGACGGCGTCGGCGTCGGCGACGGCGTCGGCGTCGGCGTCGGCGTCGGCGTCGGCGTCGTCATCGTCGTCGTCTGCGTTTCCGTCGCCGTCTCCGTCTCCGTCGTCGTGGTCGTGGTCGATGTCGTGGTCGTCGTCGGAGTGTCTCTGGCAAGTGCCGAGCCTCTGGAGGCCTCTGGGGGCGCCGGGGAGCTCTACAGGCCCACGGGGGCCCCGTCGCCGTCGAGCGGGGGTTGAAGGATGGAGCATCGAGGTTAGCTATGAACGCCCCTCGCCTTTAGGAGGGTTCTCCTCGCCACGCCCCGATCATGTTGAATTCTCGCCAAGAGCGAACATCGTCATCATCACCGTCGTCATCACCGTTGTCGTCGTCACCGCCGTCGTCTTTTTTTATTTGTTTATTTTTGTTTTATTTGTTTTAACAAAAAATCCCCAGATAGTCTTGCTCACTATCTGAAGTCCCCTCGTCTGCTCCACCTCTTGTGTCGCCCCCGCGCCCACGTCCCTCCCTGCCCTCTGATTGGGCTCGGTCTCGGCCTCCTGTCCACTATCCCGCTCTTGATCTGACGATCTACCACATTTCGCGTTTTCGTTTCACATCTACCACATTTCCAAGGAAATGGTTGGCTGTCAGCACGGGCGGCCTTTCGATCTCGAGAAGTCCTCGGTCGCTCTAAGAGTGGCCCTCTCCAAAATGCCAGATAATTACTTTATCATGCCCCCAATGCATCAGGAGCCACGGCCATACAAATGGCTCAGGCCCAGGCCCCACACATAGCTGGATGACGTTGCCCCCAGGTACGGGCGTTCCTCCTCCTCCTCCTCCTGCTCCTCCTCCTCCTCCTGCTCCTCCTCCTCCTCCTCCTCCTCCTCCTCCTCCTCCTCCTCCTCGGGTCGCCTACGGCCCCGGGGAGAACCGCGCACCTCTCCACTCCCGGACAACACGATAATGAACCTGGTGTTCCTGGCACAGCTATCTGGAGGTGAAGGACACGCCATCCATCGGCAACAGCGACATCTGCTACATCCACGACCAGAGTGCTGCAAGTCCGCCGCCGACGGATGGCGCAATGAGAGGCCCCCCTGCAGTCTGCGCGAGGCGGGAACAAACCAGGAAAGCCGTTCGCAATGTTGCCACCAGGCTTCCGGCCCAGGGAGCTGTATCTGCTGCGGTGCCCTTTGGGCTGCAGGTGCTCACAGACGCAATCCTCCAAGACTGGGTCGATGGCGAGGCGTCGCATCACATGCCCCTTGTCCAGGTCTCCGTCCACGGCAATCGCGACGTCCAGGCGTCGACGATCAAGATCCCCGAAGCCGCCCAGGATGTCTAGAACATCGTGCGACAGTTCGCGTACCTGGTCGAGTCTGAGGATCGAAGGGACTTTCTGATGTTCGAAGATGCAGTGCACACACCCCACGCGAGTGATGCATGCCGTTCGGAAGCCTTCTGCTCTCCCTTTTAGAAATCTTGCCAGGACCTCCTGGGCTGCGGTGACCAGCAGACCATGCAGCTGCCCAAGCTGAAGCTGGAGGCCGCGGCGCGGACATGCGAGGAGGAGCCCGGCGAGGCCTTGACGAGTAGGAGGACATTCGTGACGCGCCCCAACAGGCTTCCTCTCTGGAAGGAGCTCGAGCTGCGCGCCAGTTTACGCCTGAAGACGCTCATGCAGTGCCCCACCTTCAAGACGCTCACTCAGTGGCACAACATCAACGGCAACATAGGCGACGTGTACGACACCGTTGAGCGCGCCCGTTTGGTAGCGAACCTGAGCGAGAAAGGTGATGATAGCTGTGGCCGGAACTCACCGGCAGCAGCGCGTCGACGGCGTGGGCCCGCACGGACGGGCATGCAACTGCCAGGCGCCTGACATCATATCTTAGGTTCCTGGATGAAACGGCGCGCCCATATGCGCTGTTGTGGTTTGATCCGCCGCTGCTACACACTGGCACGAACACGCGGGAAGGCATTATGGACCACTGGTGGCCCCCCGCTCTCGCCGAGAAGCGGTGCGCGGCGGTCAGGAAATCCGTTTTCGCCCCAACCCGTTCGAGCTGATCATGCCGTTCGAGCTGATCATGCCTGCTGCAGTGGCACCGCGGGCAGCCGCTTCTGGTTTTGTCATCTTGCGCCTCAGTCATCACTGCGCCAGACCCCACGTCGCATTTTGAATCTTGGGAGCTGCCACTCAGGTAGTCGTCACGTTTAACATTCGATCCGAATGCCAACCTGCGCTTTTGTCCCGCATCGCGACTCTCCGTCGTGGGGCTCTGCCCCGCCAGCACCGCCGCAGTCTACTAAGCAGGGAAGATGCGACCAGGGTGGCGATCGACTTGGTCCTCCTGGCGACCGAGTCGGATGGAAATCACCCTCACGCTTCGCACAGCACGGCAGCGGCGCCTTCCAGCTGGCGCATGCTGCGAGACAGCGGAGCTGTACATCTCCAACGACGCAGCCTTGTTTGGAACACTTCGGCGCTCGTTGCCACTTGCATGTCTGGCCCCTCTGCTAACGGCTACTCTGCGTGGACGGGGAGAAGATCTTCGTCATCGCGGAGGCGTCCAGAGAAACCTTGACGACTACGCTGGATTTCGTCATGATCCGCGACGGCGAGGCGGCGGCCACGGAGCACAGGTGGAAAGATTCGAGGCGCGGTGGTCACACGATTGCCCCCCCCTCGAAAACTTCGGCGGCCTTCGCGGCGGGCTGGCGCCAGTGCAGACGAGTTCGTGCGTCGATGGATTCCGTCGCGGAGATGTCGGCCTGGGGAAGTTGGGCCATCGGGATGCGGATGTCACGCGGCGGCTGATGTCGCACGTGACGAGCGCCGCAGGTATCACCTTCGCTGGCGCTGCGAATCCCGACTGGCCAACAGCAGATGAATTTGTCCACTTGGCCAGTCGAATCCCCGCGGTTCCAGCTAGTGCCCCCCGGGTGTTCCTGCAAGATCTCGACGGTGCCCGCGGGCTTTAATGCCCGTCTGCACGGACAGGCAGCTTCGGTGAATGATGACTACGTTTACATCGGGGTGGTCAGCGATGCCATCTCGGTCGGGGCCGCGTCGGGAAAGGGCCCGAGGCCGCGGGGCCAGGGGCCCGCCCCGGCCTCCAACCACGGGGGCCTCCTCGACAGCCCCATGGCGGGTTGGGAGTCCGATGCGTTAACTTGAACGGCCTGATTCTCTTCTTCGCCAACGACCCGCTCGCCCGCCGACCGCCAGGGTCGACGTCGCCAGGTCCGCGGCGAGCTAGCGAGCGGCCCTCGAGCGGTCAGCTGGCGAGCCGTCGCGCCCGCGCCCCGCGCGGCTGCCTCGGCTCACCCAGAGAACGCCTCCGGCCAGCATTCCGGCGAATTCGCGGCGACGGCGCGGAATCCTCAGGCCCCCGTCGCAGTCGACCCGCATAGACACGCGGCCAAGGCGAGCTGCGCGTCGAAGCTCGCGCTTTCCTCGGATATCCCATAGGTCTCGGAGGCGCGCGGCGCCGCCGTTCGAAATGCGACTTGGCGACGGCACCCTGTGCGCGACATCTCGGCGGTCTTGCTCCAGCACCACAGGTCGCGCAGGAGTGGGCATTGCTGTGCAGAGTGACCTCTTGGCGACCGAATACCCAGACCTGGCGTTCGACGAAATTTGGCTTGGGAGAGCGGCGCGTCTCTGGTTATGCCCCAACCGGGGGCGCCTCGACGCGAGGGCAGTGCATTTTCGCATTGGCGAGGACGACTGGCCTTGCGAGCTGCGCGGGGCCAGAGCAGCTGGCCTGCGCGACCGATTCCGCGCCTTCCCAGATCTCCGAGCCCACCTCGGCGATAGGGCGGCAGCGAGGCTAGCTCGAGCGCAAGATGCTCCGTCAGCGTTTCGCGGGATTTGCTGGGGCGTCTCAACCTGGCCGAGGGGGTGCCTCTGGGGACTGCGACGGGAGCTCGCAGGAAAGACCCCCGCAGAGAAGCGCACGTCCAGCGGGCGTTCGCCCACCCCCGCGGCATGCGCGACATCTGCCAGCCCAAGCGCGCTCGTGCCTCCAGTTCGGCGCGTTCGCGGTTGGATTGGATATGCGCGAATTTCCATGTGGCTGATCAGCTCGACCGTCACCTCCGGCGCGCTGCTCGGGAATTGGCGCGCCGATTTGTCCTCGAGCAGGGCCGCCGCCTGCTCCGGGTCGCCCCGGGCATCCCCATGCCCGCGCCCCGAGCGAGGATGGGCCGCTCGTCGCCGCGGCCATTGCGCATGGAAGTTTTCAGCGCCGAGCGGTTCCCGCTAGTTTGTCGGATATCGCCAGGGCACCAGATAAGGGGGGCGGGCCCGTGATCGGGGCCCGAAGGCCCAAAAAATGCATCAGAATCAGTAGAACGAGCCTGCCGCAGCTGGCGCTTATTCGGGCGACGACAGGTTCGGGCGGCGACGCGGAGCGGGGGGCGCCACCAGGTGCGCTTCACTGAACCAGGCCCCGCAAAAAAAATACCCCCCGCCAACGTCCGCGCATGAAAGAGATGAGATGCGCCAGCATCTGGAGGCGAACCCCCTCGCCCTCTGCGAAGGTGAACCCCGTGGAGGCCGCGAAGGAAGACGCGAGCTGGAATCCGGAGCGAGCCGCGTCGGCGCCGCGGCCCGTGAAGACAGGCTCGGGGCTGCGATGAAATTGATTCGGGCCCTTGAGAAGGCCTTCCCCACAGGACATCTCCGCGCGGCCGGCGAGATGCCCAGAAGCCGCCGACGTCGTCAATCCGCGCGTCATCGCCAGAAGCACTCATGAGAAACTCAAGATTTTTGGAGGTCACGCCGTCGAGCTCGTCAGGGGCCCCGCCATGGAATGGCCGCGCAAGACCCCCGAGGGCTTAACTCGCGACCTCCAAGCGCCACGTGCGCAGACAGCCGCATTCTCGCCAACGCCGCCCAGTCTCTCCTCGAGTCCCTCGCGGGCCCAGAGGTCACATCAGAGCAGCAGGGCTGCATCGGACGTCGGTCAATGGTGGTTAATATCATCACGTTGCAGCGGGCCATCAGTTCAGAACGCGGCTGCGCCGCCCCGTTTGACTTCGCGGCGACGTCCACTCCAGTCGAGGAGGAGATGGTGCGCGTGAGCTCCCAGGCCCTGGAGTGGCCGCGCCAGTTGCCGACGTTTCTTCGATGCCCCCTACCGCAACAATAGATGCCACACGGCGGTTGGAGGGCTGCGATTCATGGGGCCCCAGACGACTAGAGGGATCCGCCAGGGGCGCTCCGTCTCTCCAATCTTCCTCGCGGTCTCTCCCGATCTCCCGCTGCGGCGCCTGGCCCGCTTGGCCCCGGAGACAACTCGGAGAGCTGGCGCCGACGACCCAGCTATCGCCCACGCAGATAGCATTAGCTGGCCATTAGCCAGCTCGGGCGCTTGCAGGACATCGTCTCGCGGCACGAGCGCCTGCAAGGCATCCGTTTCAACGTGGGGAAAATGGCAGTCGCCCCGCTGCTCCAGTTTGACACCCTGCCCGCGCGGTCTCTGCCACGCGCTGCTGCGCCACTGCGGGGTCAACTCTGCGTCGCGGAGAAGGCCAAACACCTGGGCGTCTTTCTGGCATTCGAGCCACGGGCGCCGCGCTGCTGACAAACAAAATACGTTGACCGCGCCAAGCAGCGGGCGGCCATGGGCTGGCTTTCAGAACACCGTGGACGCCTACAAGACGCACATCGACTCTGTGATCACATTCGCAGCGCAGGTGACGCCAGGGCCGGGTGCGTTCGACGGCGCCGAATGGGGGGCAGTCAAAAAGTTGCTTCCGGGCCCGACCAGCTGGATTATTCCGGTTGCGATGAACGAGCCAAACAGGGTCTTCCCCGCCGAGTTCATGGATGTCCCGCTCGCAGCCTGCGCCGCGCAGGCACGAGTGGCCAGACTGGAAGCCCCGAGGCATGGAGGAAGCCAAGCTATTTCGTGGCTCGACAGCAATCATCTGGTCAGTCTGGCAGCCTCACAGCACCAGGTTCTGCACCTCGAACGCGCGATGCCTGGCGGCTGCTCTCTCGCAGACCCCCCGGTCGACGTCGACTTCGGCGGGTGCTGCAAAGGGCGGCGAGCTTGGGCGCGCGGTGCCTTCGGGCGACGCCGCCAGGGAAGCCTCCACCGCCATGTTCGCCGACGCCTGGACCGCTGGGCGATGGGGGCGCCGCCTGGTCGCCGGGCGGATCGCTTCATCAACGGCGCCGCCGCCTGGAGGAGCACGCTTCCGCCGCGGGCGATGGCCGCGGTGTCCCGCGCGGCCTCCAACGCGCGGCCGACCTGCCATCGTTTCCAGCGGGCGGGCAGGCGCGTGCTCAGTGGCGGAGCCAGCCAGGATTCCATCGAACCTGATGCGCACGGCCGGATCTCAGTTCACGCGTGCATTGCCTTCCTTTCGGCGGCGCCGGCAGCGGCGTTTCTTACACTGCTTGGATAAAGCGTGCAGGTCCGCGGCGGGCTTCCTCGAGATCAACGGCGCGCCATGCGCTGCACCGCACGCTGAGCCGCTCCGTGTCTTTTCGACCGGCCGAGGCGGGGGATGCATTCTGCGTTTTTTTGCGCGAGGCCTTCGCGGGCCACGCGCCTGCGATGCGTCGTTATGCGTCGACATGGGTTTCTACGTCTACTTCGCTTGTACCAGGCGGTTCGGCGTCTCATTCGCGCCTTGGCTCGTCGTATGCATCCTTCTCTCCGTCCGTTAGCTGAGTGCGCTGGTCGCTGTGCTGTTTTTTTTTTTTGTTGCGCGCGCCTCTGCGCTGGCGCGGTGGGGTTCGTAGTCACGCATGGCTTTGCCGGCCCCCAGGGCAACCTGACGGGTTGCAAGTGTTCCTCTTGTTTCTCCTCTGCCCCTCCCCTCCCCGTTTTGCCTCCCTCCTTCCCTCCCTTCCCCCCCGTCCTCCGAATGTGCTCCAGCTCCAGGGAGACATGCCGGCTGGGCGATTTGAGGTCGCCGATCGCCTTCCTGTCCCAACGCTTTCGGCGCGAGCGTCCAGATCCCCCCTCCCCGCCTCCTTCCCTTCCTCTTCCCACCCCCCCATTCTTCCGCTCAAGCAACTTGGGCTCGAGCGGGCGAGGGGCCCCAGGAGGCCCACTTGCCCTCTTGAGTTCGTCCCTGGGCTTCCCAGCAGCGCTTGAGGGACTGTGTCTTTTCTGCGTGCCAGCCAAGAAGAGGCACCGACCAACACAGGGACAGACGCAATGGCGGGCGTCCACCAGCTGTGGACCAGATGCATGCAATGTCAGACGTGCGAGTGGAACGGAGTATTGGCCCGCCGCCACAACATCTGCAGCGGTTGCGGCAACGAGGTCAAGCCATTCGAGAGGAAGAGGAAACCGAGGCGAGTTCAGTTCGTGGACGAGTACGGCGACAGCGACGCCGACGGCTTCTACGACGCCACCAGTGGCAGCGAGAGCGAGCGCCCGCAACCACGGCGCCCAGGCATCCTGAAGGGCCCTGTGGGGAGCGGGCTCGGAGGCGGCAAGGGCGGCAAGGGGGGCAAGTCAGTGAAGAGCCTCCTGGAGCAGGCCCTGGCAGCCGCCACCGACTCCACACTCAAGGTGGACCTCCAGGCGCAGCTGGACAAGCTCGCCAAGGAGGAGAGCGGGCGGGAGGCCGCCAGGATCACGCCCGCGGAGGCCCTGCGCAGGGCCGATGGGGCGTGGAGGAACGCGGAGCACCTCCACAGCCAGGCGGTTAGCAATGTCATTCGCCTCCGCAGCAATCTGGCAGCTGCGGAGGCGAAAGAGAGGGCGGCAGCCATCCACTTGGCCGAGACCACCGAGGCCAAGCGAGCAGCAGCCACGGCCTTGGCTAAGGCCGAAGGGGTCACCGAGGCCAAGCCTAGCCCCGACGGCGAGAAGAAGATCATCACGCTGGAGTGGGACGACAGCTTCTTCACAAACCTGGCGGCGCTGGACGCCACGGACGCGGAGAAGAAGGCCCTAGAGGAGCTCCGAGGCCAGTTGCAGGGCGCCAAGGAGACCCTCACGGGCAAGGAGGCCGAGATCCAGAAGTGGTTGGAGGCCATGCAGCAGCATCGGCACACCATCGAGGAGCGGGCGAAGAAGAAGAGACGCGCGCCTACTGACGGCGCACCTGAGGAGGCGGCCACAGCGGCGGCTGGCGGCGGGGGCCAGGGGGCCCCTCCTGCGGCGGCGGCATCGGCGGCGGGGACCACCCCAGGCGGCGGCGGCGGCGCGGCGGCGGCAGCTGACCCCTCAGACGCCGTTAAGGCGGAGGCGGAGAGGCTGTCCGCGGCCAAGTTCCTGGCGCAGCAGGCGGCGACGAAGGCGAAGGGCAAGGGCACCGCCAGTGGTGAGGCCGCTGGGGCGCCTGCAGATACCTCAGCTTGACGGTGTCGGACGGGGGCCCCTCGGACCCACAAGACCGAGGGGGCAGGCAGTGACGAAGGGGAATGCACTAGGCTATTCTATTCGAACGTCACCTGCCTAACGGACAAGGTGTGGAAGTACGTACAGGAGCACGTGGGAGCCTACGACCACTGGATCATGACTGAGACTCACATTCACCGCGAGTCGGACGTCAAGAAGTGGACCAAAGCAAGCCGGGCTCTCAACCTTCGCATGATCATGAATTCGGCCCGCCGCACCTCGAAGGTAGTGTCTAAGGCCAAGGAGGCGCACTCGAACGAGGGAGGTGAGGTGTTTTTCTCCCGCAAGCACTTACAGAGCCAACAGCTGCCCGAGGCGAGGGCTGCTGCCAAGTACCTCAAGGCGCCGACGCAGTCGGCGTACGACGGATTCTGCCCAGTGATACTGCAGCAGCACAGCTACGCGATCGTGGTGGTCGCCCTGTACGCGTTGCCGTCCATCAAGATGACGGGCAGGAACATCGAGAGATTCAACCGACTCGGTGGACTACTCCGTTCACTCCGAGTCCCGTGGCTGGTCATCGGCGACTTCAACATGACGCCAGACGAGCTCAAGCGCACGGCCTTCCACAGAGTGACGGGGGGCCATGTGCGTGTCTCAGCTGGAGTTGAGGGCACATGTGCCCAGAAAAAAGGACCAGACACAATGATCGACTTTGTGTATATGAGCGCTGCCGCGTCCTCATTCATCCAGAGTCTTGAAGTAGTCAGAAGCGTCACGTGGAAGCCTCATCTCGGTCTAGCCTTGAGCCTACGAGCTTCGGGCCAGACCCTTAGGACGCGTGAGATTTCCTTGCCCCCGAAGTTGCCCCAACTCCCGAGGCCTCGGTGTGAGCCCACTCCTGGATCCAAGTCCAGCCAGGCCAGGTCCGTTGCGGCTGTTAAGCGCCAGGAGGCTCACGCCAAGAGGGTCGCGGGTTTTCAGGAGGCCTTCGGGGATGTTTTGGAGCCCTCTGTGCAACTTGGGACATCACGTTCCCAGGGGGCTGAGGAGGCCGATCAGGACCCTGATCTGGACCACGATTTTTTGGCCTTCCCTGAGGAGGAGGAGGACCCCTGGGCCCACGAGTTTAATTTTTGTACTGACTCACGTCTTGGGAGCGAGCTGTCGTCTGATGGATCGGGTGCGGTCGGCGCATCGGCCGTCGGAGACAAAAAGCTCGAGCTCGATGCAGTCAATGTGAGTGTCAATTCGTCGGTATGCGAGGCCCAACCCCTTCCCCCCTCGGCGGTTTCAAGTAACCCCCTAGTTAGCAGCAACGTAGGTAGTAGCAGTGTCCAGTCGCATCGCCCCGACCCCTTCCAGCAGGATGCCCCCTCGTGCCCCGTGGTCGAAGATGTGCCCGACCCTCCGTTTGAAATTCCTGCGTCCACGTGGGCCGAGGCTCGACAGCAGGTGGGCTTTCGGTCGGGAGCGGATGCCGTGGCGAGTCTCTCCCCTTTCCTTTCCTCCTCCGTAGCCTTTTCGCTTGAACCTGCTCGCGGAAAGCTCCTCACGGGGCAGTACGCAACTTGGGTGACGGCGGTCGAGCAGGCTTTCCATACACACCATCATGTCAGGCCCCCTGCTGGGCCCACGCGCGCCGTGGGGCCCAGGATCCATGAGAAGCCCATGAGGGTCACTGCCCATGTTCGGGAACTCGCCCTTCATGATCAACGTAGCCAGTGGTGGACGCGCGTCCACACGGTGCTCGCTGGAGTCCTCAGGCACCAGTGCAGGGACAACGGCCAGCGCCAGCAGCAGGAGTACGGCAAGGCTAGTACCCTCCTACGGCAGTCCAGGCCTGAAGGGGTGCACAATCTACTGAATGCGGGTCGCGAGGCCCCGTGGGACCAGTGGCTGGCAGTCCTCGGTGACCCGAGTCGGTTGTCGACCCCAGTGCTGGAGAACTATGTCATTGCAGCAAAGCGTGTGGCCAGCAGGGCTCAGCGCGCGGCAGTTCACGAGTCGATCTCCAACTTTAAGACCTTTGTGATGCAGCCAGAGGCCGTGGGCATCCTCCACAAGTCGCTGAAGGCGAACCCACTACCACCGAGTGAGCTGGAGGTGGGGGATCGCACCCTCGTTCATCCAGCCGACATCATGGAGCATAAAGCGGTGAACTTCAAGCGGATGTGGGCTCCACGGCCCCCTGACGTCAGCGAGATTACGGAAGTGTTTCGACTCATTCGAGAAGCGGCCCAGGGTGATGATCTTCCTGAGCTTACCCCAGACCTGGTCTACGCCAGCGCCAAGGCCATGAAGGCTAAGGCAGGGCTGGGGGTGGATGTTCTGAGCCCAGTCGACTTTCAACGCCTCCCTCGTGAGGCCGTGGAGGAATTTACAGACATTTTGAAGAATGCAGAAGCCTTGCTCGCTTGGCCAGCTCAGACACAGCTCATCGTGACCTTCTTGACTCCCAAGAAATCCCAGGGCGACAGAGGCATAGGTATGATACCTATGATAGGCCGCCTTTGGTCACACGTTCGGGAACCTATAGTTAAGCAATGGAGCAAAGATGAAGAACAGGCATGGGATGCCGCAGTTGCTGGGAACAGTTGTTTACGCGAAGCATATCTTCATGCCATTGATGAAGAGGTAGCGCACTGGATGCGAATGGAATTTGGTCAAGGACTGCTTGACATTCAGGAATTTTATGATTCAATACCTTGGCTGCCCCTGGCGAGGGCGGCCTTGAGGCTCCATTTCCCACCAGTCATTTTATATTTGGAGCTCCTTCAGTGCATCACGATGCGGACGTTATCCCAGGAAGGAGCAGTGTGCACCCCCTTCGAGCCCTGCCAGTCAGTCATCCAGGGGCTGCGAGGGGGAACCAGATTCGCCAAGATCCTCACCCACTTCGTGATGCAGGTGGTGGTTACGGCGACACCCAGGATGAACCACCGCGTTTGGATAGACGATATCTGCCAGAAGATCACGGGCTCACGCCAGGCAGTAAGGGCTAACCTCATACGCGGAGTTGTGAAGGCGGGCCAAGAGCTTGCCAAGGCAGGCCTCAAGTTGGCCAAGAAGTCAGTCGTCATGTGCACGAACGCCGCTGACGCTCGTGCTGTAGCCCGGGCTGCCAAGCTCAAGGGTTTCCCAGTCAGGGCTCTGGCGCAAGCGCCGTACCTGGGGGTGGACTTCAGCTGCGGCAAGCAGGGCCGTGCTACCAGGACGCAAAGACAGATCAAACACGGAGCGATGAACGAGAAGGTGAAGAGATTCAGCCGAGCTACTCGGCGGTACGGGATCACGACGCGGCTGGAGCGCAATGGCTGCCAACCTGCGGGCTCCTACGGCTTCGAGGTGCACGGGATGTTCGGCCACCAGCTGACCACCCACCGCCGTCGACTCGGTCAGATCTGCGCAGCTGCTACTAGAGGCCGCTGCCTCACGACCCTTCTGGACCTGAGAGCGCCAGGAGGGGACCCTGCAGTGGCGATGCCAGCCAGGACCGTGGACATGTGGCTTAGCGTCTGGCAGCAACAGCCAGGTCTGCGCCAGCGAGTACGACAAGTCTGGCATCATGTCCGAGACCATCTGTCACAGCTGGACCCTCAACATCAGGTGCGTGCAGTTCGTGGCCCCGTGTCTGCAGTAATCCTCACCCTCCTCCGCATCAATTGGAACCCTGAGAATGTGGACACGTGGTCGTACACCACGCCCACGGGGGCGGAGGAATGGCAATTCCCAGACGCCATATATACGGGCAATAAGTTTCTGGACACACACCGAGAATTGTTGAAGGATGTACGTCAGTCGGCAGCCCAGGTGGTGTGGACCACGGCTGCCAAACACTACTGCGGAGGTGGAGTCGAGCATGGAGTTGACAATCGGTCATTTCGGCTGTTGCTCAAACAAGTTGGGCAACTCCCTCACGGTGTGCGCCTCACCGAGTTGCTGATCAATATTGCTACAGGTGGATACTGGACGCGACAGAGGCGCTATGATGAATTGAAGGGTTATAAGGGCAGCAACATGTGTGACCGCTGCCGAGAAGCACCAGAGACGGCCAAGCACAGATTCTGGCAGTGCAGCAAGAACGTGTCGGCCACGCCCTATACTCGCTCAGAGTCTCTGGTTCCAGCCGCGCTGGCCCAGACGGACGCCACCGAGTGTTTCTGGCTACGCGGGTTGCTACCGAGCCAGTGGACCCAGACCCCGCCCCCACCGAAGGACACGGTCCTGGAGTTCACGGGCATCAGCGAGCTCTCCGAAGGGATCTTCGGGGCGGGGAGCGCTGAGTCACCAGTCGAGATATGCGGTGACGCCAGTGGAGGACCAGATGCGAGCATCAGTGATTTCATGCGGATCGGAGTTGCCATAGTATGTGTGGCCAGCCTGCTGCCCGAGATCAACCTACATGGTGCAGTCTTCGGCCAGCTTGGTGGCCCGCGCCAAGTGGTGGCGAGAGGGGAGCTCTACTCCCTGTACCTCGCGCTCTGGTGCACGACCAGGTACCTCACCTACGTGACGGACTGCGAGTACGTTGCGGCGGGCTGGTACTCCCAAGCCTACCTGAACCCAGCAGGCGAGGACGCCGACCTATGGAAGCTCATCGGGGACCTGATGAGCTCACGCCGCCACGCCGAGGTGACGGTACTCTGGACGCCGTCCCACAGCACGGCTCAGGACGTTGCCGCCCAGACGGTGAACAGGTACCTTGTCATCGGCAACCTGCTCGCCGACGAGTTCGCGGGCTGTGCAGCGGCCAGAGCCAGGCTGCCCGCCGAGGTCCGTCAACCCATCCTGCTGGCTGAGCGGAGGGCGTACCTCGTCCGCCTGAGGCTCCTCCGAGCCACGCTGGATAGCATGGCGGCCAGCCAGGAGGCTGAGAGAAGGGAAAGGGATGCCACCCGAGGCCCTGGGGGCCCTTCTGAGGTCCCGCCTCCTCCCGCTCCTCCTCCTCCTCCGCCTCCCTCGGCTGCTGCTGTTGCTGCCCTCATGTCCAGGCACCGTCTGGCCGACTGCGGCCGACGTTGCCTCTCCTGTTTCTGTTCTGCATCCCTCGCTACCGCTCAGGAATTCGTCGAATCTGAATGTCCTAGGCTGTACAATGTCGATGGGGTTGTGTTTTCGCCTTTAAAGGGGTCGCGAGTTCATATCGCGGGGGGTTGGGCCCACTCTACGCATACCCTGAATGTTCACCCGACCCTTCAGATTTGGTTTTGCACTGAGTGTGGGGGTATCGCGGATAAGGCTCTGCGATCTCTTAAGGGCCCCTGTAGTAAGAGGAAGTCCGCCACGGGGCAAGAGTACCTTGACAGAATTGCACGGGGGTTACATCCCAAAGTTCTGAGCCGAGCTGAGCAAGCTACTCGGCGTTCGAATGCTCGTCTGTCCAGGCCTTCCTAAGATTCGAACCTGCTGCGCAGCGGAGTCCACTCCACTCCACTCCACACCCCCCCATTCTTCCGTCACGCGTTGCGGCCGCAGGGGCCCATGCCGGCTGGACGACCTGAAGTCGCAGATTGCCTTCCTGTCCCAGTGCGCTCGGCGCGAGCGTCCCTCCTCCCCGCCTCCTTCCCCCTGTCCCTCCCTCCCTTCCTCCCTCCTCCTCCGCATCGTGCTGCAGCCGCAGGGGCACCACCGCCGGCTGGACGGCCTGAGGTCGTGGACCGCCGTCCTGTCCCAGTGCGCTCGGCGCGAGCGGCCCGTTTCCCTCCCGCCCCTCCCCTCCCTCCTCTCTCCTCCCTCATCCGCCCCCTTCCCCCCTTTCCCCCCCACCTAACTCCTCCCTCTTTGTCTGAAATCGGTGAGCTCGCATGCCCGAATCCGCTCAGCGGAGGGGGGCGTTCTTGTGCCCTCGTCTGCCCGAATTTGCGGGCCACTCCCTGTTCAGGGGGCCGCCCCAGCCGCGCTCAGAGGGTGCTATATGCCTGCTATGTTCGGCCTTGTGCTCTTTTCTAACTTGAAAACTTTCGCAACGCACCGCGCTTCGCCGCGAACGCTCCTGCCTAATGCCTCACATCTGCTGGTTGGAGCTCGTCTAGTTCGTCAGGACGCTTCGTCGTCGCTGCGGGGTTAGCGCTCCAAGTGCTTGCATGGTCTTCCTGTCCCTCTCTTCTTTGCTTAGCTTGTGCTCGCGAGGGATTTGGTGAGGACGCCGTCCACCCAGGCTGGCTTAATTATGCACGCGCGAGTTGCTAGTTGTCTCTGTTTGCCGTTCCTTTCCTCCCTCTGGTCCTCCTCCTCCTCCTCCTCCTCCTCCTCTTCCTGCCCCTCCTCCCGCTTTGGTGACCCCTGTGGGTGTTTCAAGGGCCTGGATGGACAATGGATCTGTCGCGTTCCTCTTCAGTTTTATTATCTGAGCGGGCTCCCTTGGTTTGCCCCGGTGTCGGCTTGGAGGGCACGCGAGGCTGCATATTCTGTGGCCGCATCGTCCCCTCAGCCGTTCTCCTTCTCATCTCAAGAGTTGCGCCGGAACAGAAACTGACAGGAGAGAGCGAATACGCCGAACGCATGCACGAAAATACCAGATCATGAAAATTGCAAGAGCTTGTTGGTTATGCCACCGCCAGGGTTAGAGAGAGCAAACATTATTGGATGATAAACCGCACAAGGAACACGCCACAAAACCGAAAGCATACACGTGATGCCACTCCAAGCAGTACGCATGGTGGCGAAGACGGCGCGTTGGACGAGACTGCACACAGGGGCCACGCACCTATTCCACCTGCGCGCTGTCCACAGATCACATCGGCTGCCGAAAATTGTTTTCGGCTTGAGCTTGGAAGGGCCCATCATGAATTGCGCGGAAGCGTACTTGCAGCAGGCGTTGACGTATTCGAATTGCGGAGGAATTTGAGAACGGCTGGACACAACAATTCGTAAGTTATGCCATGCCAGTGATGGCATTGCGAGGCGAGTTGGCGCACATCTCGGCACTAAATGCACCGCGCGTACGCCCCGCATCGAAACCGCAGATCTGAAAAGAATAATCGACAGCCTAAAACACGGTTTTGACTCGTATAGGCTCCGGTATAGTGGCACAGGGCGGTACGTTGACAATCGTCGACACATTATCTAACTGACATATGTGTCAGCCAGCGCGGGCACCAAACAAAGTGTTTCTAGCAATATAGGTGGCGCAATATATGTGGAGCAATCCATGTGGTGCAATCTATGTGGCGACTTTTCCCGCCGGACCCAGAGTCGAAAGGAAAATGAGGAAGAGAGTTAGGTTTCCAGAGGTTCTGGGTAGCCAAGTACGTTCACCGACTTGGACCCTCGAGGATCAAGGGGGAGCGGGGGTAGGAGGAGAAGGAGGAGGAGGAGGATGAAGACCAGTGTAAATCCAAGAGTCATCAACGATGTTGGAATAAACCCTCCCTCCAAGCTCCCTCTTCATAGGCCCCTACACGGGTTCATTCCCACTGAGGGAACTGCCTCGTTGGAAAGCAACCGTTTGAAGACTCTGATGCACGCCAGAACATCGTTCTCAGGATTCCACCGCCACGGATCAACCTGACTGCTGCGTCTTGACGACCCTGAATCGTGAGAGAACTCCATTACTGGGGCTTCAACACCGCGAGCCAACGTAATTGTTACACCCTCATAAACCAGACTCCTTCCAAAACACAATTTCTGGTACGCTGATCATGGGAATCCGTGAAACCCTTGCGATTTAAAAAACTGTTGCGCGCGTAGCAAAGGCGAGAGCCACATTTTGAAAAGGAGCCGCCCTCAATCCGTGAAACTCTTGCAATTTTCTACAAGGAATGTGCGCGGCGCCAAGGCGAGAGCCACATCTTGAAAAGGAACCGCCCTCAATCCGTGAAATTCTTGCAAATGTTTAAAAGGAATGTGCGTGGCGCTAAGGCGAGAGCCAAATTTTGAAACGACCGCCCTCCATCTGCAAAATTGTTGTCATGTTTTAAGCTCCAGGGTCATCAATGGCGAGGAAGTCTCAGGCGAAACGCCCGGACCGCCCTAAAAACTGGCCTCGGGGTGCGACAGGGAAAAGCTAGCGGCGGCGCTGGGCGTCGACCGCGGCGGCTTCGGGAGGAGGACAGGGATGACGCGGACGTGCTCCCTTGCATATGCCAGCGGCCGCTTCGTCCACCCGCTCGCCGCGCCAGTGCCGAGCGCCCCCCAGACGCCAGGGAGCTCCCGGCGGGCCCCCTCCTGCTGCCCGCGCCGTTGGGGGGCCGGAGCTGCCCACCTGCTCTTTCTTCCAGCGACGAGGACGGGGAGGCCAGATCGCGGAGAGGGGTGGAGGGCGAGGGGCGGCACAGCAGGCACAGCCCCGCTCTGCGGAGGCCCCGCCGCGTTCACCGGCCTCTCGGACTTCGTGGCGGCGGGGGCCTCGGTCCAGCGCGGGCACCGGCACACGGGGGTGCAGGGGATGCGGGAGGAGGAGGGGGAGGAAGAGGAGGAGGAGGAGGAGGAGGAGGAGGAGGACGAGGACGAGGACGAGGACGAGGACGAGGGAGGAGGAGGGGAAGGAGGAGGAGGGAGGAGGAGGGTGAGCAGGAGGAGGAGAAGGAGAAGCAGGGGCGGCGGGTGGGAAGGGGATGGAGGAGAGGAGGAGGAGGAGGCGGAGGAGGAGAAGGAGGAGGCGAAGGAGGAAGAGGAGGTGGATGAGGAGGAGAGGAGGAGGAGGAGGAGGAGGAGGAGGAGGAAGGGAGCCAGGAGGAGGAGGAGGAGGAGGAGGAGGCGCAGGAGGAGGAAAATGAGGAGAAACCGAGTAGGAGGAGCAGGAGGAATGATAATGAGGAGGAGGAGGAGGAAAAGGAAGGATGATATGGAGGAGGAAGAGAAGAAGGGAGAGGGTGACGGGGACGAGAGAGAAGGAGTGGGAAATGTGAAAGTAGCAGGGAGAGGAGGAGGAGGAGAAGGAGGAGGACGAGGAGGAGGAGGAGGAGGAGGAGGAGGAAGAGGGGAAGAAGGAGGAGGGGGAAATAGTAATAAAGAAGGAGACGAAATGATGAGGAAGGAGAGAAGGAGTAGGAGGGTGAGTATAGCTAGCCAGCTCGAGCGAGTCAAGCATGGCATGCCCATTCCCACCCGCCCTCCCACAACATAAGAAACAGTGCCGGCGCAACCTGGGACCGAATTCAGATCGGCAAAGTGGTTTGCCACAGCTGATGCAGCCGCGATGGTGGTTACCGATGGGAAATTCCTGGCGCATCACGAAGACTGCGCTGGCATTTCAGCACTCAGGAGGCCCCAGGAGGCCTCAGGAGGCCTTAGGAGGTTGCAGGGAGCCCTAGCGAACCCCAGGAAGCCCCAGGAGGCTTCAGGAGGGTCCAGGAAGCCCCAGGAGGTTCCAGGAGGCTCTAGGAAGCCCTCGGAGGTGTTAGGAACCCCCGGGAGTCCCAAGAACACCCAGGATGCCTCAGGAGGCCCCAGGAGGATCCACGAGGCCCTGGGGAAGCCCCGGGAAGACCCAGGATGTTCCAGGAGACCCTGGGAGGCCCCAGGGGGCCTCAGGCTCTCGACGAATTGGCAAGCGAAAAATGTGCGCCGCACCTTAGCGAGAATGCAACTTTCAGAAAACATGCGTGCGGCGCCGAAGCGGGAGCGACATTTTGCCCTGTCGCGCGCGATGCGCACTGCGCCCCATTTCTGCCACGCATTTCGCGAAGCCGACGACAAGAAAGTCTTCGCTGAGAAGAAACATGTCGACTTTGCATTGGTTTATGTGCGCCGCGTCCCGCTCCTGCTACGCAATTCGCATCGCCGACGACAAGACGGGCCATGTTGAGAGGAACAACGGACACTTTGTATTGATTGCTACCCGGCAGGATGGGAGGGCCCGGATAGACGTCCGCGCGCGATGTGCGCCGCGTCCCGTTCTTGCCACGCATTTCGCATCGTCGACGACAAGGCCCATTCTGAGAGAAAAAACATATGACTTTGTATGGATTTAAACAATTAGGATGGGAGGACCCGGATTGACGGCCGCGCGATGCGCGCCGCATTTCGCATCGTCGACGACAAGAAAGGCCATGTTGAGAGAAAAACAACGACTTGGTATTGATGTTTTACAGTTAGGATGGGAGGGCTCGGATTGACGGCCGCGCGCGTTGTGCGCCACGCCCCGTTCCCGCTACGCATTTCGCATCGCCGACGAAAAGAAAGGCCATGTTGAGAGAAAAACGACGACTTTGTATTCATCTTTGATAGTTCGGATGGGAGGGTCCAGATAGGACCGCTATCGGCCGACCAGAGGAGAAGTAAGAGTACATTCTTATAGGGAATAAGGATGGGGAGGAGGAGGAGGAGGAGGAGGAGGAGGAGGAGGAGGAGCAGGAGGAGGAGGAGGAGGAGGAGGGGGAGGCAAAGGGCGATGAGGAGAAGGAGGAGGAGGGGGAGGAGGAGGAGGAGGAGGGGGGGAGGAGGAGGAGGAGGAGGACGGGGAGGAGGAGGAGGAGGAGAGGAGGAGGAGGAGGAGGAGGAGGAGGAGGAGGAGGAGGGGACTGGCGGATTACACAGTACTTGAGGGTTGATGGCCCGTGCGTTGAATGGTACGATACACGCCTGATGAGTGCACATGGTAATTATGCTTGGTTATGTCTGTGTCCTGCGTAACGATTAGAGGTATTGTCTGTGCCGCAACACACGTAGTTCGAGTGTCGCAGGTGTGCTAGCAAAACAGTTTTGGCAAATACGGTCCATCGCTGGACATACTGGACGAGTTGGGATGAATCGGGATCGCCAGGGTAGCCGCTGGCTGGGAGTGATGGGGCAACGGCGGCGGAGGCAAGGCATACTCATGACAGATAATTTGGGGAGGTGCAGGAGCTGCGAACGCGCGGCCCGTGTGTCACTGACTCGGAATGGCGGCGGGAACAGATTTGAATCGATAGGTCGCCCGGCAGGCTGGCCGAACGGCCATAATCTCAGGCCCAAGTCTGGGATTGCCGGGGATTGGCTCCACCAGGCAATGATGAGGTGCCAGCATTTCCCAGAGACAAGAAAGAGGATTCAAGGGAGGAACAATTGGTCATCGGAGTGCCGAGATGCCGAGACTAATCAATTCAGCAAATCGGATAAGGGGCATTGCCTTGCCATCTGGCCCCCACGAGGGGTAGTCATTGCAATGGGATTGGTCTGGGGGCCCACTCTTGCACCGGTACGTCATATGATAGCGGGCGGGGCGAATAGGGAACGTTTATAATCCCCAGGGAAGCTTGGTGGAAGATTGCCGCCGTGGGCGCCGCATCGCGCACCCCACCCGAGGGGTAGCTGGACGACCTGGTGCGAGCGAGAGAACGGGAATCACCATGGGCAGGAATGTTGCGTGTCATGGCTCTTACACGTAGAGAACGGAGGAGGAGGAGGAGGAGGAGGATGAGGAGGAGGATGTGGATGAGGAGGGGAGAGGGAGGACGAGGAAAGCAAACAGAGGCGAAAGAGGGGGAGGATCACGAAGGGCCAAACGAGATGGAAGCAAAGGGCGACGGAGGACAGGGTAGACGGATGACAAGGAGAGAGAATCGGGGGGGTGGACGAGGAGGGAGGAGCAGCCGGTCGCGTGCCGCTCTCACATGGGAGCTCCAGGGTTGGTTGGGGAATGCTGGCCGCGATATGTCCCAAGAACGCGGGGGGTGCAATACCTGTGCCGCGGGAGCTGAGCTGGCTGCCAGGGGCTGCGAGGGGACGGTTGGGCTGGCCGCGAGGGGAAGGGGGGATGGCGCGGTGCTTGTGCCGTGCCGTGCCGTGCCAGAAGAATGTGGTCGGGGCGGAGCGGGCGCGCTGGCTGGGGTGCGAGGAACTGGCTGCGGGGGGCGAGGAGGAGGAGGAGGAGGAGGAGCTGGGCAGCTGGTCTGGCTGCGACGCGGGGGGAGGGGGGGCGCGGTGCCAGCGCGGCGTGCCGTGCCAGAAGAAAGTTGTGGGGGCGGAAGGGGCGCGCTGGTTGGGGGGCGAGGAGGAGGAGCTGGGCTGGCTGCGGGGGGCGAGGAGGAAGAGGAGCTGGGCTGGTTGCGGGGGGGGGACTAGGGGGGGACGCGGTGCCGGTGCTGGTGCCGTGGCGTGCCATGCCGGAACAAAGTGGTCGGAGGGGGCGCGTTGGCTAGGGGCGAGGAGGAGATGGGCTGGCTGCGGAGGGCGAGGAGGACGAGGAGGCGACGACGACGACGACGACGAGGAGCTGGGCTGGCTGCGGGGCGAGGAACGGGGGAACGCGGTGTCAGCGCCGTGCTGTGCCGTGCTGGGATAGAATGGTCGGGGCGGGGGGCGCGCTGGCTGGGTGGCGAGGAGGGGCTGGGCTGGCTGCGCGGCGGGAAAAAGAGAGGGGGCCGCGGTTCCAGTGCCAGTGCCGCGCCGTGTCGTGCCGTGCCAGAATAGAAAGTGGTTGGGGCAGGGGGGGCGCGCTGGCTGGGGGGCAGGGGAGGAGGAGGAGGAGGAGGAGGAGGAGGAGGAGGAGGAGGAGGAGGAGGAGGAGGAGGAGGAGGAGGAGGAGGAGGAGGGAGGAGGAGGGAGGCGGAGGCGGAGGAGGAGGAGGAGGAGGAGGAGGAGGAGGAGGAGGCGGAGGAGGAGCTGGGCTGGCTGCGAGGGGGTTCCGGAAACGGAGCCGCGCCATGCCGTGCCAGAAAAAGTCGTCGGGGCGGAGGTGGCGGGGCTGGCGGGGGGGCGATGAGGACATGGGCTGGCTGCCGGGGTGGAGGAGGAGGAGCAGGGCTGGCTGCGGGGCAGGGGAGGGGATGTGCGGTGCCAGCGCAGTGCCGTGCTAGCCGGGGCGGGGTGGACGCGCTGGCTGCGGGGGCGAGGAGGAGCTGGGTTGGCTGCTGGACGCGAGGAGGAGGAGAAGGAACGGGAGAAGGACATGGGCTGGTTGCGGAGAAAGGAAAGGGGGGAACGGTACCGCGCCGTGCCGTGCCAAAAGAACGCTGTCGGGGCGGAGGGGATGCGCTGGCTAGGGGGCGAGGAGGAGCTGGGCTGGCTGGGGGGGAGGAGAGGAAGAGCTGGGCTGGCTACGGGGTGGGGGAAGGGGAGGGCGCGGTGCCAGTGGCGCGCCATACGGTGCCCGAGTAAGTGGTCGGGGCGGAGGGGGCACGCTGGCAAGGGGGGCGAGAAGGAGCTGGGCTGGCTGCGGAGGGCGAGGAGGAGGAGCTGGGCTGGCTGCCGGGGGGTGAACCAGGGGGAGGCGCGGTGCCAGAACCGTGCCGTGCCGTGTCGTGCTGGGAGCGCTATGGCTGGGGGGCGACGAGAAGTTCGGTTGTCTCTGGAGGTGAAGAAGCTGAGCTGGCTGCGGAAGGGGAAACGGGGGGCGCGGTGCCGGAGCCGCGCCGTGCCATGCCATAATAAAGTGGTGGAGGCGGTGGTGGCGCGCTGGTTGGGGGGGCGGAGCAAGAGCTGGGCTGGCTGCGAGGCGGGGGGAAGGAGGCGCGCGGTCCCGGTGCCGTACCGTGCCGGAACAAATTGGTTGGGGCGGAGGGGGCGCGTTGGCTAGGGGGCGATGGGGAGATGGGCTGGCTACGGGGGGCGAGGAGGAAGAGGAGCTGGGTTGGTTCCAGGGGGGCGGGGGAAGGGGGCGCGCGGGGCCAGCGCCGTGCCGTGCGTTGCCGGAGTAAAATTGTCGGGGCGGAGAGGGCGCGCTGGTTGGGGAGCGAGGAGGAGATGGGCTGGCTGCGGGGAGGGGGGGGGGGGAGGAGCGGGACTGGCTGCGGGGGGGGGGGGAGGGAGCGCGCGGTGCTGGTGCCGTGCCGTGCCACGGCGGAGGGGGCGCGATGTCAGGGGGGCGACGAAGAGGAGGAGCTGGGCTGGTTGCGGGGCGGGGGAATTGAGGAAGGGCAGGGTGGGCGCGGTGCCCTGGCTGGGGGGCGAGGACGAGAGGATGAGCTAGACTGGCTGCGGCGGGGAGGAGAGAAAGTTGAGAGGTGCTCGCCAGGGTCAGGCCGTGTTGCGCCGACATAAAGTCGTCGGACCTAGACGCGGGTGCAAGAGAACAGGCAGCAGCAGTGGGAACAAGACGCAATAGGGACCTGACAGTGTCGCCCAGCCTCCTAACACCGAAGGTGTCAATGCAGATGCTCATCGGGACTGCTTTGCGCACTCTCTTGCTGGGGCGCCGTGCGTCCTGCACCAGTCTCACTCCGATGGTTACGGCAAGCCTTCGGCATGAGCAAGGAGGAGGCGGAAAGGGAGGGTGATCTGAGCACAGCAAGGACGCATCGTCCCAAGGCGCCTCCTTAAGAAGTCCCTACCAGTGTTCCTCCCCACTGCGGCAAGTGCCTCCCTTTGAGTGACGAGCGCCCGGAGGGCCTGACAGTCGTGCGAGGCCCCATGTTGTAAAGCATCCACCCTCCATCCACTCAGCCAAAAGATGCAAGCGGGTAGGGCGGGAAGTCCAGGGAAGTGTCTCAGCGATCGCCCCGTTCTGAATAGGATGTGCCATCCGTGCGTCCAAGCGTGGCACACACACACACACACACGAGAGATGATGGTCATAAAGCTTCCGCAGGTGTAGCTGAGCTTCGTGTACCAGACTGTGCGCGCGGCGCTAGCGAGAACCGCTTTGGGCTATTCATTTGCGAGGGGGGAGGAGGAGGAGGAGGAGGAGGAGGAGGAGGAGGAGGAGGAGGAGGAGGAGGAGGAGGAGGAGGAGGAGGGAGGAGGAGGAGGAGGAGGAGGAGGAGGGGGAGGGGAGAGGAGGAGGGGGAGGGGGAGGGGAGAGGAGGAGGGGGGAGGGGGGAGGAGGAGGATGGGGAGGGGGGAGGAGGAGGAGGAGGAGGAGGAGAGGAGGAGGAGGAGGAGGAGGAGGAGGGACACTGTTAAAAAATTGCTGGAAACGTTGATAAAGAGTGTGCTCGGCACTGCGGCGAGAGCGGCAAGCTGCAAACGATCGGCCCTCCGTCCGGGTGAGCGGTGGGACATCTTCAGCTCCAGGATTAGGGCGCTGCAGCGACGTATCGCGCGAAACGCCCAGCCCCGCCTACGGACACGCCCGGTGGTACGACAGGGGGGGGGAATGTGATGGAGGCGGAGGAGGAGCAGGATGAGGAGGAGGAGGAGGAGGAGGAGGGGGAGGAGGAGGAGGGGCAGAGCGGCGGCGCGCAGAAGCGGGTGGCCCGTGGGCGGCCCTCTGGGAAGGCAGGGGGGGGGCTCCTTAGAACCCCTGCGGCCTTCTGCGCACTGAGCTCGCCTGCACACCGTCAGGCGGCCCCTTTTTTTCCGGAGCACGGCCAAAGGGTGCTCTGGAAAAAAAGGACCCCCCCCAAAAAAAAAACGTCAGGCGGCCCTCTTTCTGGAATTGGACGATCTGGCAGCCAGCGTGGGCCCCGAAGGATGAGTTCTTGTACAGCATTGGACGTGCAGGCTATGTGGCGCAAGCGACGTGGTGCAAGCGATGCCCTTGGCATCGCTCGGACGTGTGCAGTTTTCCTTCGGCGAGGACCATCGAGGAGCATCCTTGATCCTTTGGCGAAAAAAACACGCACGAAACCGAAAAAAACACAGGGAATGGACGTCCGAGCGATGGCCAGTGGGAGCTCTGCGGTGGGAGGTGCGCAGCGAGAGCTCGCGGGACCCGCCCGCCGCACGAGGCGGCCACGGGGCGGCCACGTGCGGCAACGCGGCGAAGCCTCGCCCGACTCGCCCCGCGCACGAAGCGGCCACGAGGCGGCCGGCCACGCGGAGAAGCCTGGCCAGACCGACGAGATCCCTTGGCGGCACGAGTCAGAACCCCTACGGCCCGGAACTTTGGCACCGCGACGCGCTCTCTCCGCCTCGCGGCCCCGAGGCTCGCCTCGCATCGCTCGGACGTGTGCATATTTTTTTCTCGGCGAGGGCCATCGAGGAGCAGCCTCCATCCTTCGGCGAAAAAACCACGCACGAAACCGAGAAAAAAACACAGGGAACGCGGACGTCCGAGCGATGGCGAGGAGGAGCGTCCACGCCCCCAGCCCTCCCGGGCCCCCCCGGCCCGCGGAGCGCGCGGCGGCGATCCTGCGCCGCGCGCCCTGCAGGGGCGCAGCGCGTCGCCCGGGGCCGGCCTTGGCGACACGCCCCGTGTGCGCAGGCCCCCGACCATACCGTGCCGTTTTTAGTGCATGCTCCGCGTGCGGGTCATGTGTCAAACATGCAGGGATGGAGTATCAAAAACAGCGATGAGTTCATGCACAAAGTTATGGGTTGATCACACATTCAATCCTGCACTTTTCATTTGAAAAATAGGATGTCTGAAAAACTGCCCTGTAAGCATAACTTCCTTCAGAGCGTGAATTACCTACCCCGCTGTTGCGTCCAGGCAAAACAAAGTCATACCACGCGCCTCCTCGTCAAGCGGCCTGACCGGTACAGGCCGCAGGCTGGCATCGCCTGGTATCTCTTGGGAGCGAGGGTGGTCAAAAGCGAGGTAGGTTTGTTTGCCCCCTATTCCTGAGGCGACAGCACGCGCCCTCGCTCGCGTGCCCGCGCGCGCCCGCGTCGTCGTGGCGCGCGCCTTCGGCAACGATTGCGTCTCATTGCCCAAGAAGCAGGCACAGATCCTCGCACTGCTTGCCGAGACCTGGCAGCCAGGGAGGCCTGTGCGGACGTCTTGGATCGGTGCTGGGCCCCACCGGCGGCGGCCCCGGCGAAGCCGCTCGCCGATCTGGAACAAGAGGGCGGGCCTCCGAGAGCGTACCGCCATGCCGGTGTGATTGCTCTGCCCAGTTGCACCGATGCGCTCGCCTTGAAGCGCAACACGTACCGTGTTCGAACCGTCCGTGTTGACACGTTGGGCGTTGGCCCACGTTTTGGGGCACGCATCTCGCTCAACGCACTTTTTCAGTCTACGCGCTGAGCTCCGTGTCAACACGCTGCGGGTTGGGTGTTGCGTATCGGGGCAGCTAAGTGTTTCTGTCATCCGGCTGCCTGCGGCAAACCTTGCCACCGTGCCAGCGCAGCAGCACATCGGCGCTACATGAGGGAGGTCTGCTCTTTTGGACCCGCTCAAGTTCAGACACGGCGCTGGAATGAAGCGGGTTTTGAACACCCCTCTTTGTTCGCAGCCCAGTTCTGCTTTTGCTTCCTGATCGCTCCTCCGTTTCTTCCCTCTCCTCCTTCCCCACTTTTGTGCACATCTCGGAGGCTTCTCTGGAGCCTATTGAGAGCATCTCTCGGGGGTTTCGTATAGCCAGCTATCTTGGGTGCCTTTGGAAAGTCTACTGGTGAGGGGCCTCTTGAAGGGTTCTTGGGGGCATCTTGGGGGCCTCTTGGAGCCTCTCGAGGGCGTATTGGGGGCATCTTGGAGGCATGTTGGAGGTCCTGTAAGTAATAATGGAAAGCCTTATTGGGGGCTTATTGGGCAGTCATGGGTGCCTCTTGTGCCGTAGTTGGACCCTCTTGGGGCCTTCTTGGGCCGTGTGTGGGCTCTTCTGGGCCGTCTTGTGGCCTTCTTGGAGTCTTATTCGGTTTTGTTGTAGCCATCTTGGAAACATGTTGGGTCGCTTTGGGCTTTCTGAAGCCGAACGGGCCAGCATGTTAAAAGATGTTTGAAGACCATCGGGGGATCAATGTTGTTTCCCTCCAGGGCGAGCGTCTCCCGGGCGTCCTCTTAGAGCCTTAGGGCCTCTTGGGCCGTTGTGAGGCCATCTTGAGGCCTTCGTAGGTTTTTCCGAGGCAGTCGGGAGGGCGTTTTGTTTGGTTGAGTTGACCTCCCTCGGTGGGGCCCTTGGAGTGTTCCAGTCGGGTCCAGTCTGGCGGCGCCGTGTGTCTCCTCTGCCCAACGCGGGTGCGGGGGGCACCGGCCCGCTTCTTCTGTGCAGGCCGCACGCAGAGATTTTCCAGTACTTTTTCATACCGTCCGGTGTGGAAAACTGATTGTCTACTATCGGCTCCGGAGGCAAAGGGGAGGGCAGATCTGAGGGTGGTCGCTGGTAGGGGCAGCCAGCCCCAGAAAACATGTTAGAAAATTCACCAGGAACAAAAGAGCATTCTAACTCTCGGCGGCGAGCAAGAGGGGAAGTGAGAAGGAGAAGGCCTCCTCAGAAGGCGGGGAAGTGCCCCAGCCCGAGAAGTTGTCTGAGCCTTCCCCTGAGACGCAGAGAGCTTCTCAGAAGGCCGGCGGGCTTCTGAGAAGTCCCGCCGCCTTCTGAGAAAACCTCATCCTTCTGATTTTCCCCCCTCTCGCTCGCCGCCAAATCATTCTGACACGCCCTCTCCGTGCAGGCACGGTGGCGGATCAGGAAGCCCGTCGGCCCGCTGCCTCGCTGTAGTTGGCCGCCTCCCTCGCCCCGTCCCCTCCGCGCGCACCGCCCAACATCCGCAGCGGCCATGCCCTGGCTCTCGGCTAGGGCTTCCGCGAGCCACCGCCGTCTCCCCAGGTCGAATTGCGGGCCCTCCTCCTCCTCCTCCTCCTCCTCCTCCTCCTCCTCCTCCTCCTCCTCCTCCTCCTCCTCCTCCTCCTCCTCCTCCTCTCTCCTCCTCCTCCTCCTCCTCCTCCTCCTCCTCCTCCTCCTCCTCCTTATCATCATAGCCATTTCGCACTCGAGGAGTGTTGCAGGTACGTACTTCGAAGTGGCATCGCGCCTGCGAGCCATTTCAGTGATCGTGGCCCAGGATCTTACATGGGCTCTCCAAATGATGTGCTGCCAGGCCCGAAGTACCCCACGTGGGGGTGCAAATGCGGGACTGACGGTAACTGGGCCAGCAGGCTCAAGTGCAGAGGATGTCAGCAGCCTGCCCCTCAAAGGATCCAAGCTGATGCCAAGGCAGCCGCTCAGCAGCTCCGCGCCCCATCCCAGCGTGGGCCCAAAGGCGCGTGGGCCAACGGGCCGCCTGGCGAGTCGGCATCCATCAAGGCGCTCAAGGCCGAGCTCAGTGCCTTGCGTGCTCAAGTCGGGGCAGGAGGAGGCGGGGCGGCTCAGCGTCCTGCGACGCAGCCGCAGCAGCCCCAGACAGACCTCACGTTTGGACAGGTTGTTCAGTTTCTCAAGGCCTACAAGGTCGACGACGCTGTCATCACGTCTGTGCAGCAGAAGCAGATCGAGGAGCAGGAAGCCAGGCCAACTTCTGCCATCGCTGCCCAGCACAGGGTCGAGAACTCGAAGAAAAAGGCGGAGCGCCTGGAGCAGAAGGCGCACAGCTTCAAGCAGCAGCGGGACGAGCTGGACAAGGCCATCGGCGACACCGAGACCCAGCTCACGGAGGCGCGCGCGGAGCTTGAGCGGAACATCAAGGTATCGCACCGCGTGCACCTCGAGCAGACCGCCGACCCCCTCGAGTTTGGGTTCGCAGGCCTCGCGGCGTCAGTCAAGGAGTCGGCGGATGGACGCCAGGCTCTGGAAGTGCTGCGCAGGCTTCAACAATCGGCTGCCAAGCAAGCCGCCGAGGAGGCAGCGGCTGCTGCTCAGGCCGGCGCCGCTTCTGCTGCAGCTGGTGCTGGTGCTCCTGGCTCAGGGGGCGCAGGCGGGTGCGCTCAGAATGGGGCTGCAGCTGGAGAAGCTGGAGCAGCAGGTTTCTCCAAGATGGAACAAGACGACTTCGACGACGAGGAGTTCCAGGCAGGGCTCAAGCGATTGCACGACAGCGGAGCTGAAAAGGATGCCGTCGCTAAGTTCCTTGCAGAGCACTCGGCGAAGAAGCAGCGGCGGCTTTGATGCAGCAGGCGACGATTTGTCGCTGGAGGACTGGCCTCCGCTCGGGGCAGCGACCCTGCCCAAGAGGCCCGCTCGGCACCAGGCGGCGCGGAGGGGAGCTGAGGCAGCCCCAGCGGACCTACAGGCTTTCTGGGACTACAACGCGATCGACGTGGAGTGGTCCTGCTCCTTCGCCGTGCCCGCGCTGCAGGTTCCACCTCGGATGTCTCTGAGCGGTGGCATGCCAGACCCCGAGCGGAGACGAGGCGGCAGGCCTCCATCGGGCCAAGGGGAGAGGGATTCAGCCCCTCGACGTCACACCCCTTGGCCCACATCGGCTCCGAGTTCCTTGACGTGTGCAGGACCATCCGCGTCGAGTGGTGCACTCACGGCCCCAGAGGGGCCGCAGAGGTCGCCGCGGGAAGGAGCCGAAGGCACTCCCCAACTGACCCACATAGGGGTTGGGGGCAGGGGCGGCGCTGATGACATCCCTGCGTCTACACGGAGGGCGCCTGCGGCTCCATCGATTTCAGCCGGGAATGGCGGCGGCTCGGACGCCGCGATCTCACGTTCCCAAGTTAAGCTCGATTTCGCTTCAGAAAAACAAGTGTCAGGACCAGACAGGAGGACGTCCGAGCCTCCCGGTCGTAATTCTCGTCGACGAACGAGTTCCTGGTGTGGCTCGGGGCTCGACGGAGAGCCGCCTCGCTTCGGACATCGAGGCCATTGACGTGTCTGGTGTGGAGTTGCAGGAGCGCCGCTGTGAGTTTCAGGACGTGACTGCCAAGGGAGTTTATGTTGATCGCTTCCAGGTTGAGCACGGCCGCTACGAGGGCGAAGTCTCAATCGACGGGCCCCCAGAGCTGAAGCAGGAGCCCAAGGGAGAGGCCAAGTCACTCACCATCCTCGGCATGAGCTCGAACGCTTCGAGCACCGCGGAGACGGTCGTGGAGTGGCTCATGGACCGCGGCACTCAGAACGGCGGGCTGGATGAGGTCCCTGAGGTGCTCAGCGCGCAAGAGACTAGGCTGAAGAACCCCGACAAGGTGATCTCAGCAACTCGCTGGTGCACGAGGAGAGGTTGGCACGTGGCTCATGGGATGGCCCACAGCAATGGCCCTGGTCCTACTCAAAGTTCGCCTGGTGTCGCAGTCGCGGTACAGCAGTCGATCGCCTCAGAGCCCGTGACCTCCATCGAGCTGAGTGGCAGCAAGAGTCGATTTGTGATTCGGAAAGCGAGTGTCGGCTTTCCGCAAGGCATGCTGTTCATCTCAGCCTACTTTGTCACGGGTTGCGAGTTGACGGGGCCCAACCTGACTTTGCTCGAGGCACTAGGCGAGTTTCTTCTAAGTCAGCCGCTGCCCTGGATTGTACAGGGGGACTTCAACTCTTTGCCGTCGGATCTGGTTGCCTCAGGCTGGCTTCAGACTGTTCGGGGAGAAGTTGCTGCGCCGACAACGTTCACGTTTTCTGTGTCCAGTTCGGTCAAAACTCGGACTGCGGGCGAAAGCTCCCAGGTTGTGAAGGAGGGCACGGCCCTCTACGATGATGATGAGGAGAGTGCAGGTGGTGGGGGCCGTGTCTTGGACTACTTCGCGATGGCAGAGCGCCTCATGTCTAGGGCCAAGGGCCTCCAGGTCCTCGTGGATGCCCCGCTGTACCCCCACAGCCCCGTCTACATGGAGCTCGAGGGCCTCTCTCACACGGCGGTGATTTACAGGCAAGTGAGACTCAAGGCTTTTGAGCATGACCTTTACGGACCCCATCAGGAGCCTCCAGAAGATCTTGATTGGGGCTGGGATCTGGGCGCCGACTCCAACGAGGTTCCCCTGGAGGAGACGTGCAAAAGATGGTTTACGTGTTCGAAAGCCAGGCTCGTCAGCCTCCACGGGGTAGAAGAGTCGGATATCAAGTACTACACGGGGAGGGCCCGAGCGAGGGCCCAGGATGCAGAAGGTTCCTCTAGGGGCTCGCTGGGAGAAGGACCAGAGGCGACGTTTCTCCAGCTCCACTACGTCTTGGGTTGCTTTCCAGGCCCTGCTTCAGCGCCGCCGCCAATCTGCTGCAGGCGCAGTCGGCCGTCGAGGCCGCGAGTTTCTGTCCAGCTGGCGCGGCAAGCTGGAGCGCATGATAGATTGCACGCAGCCCGTCGAGGGCGTTATCTCTGCCTCGTTGCTCGTGGAGCTCGCCAGGGACGCCTCAGAGGGAAAGCTTCAGGGGGACTCGGAGGTGCTGGAGGAGTTAGACAAGGAGGTCTGCAGGAGGAGGAAGCAGGACGCGAAGGAGAGCCTGAAGGAGTGGAAGGAGTGGGCGGCGGGGTCTGTCAAAGGAGGAGGCAAAGCAGCGCATGCGTTTTCAAGGCGAACTCTGTCGAGCCCCACGTCCCTGCAGAACGAATCAGGCCACCCTGTTTGTGGGCAAGAGGCGCTCAGTTTTCTGTTGCAGGTCTGGACGCCGCTCTGGATTGCAGCGGGTTGAGGGGCCCATCACCCGTCGTCTTGGACGATCCCGCCCGAGGAGCCCGAGCTGCCGCCCATCTCGGCAGACCAGCTTCGAAGGGTATGTAAGAGGTATACCAGAAGATGTGGGTTGGGGTGGGATGGTTTCCATCCACGTTGGGTTCTGGATCTGAGCGGGGAATATGTTGCCAGATTGGTCGACGTGCTGCATCAGTTCGAAAGGGACCCGCAAGACCTCCTGTTGTTCATGACGAATATAGTGTTCATCGACAGGAGTGATGGGGGGGGTCCGCCCCATTGGGCTTCTGGCGTTCTTCGCGAAGATCCGGTCCAGGGTCCGTCAACCTCTGTTCAAAAAGTGGGAGCAGGCGCATATGGAAGATGTGTTCTGGGGTGTAAGCAGTACCACCACATGTGAACGGGCGGGGTGGATACATAACCTGCTGGGCAGCTACTGTAAGAGTGTCGGGTTCGAGTCTGGAACCGCGCTACTAGATCTGTCAAAGTTCTACGAACACATTGCCCATGAGGATCTGCACAAAGCTGCTCTACAATTCGAGTTTCCCATACGGCTGCTACGGTGCCTGCGCACGGTGTACACGTGCCCTCGCACGCTGCTCTACGGCGGAGCGGTGTCCAGCATCGCGCGCGCGAACGGCTCGGTGATAGCTGGCTGCAGTGGGGCTACGTGTTTGGCGAAGCTGCTCCTGCTAGGGCCCTTGTTGAAGGCCGGAGAGGGGAGACCGCAGCTCTACATCAGAAACGCGGTAGATGACATAGCGCTGCAGGCGTGTGGAAGGGCGATCCAGGTTGCGTCGGTTCTCAGCTCGGGTGTCGAGTCGCTGCTCGGGGACTTCGATCGGCTTAACCTTCCAGTTGCGGTGAAAAAGACCAAGTACATCTGTAGTGCTGAAGTGCAGAAGCTTCTCCATGGGGCAACGGCGTATCCCGCCCTCGTCGCGAGTGGACACGGCTCGAAATCTGGGAACGGACGCGGCGTCGGGTTCCTGTCGAAGAGTTGGGATAGCCAGAAGTAGGTTTGCGAATGCTAGATCTCGAGCTTGTAGGCTTCAGATTTTACGCGATGCAGGGGCTGAGGTAGGCCCCATCCAAAGAGTCGGGGCCACCGCTGTGGCCCTGTGGGGGAGCAGTGTGATGGGCATCCCCCCGTCAGCGATGCACGGTCTCCGAGTTTCGGCTGCTCGGAGTATCGGTCGCCTCCCCAAGGGCTGTAGTCTAGGACTCAGGCCCCATTCGTTCAGGATGGGTTGGCTGCGCGATCCCTTGGTGGCGTACACGGGGCACGTGGTGTTTCAATGGGCCACGGCTGTTTGGGGTAGTTTTCCTTCGAGGCTGATCCTGGGGGCGACGACGGAGGCGGCTATAGAAAAACTGGCGCGCTACCGCCACCCTTGGAGGGTCGCCTCGTCGCCTGCGGACGTTGCTTGTTTTTCCCTGGACAGGATCGGCTGGAGGTTTTTAACCAGCACCAGGCTCCGCGATGATTTAGGTTCGGTCTGGAACCTCAGCCAGCTTTCGCCTTGTGAGGTCAGGGAACTAGTGCACGAGGGAGCTACCAGAGCCTCCGACAGGCTTGCGTTGGAAAGTGTGGGGCGCCTTGGGGGCGAGGGCCCTCAGAGGCTCGATGGTGTGTTTCCGGTGTTTTGGACCGGCCTTGGAACGCTCCTCAGGGGTAAAACCAAAGACTGGGCGGCCCATCACCAGCGTGCGCTGCGCTCGCTTGTGTGCAATGTGCATTGGCCGCACGCCAGAGTGCATGGGCACGGGCTGCACAGCTCTGATGTCTGTCAACTTTGCAAGGTGGCTCGGGGGGCGCTGTGGCACAGGCAGTACGAATGTGCGGCACACAGCAGCGTCAGAAGAGACGCTGTTTCCCCCTGGCTTGTCTCGTGCTCGGCGCGCCTTGGACGGCGGGGAGGACGTTGGGGAGCGGTTTGCGACACGTGTGATGCCCAGCCCCTTGGCCTTTATTCCTCGAGTAGAGCCTGAGACCACGATCAGGTGGGTGAATAAGCCCGCCAGTGGATTTCTCTCGGGGTGCATCTTTAGTGACGGTTCGGCATTGTGGCCCTCTCTTCCAGGAGTCTGCAGAGCGGGCTGGGCTCTCGCGCAGGTAGATCGGCTGGGAAACGTGCTGCATACTGCTTACGGCCCTGTGCCGCTCAGCTTCGGCCCCCGCCAGACGGCCAAAGATGGCGAGGACTTCGCCATTTACATGCCCACACAAGTTGGCATCGCTCCGTTTAAGCTGCATCTAGATTGCAAGGCCACTCTAGACATCTTGCTCGGAGGCCCAGGGTCTGGGGCTGAAGCGAGGTCCCCGAGAGGCCACATGTGGAGCCCGTTTTGGGCCGCCTTCGAGGGATGCGACATCCAGGCCCACAAGACTCTGGCCCATGCTTCCAGGAATGACATCGAAGCTGGTCGCACTACGGTCTGGGAGAAAAAGGCCAACTCGAGTGCGGGTCAGCATGCGAAGC
Source organism: Prorocentrum cordatum (assembly GCA_963575745.1). Taxonomy (NCBI): domain Eukaryota; class Dinophyceae; order Prorocentrales; family Prorocentraceae; genus Prorocentrum; species Prorocentrum cordatum. The sequence goes on along the minus strand of CAUYUJ010001437.1, from coordinate 44,054 downwards.
TAGGGGCAAGGATGCATGGAGCTGAGGACTCCCATGCTCAACTTTTTAGAGGTTGCAAGGCCCTTGTGGCCGAACAAGGGAGGTGGGCGGGTAGGCTGGAAGTTTTGATGGCCACCAGCGGCCAGAGCAGGCAGGACACGGTCGGGCTGCAGATACTCGACCAGGAGCTGCCTGCTGAGCCCCCGCCCCCTCCCGACCCCGCCGAGGAGGAGGAGGAGGTCGTCGGTCCGTCGAGCGTCGTTGGTGCGGAGGAAGGAGTGGATCCGTGCTGGGCCGACGAGGCCCGATTCGCGTTCTATTTTAGACGGCATGCTTTAGTCCGATGCTCGATTGCGACGCCTTCTAAGATAGGCGACAAAGTGGTTTTCTGTTTTCGGTGCGGGGGCTACACGTCGGGGTGTCTGGGCCGCACCCTCCTGGAGCGATGTCTCGGGAAGCCCGCCAGCCCAGGGATCAGGACCCAGCTGAATCGGCTCCGAGCTGGAAAGCACCCACACTATCGCGCCACCACGAAATCCCTCGTGTTCGGTCCCTCTGGCCCGTTGAGCTCCCAGGAACAGGTCGAGATCGAGGGATTCGTGGACTCATGTGAAGCAGTGGCCGCGAGCTCGAGCTCGTCTGCTGCTGATGGTTTTTGTCCAGGACTGCCCTCGCAAGATTCGGTTCTTGCGGCCTTTGGGATTCTGGAGTCTGAGCTGCCGAGGGTGAAGGAACTCGGGCAGTGTCGGGCCGTGGACGGTTCAGACGGAGAGTCTGAAGCCTCCGACGGCGAGCTCTTCTGACGCTGAACCTGCCTTCATGGCCGTCCCTCACCACCACCTCCTTATCATCATCCCCCTCCTCCTTCTCCACCTCCATCTCCGCCTCCACCTCCTTCTCTTCCTCCTCCTCCACCTCCTCATCCCCCTCCTCCTCGTCCTCCTCCATCTCCCCCACCGTACCCCCGCACCGCGTGAGAGGGGGGCCTGCACGGAATCCAGACATGGCACGGTGCATTGGCGCCGTTCTCGTCTTCGTGGACTGGTCTTGGGACCTCCTGCCTTCTTGGCAGCATCCCCGGGGGGCGGGGCCTCGGAGCTCTCTGGGGGTCCTCTTCTGGTTCGCTCTGGAGTTGTCGGCCCCTTTCGGCTCTCTCGGAGCATTCTTCGGCCGTCGTGGGGCTCTCTTTGGCCATCATGGGGGTGTCCTGGGGGCTTGGGCGGCCGTGGTGCTGGTGATGGTGAAGATCCGACAAGACTTGCAACGGCCCCTCGCAGACGACCATAGGAGTGAGGAGCTGTTCTAGACTGCATGATTCACAGTCAAGAGACAGACGCCCGCCGACAACGCCTACGTGCTCGATATCTAAATGTACCAACACACGTAGGCAACAAGCGTATACGTGCGTACATCTAGATATAGTCAAAAATATGTGGATATGTTCAAATAGATGCAGACATACATACATACGGACTACAGATATACATACAGGCATACATACATGCATACGTTCATGTATGCATACATGCATGGATATCACGTTTGCGATTATACGTTCAAAACAATCACACATGTCATATGCGACATCTGTCAGTGCACAATGAACAGTGATCGCACGATCCTGGCATTCAAACAATAGCCCGTCGCAGCTACGGATGTTTGTAGCAATGTGTTTTTGCGCAGCCTAGCACCAGCGCCCCCATTGGGTCCCACGTCGACTGGCCCCTGGCCGACCTGGCCCCTCAATGCGCGCAGGGTTCAGCAAATGCCAATATGTTACAAACGCGAAAGGCCCACCGTGAGCGCCGATTTCCGTCTGTTTGCGCACTCTGCACAGCCCAAGGCTGGCGTCACCCGTGCCACTCTTTCTGAACCCCCAAACAAGCGCACCCCACTCACCCACACCCCCCGGTCTCCCCCAGACCCCGCCCAGGAAGATAAGCAGCTTGATGAGGTAGTCGCAACGACGTTTGTTCGCCGCGAGCCAATCAGCATGCGTGCAACATGAAACAGAGTGGAGGGAGCATGACGAACGATCAACACACATCCACACCCATAGGGGGGCCCGAGGGAGGAGGACCAACTGTGTGTATCGGTGCGGGTTGTCGGACCCCGAGGGTGGCTCCCGTCATGGCGGGGATCCCCATCCGACAGCACGCACCCGTGGCCCTCCTGCTGGCATGGGCGCGCGTTCTTCGCTCGCCTTGCGCAGGGAAGCCCCCCGCTCCGACGACGACCACGATGGCAGTGGCGGCGGCGGCGATGGCTGCTGACGACGCCGGCGGCCCGCACGCCTGGCGGCCGAGGCACAGCGCGACCTGCTCGTGGAGGGCCACCAGCGCGAGCCGTCGCCCGCGGGCGCCCGCGCGCCGCCCCCAGACTGGCGCGAGCCGCCCACGGCGCGCGAGCCGCCCACGGTGCGCGAGCCGCCCACGGCGCGCGAGCCGCCCACGGCACGCGAGCCGCCCACGGCGCGCGAGCCGCCCGTGGTTCGCGAGCCGCCCGCCGCGAGGCACCGCGCCGCTGCCGCCGACCTCCGCGTCTCTGTCGTCATCGTCGTGATCAGTCGTAAGTCGGGCGTGTCTCTCGACAGGAGGAATATTCAAAAACAGCAAATCAATAGTATGGGGACGATGCCTCTATCATTTGCTTGATTGCTGTTGCATATGTTTGGACTATCCAAAACCCGCCTGCAGGAGGACATGCCCGACCTAAGACCAGTCCCGAAAGGGAAACGATCCCGTCGTCGTCGTCGTCATCGTCGTCGTCGTGATCAGCCCGAAGGGGAGGAGGAGGAGGAGGAGGAGGAGGAGGAGGAGGAGGAGGAGGAGGAGGAGGAGGAGGAGGAGGAGGAGGAGGAGGAGGAGGAGGAGGAGGAGGGAGGAGGAGGAGGAGGAGGAGGAGGAGGAGGAGGAGGAGGAGGAGGAGGAGGAGGAGGAGGAGGAGGAGGAGGAGGAGGAGGAGGAGGAGGAGGAGGAGGAGGAGGAGGAGGAGGAGGAGGAGGAGGAGGAGGAGGAGGAGGAGGAGGAGGAGGAGGAGGAGAAGAAGAAGAAGAAGAAGAAGAAGAAGAAGGAGGAGGAGGAGGAGAAGAAGGAGGAGGAGGAAGAGGAGGACGACGACGAGGACGAGGACGAGGGGAGGGGGAGGGGTCCGTAGCCATTTTGGCTCAAGTCCGTAGCGTTTGCTCGAGGACGAGAGTTTCTTTTGGCCAGGGGTTCGCGACCCCAACCAGCTTTCCACTTACTCCGATACTGTGCTGCGGTTTCAGCCCGCACACCTTTGCCATTCACCTACGCCAGGCACATGGGAGATTTCTCTCGTTGGGCGTGCGGCAACAAGAGGTGCGGGTTCCAGCACAACTATGCTTCGAGGTCGAGCTGCTACATGTGCGGCTGGCAGCCTGGGCGGTTCCCTGGACAGGCGGGTCGTCATGCTGCACCCAAGCCTCGCGGCCAGTAGGCTCAAGGGCCGCCCCCGCGTGGCGCCCCAGGCCCTGCGCCCAGCCAGTTCTCCGACGAGCAGATCGCCGCCTACGCGCGCATGTCCGGCGCCGACTTCGCCGCTGTCTCGGCGGACTGGTCGGCCAAAGCTCGGGCAAGGGTGGCCAACAAGGGGGCACTCGACCAGGGTGCACCGCAGCCCGCCGCTCGCGCTGCCCGCCTGGACTCCGACGTGCTGCAGAACCAGGTCACCCAGGCCCAGGCCAAGCTCGACAAGGCCACGAACCAGGCTGCCAAGGCTATGCAGTAGGTGCTCGACTGTCGCGCCACCCTGGCGGACCTCATGGCGCAGCGCGAGGCAGCTGCTGCCAAAGCCGCTGCGGCCTACAACGCCTTGGCGCCGCAGGGCGGCGCGGCGCCACCTGTGTCGGCGCGCGAGGCCTGCAAGCAGATCGAGGCCTTGGTCGGCACGATACAGGCGGCCACTGCCAACGTCGAGGAGTCCAAGCACCTCACAACGCTGGTCGCCCTGCTGCGCAAGAAGATCCCCGAGGATCCCGAGCCGCAGGCAGCCCCAGAGGCGGCAACCTGTGTGGGCGCAGGCGGTGGCGGCGCTCCTGCTGCTGGCAGCGCTGATGTTCCCATGCCTGAGGCGCCCGACTGGAGCTACTTCACCGACCCCAGCGGCGACTTCTACAACACCTCCGTGCAGGCACATGGAGGTGATGCAGGCGCTGCTGATGACATGCAAGGAGTTGCCGCAGACAAGAAGGTCACGCGAGAGGTGTTCGACTCCCTGGTCAAGCACATGCAAGAGCATCATGCCAAGAAGGCCCGCACCGCTCCCGCCGCGGCTGCTGGCCAGCAATCTCTTTAACAACGTCTTCCGCACCACCACGGCCAATGTGACAGGCCGTGCAGGATTGGAATGCGTGCTCGGCAGCCAGGACATCCTTGATGGCGATGCCCTGGCAGCTCAAGAGCACCACTTTGCCCAGGTGCAAGCTTGGGAAGCCCGTCTTCGTCAGTTGGGCTGGTCGGCCAAGGGGCTCGCTGCCCAGGTCACACCAGCTGGTGGCACCACAGGAGGCCTCTTCCAGATGGTGCGTCGCAGTTTCGGTATGGCCGAGTTGCCTGAACAGAGTTTCTGTGTGGCTGAGGCGCGAATCAGTGTGCTTCATCTGTCCGCCCTCCGCCCTGGTGGGATTTTGTGGGCCAACGTCTACTTGCATGACTCGCAAGGCGTCTCGGCTCAGAACTGGCATCTTCTCACAATGTTGGGCGGCATTCTGCATCGGTACGGGATGCCCTTCGTGATATCTGGGGACTGGAATTTCACGCCAGAGGAGGTGCAGAGCACAGGCTGGCCCGACACGCTCGACGCTGTGCTTCTGGCTCCCTCGCTGGCCACCTGTGTTCGAGGATCGTCCCGCACGCTGGACTGGTTCGCTGTCTCGCGTGGGCTGCACTACGACTCCTGCGTGCGCTTGCTCACCGCCGCTGGCACCAAGGACCACAAGCCCGTGCAGGTTGAGCTCAAGTGCTGCCGCGTGGAGGTGCAGCTGCCACATGTTCATGTACCCAGAATGTTCCCTCGGCTGCGCCCGCATGGGTGCTACCTGCCTTCCGACCGCTGGGCGTCCGTCCAGAGCCTGATCGACGTCACTTCCGACCCTGATCAGATCTGGCAGAGCTTCGTGAGTGCTATGGAGCAGGAGTTCATCGAGATCTACCAGATCGACGGCAGCAACAGCAACTCCTTCGTCGGGCGCGCGCGTGAGCTGCGCGTTCAGAGACGCAGGCTTCCCCCGCCCAGGCAGCTGCCCTTCCCTCGCACCGCCGGCGTCGCTGTCTGGTTCCGTGCGCTCAGTCAAGTCTTGCACGAGCTCTCGCACTTTCAGAAACTCGACGAACGAGTTTCGACCCTCAGTGCGTGTCGGCGGCTACGGTGCTCCGCGGGCTCGCTGCCTTCGGCCCTCGTGGGGCCTTGGATGGCTCTTCTTGATGCAGCCGCCGACCTGGACTGGGGCCTTGCCAGCTTTCTCGCGCAGGAGGCTCGAGCCCCCGCCACTTACCACCAGAGGTGCGGCGAGCAGCGCCGTGATCAGGAATGGCGCGAGTGGGTCCGCAAGCACAGCGCCGCCGGCGGGGGAGCACTCTTCGCGCTCTCCAAGCCCGTCATCCCGTGGCACGCCAGCCCTGCCTTCGACGAGGCAGGGGCGCCTCGGGGCGCGCCTGCCTCGCAGGAGCAGGAGATGCGCCTACTTGCGGAGGAGCGGAGTCGGTACTGGTGCGTGGGGGAGTTGGAGGACAAGTTGAGCTGGCCCCAAGACATGGGGCCGCCGCTTCCCGATTTCTCGGTCGCCGATCTCCGCGCCCGCTTGCGCTCCTTCAAGCCCGCCAGCGGAGCTGGCTTTGATCAGATCAGCTCTCGCCAGCTCGACGAGCTATGCGACGAGGGCCTCGAGTGCTTTAGGCAGCTCCTCCTAGCCATCGAGAGTTCTTTCACTTGGCCGCGCGCGTGGTCCAAGATCGCGTTTCTCTTGAAGCGTGCGGGCGGGCTCCGCCCGATCGCACTGCTTCACATCTGCGCGCGCGTCCAAGGACGCCTGCGGCGGCCCCTCCTCCAGCAGTGGCAGCAAGAGAACTTTCGCGAGTTCTGGTGGTCGACGTCGGGGAGGGGGTCGGAGCGCTTGGCGTGGATCCAAGCTGCCACTGCGGAGCGGGCGGTCGGGCGCAACCTCGCCGCAGGCACTGCGCTGCTCGACCTCCGCAAAGCCTTCGAGAATATCCGTCACGGCGTGCTGCTGGAGGCAGCGCGTCGAACCAACTTTCCGCTGCGGCAGCTGCGGCTGCTCATCTCTCTCTCTACAGAGCACCCCGTGTGCTAGAGTATGCAGGAATGAATTCCCTCCCGATATGCACGCAGCAAGCGGTGCTTGCTGGCTGTCAGTTCGCGACGCTGTGCCTGCAGATGGTTGCCCTGGCGCCGCTCGATGCAGTCCAGGCCGCGTTCCCACGCCAGACAGCTGATGAAGTTCAGCTCGGGGCGGTGGTGGACGACTTTGCGCTTCGCAAGTTGGCTCAGAGGATCGAGTCCACCAGTGCCTCGACAGGGCCACCACCATGCTCCGCGGCGAGCTGCAGTCGGTGCACCTTCCCGTTAGCCGACCCAAGAGTAGATTGCTTGCCTCGCACTTTAGGTTGCGGAGACGGTTGGCTGCCGTCCTCCGCTCTCAGCAGGTTGTGCCAGTGCAGAGCGAGCGGAATTTAGGCGTCGACTATGCAGCTGGTGGTGTAGTTCGCCGCATCACCAAGCGTGGCCGACGCACAGCTGCGGTCGCGCGCCAGAGAAAGATAACCTCGCTCGCGGGACAACTCCGCAAGCGAGTGTTGCACAACGTGGTTCGTGCGGCTGTCCAGGCCCCCACTTCTTACGGGTCGGGGGTGATGGGGACTACCGACACCGAGCTGCGCGAAGCGCGGTTTTTACCGGCCAGTGTGCAGTCACAGAAGTTGGCTGGGCGCTCTGTCACGTTGCTCTTGCAGATGGCTGGCGTCCAAAGAATTGATCCTGCTTTCAAGCTCTGTGCTGCCCCCCTCCTGCACCTCGCTGCTGCCGTGTGGGAGTCGTGGGCGCATGTCCCTCTCATCCTCTCTGGCCTCGACAGTGCCCAGCAGGCTCTTGACAACACCAGTGTGCCCTGGAGGCCCCCGTCCGAGGGCCTTTCACCAGCTGCGTTGCTTCAGCCCGTCGTCTCGGCATCACGATCGAGGGCTTGGTTGTCTCGCACGAGAGCGTCGGCCGTTTCTCGCTTCTGGAGCTCTGTCCCAGGGCCGTTGCGCGACATCTCGAGCGCATTGTGCAGAGCTGGTGCTGGAAGCGCGTCGCCGAGCATCTCGATATGCCTGAGTTTGAAAAGGGCCCCATGCTTGCCCCCGTGCTCGCGGGAATGCAACGGCTTGAGGCCCGCGAGAAGGGCTATGTCGTCTCCGTCCTCGCTGGTGGTCAGTGGCCTCAAGCCAGGCAAGCGGAGCACCGTTTGTCCGCCGTCTCGCAATGTCAGGTTTGCCATCATTCTCCAGGGACCCTGGCCCACAGGCATCTGGCCTGCCCTGGGCATGAGGAAGTGTTTCAGATGGAGACTCCAGCCGTGGTCACCGGTTTGATTCAGAATCTCGGGCACCCCCTTGTCCGTCTTCTCGTGGAGAGGCTGCTGCTGCCGCTGCCTGCCCCCCCTCCTGCTCCTCCTCCACCGCCAGACGAGCTCTGGTTCAAGGGGCACCCTGGTCTGTTAGACGGCGACATTTTCTTTGACGGCAGCCTCTTGGACGGCCACCTGCCGCCAGAGGCGCACAGCCTGGGATGGGCCGTGGTGGCCCTGCACGATGATCGGCCCGTCTCGGTCGCGGTGCTGGCAGGAGGTCTGCCTGCTGGTCTCTACGATATCAACGCTGTAGAGCTCTGGGCCTTTCTCCGAGCTCTGCTGCCACGTTTTGGACGGACTCGCAGTTCGTGCACGACGGAGTCCACAAGCGTGGCAAACTTCATTGCCTTTCGGCCAGAGCTGCATGGGCAGATCTCTGGCGCCTGGTGTGGGCCGCCATCGATGATCGTGGCGGGGCGGAGGCTCTTCGGTTGTTCAAAGTCAAGGCCCACACCACGGCTGCAGACCTCGAACGGGGCCTCATCACGTCCAGGCAGCGTGCAGGCAACGCGTTTGCAGATGCCACTGCCAAGGAAGCCGCTGAATTCACTCGTGCGCCGCAGGTTTATCGAGATGCCTACGCCTCCAAGGCGAAGGTGCTCACCTTTCTCACGGTCTGGGTCGGCAGGATTGGCAGCAAGATGGCCGACCTAGACTGCCTGCACGTCAGGTCTCGCAGAGCGCGCGAGGCTAGAGCTGTCCTGGCTGTCGAGCCGCCTCCTGTCGCTGTGCCGCTCGTCATCTCCAGAGCCGATGTGGCCCTCGTTGCTCTTCGGAGGGATGGGCATCCCTCCCACCAGGCCTTCCCCATCCGCCTTGGCTCGGGGGCCTCTGGCATGGTCTGTGCTGTCTGCGGCGCTGGAGGCGTCACGCTGTCCGCTTCTTTCAGGGCTGAGTGCAAGCTCCGCCCATCGGCCTGGGGCCTGCGAGTTTTGCGTGCCCTGGCGCAAGGCAGGTACCTTCAGGGCAGCACCTGGGTGCCTCTCGTCGAAGCCTGGCGGCCCAGCCTCCTCGTCGCCAGCGGGCAGGCGCTCCGCCCGCCATGAGTTTGCGTGGGACAGGGGAGCGTCGGCATAGACCCCCCCCTTTTTGCCACGCCCCCTTTTGTCTGTAGCGTTGGCTGCAAAGGTTTGGGGAGAGGGGGGCCCCGTCGCTGGCCCCTGGCAGGTCTTCGGCCTTCCTGCCAGGGTGGCAAAAAGGTCTTCTCCGAAGGGCCCCCCTCCCCGTTTTTTTGCCGAGGACGGAAGGACCTCTCCTTTCTCTCCTCTAATTCGTGCGCAGGACGAGGGGGAGGAGGAGGAGGAGGAGGAGGAGGAGGAGGAGGAGGAGGAGGAGGAGGAGGAGGAGGAGGAGGAGGAGGGGAGGAGGAGAGAAGAGAGAGAGAGAGAGAGAGACACAGCAGAAGAGGGCGCGAGAGCGCCTGTGCGCCCACTCGCCGAAGCCGCCGAGCACGGCGGGGCTTGCCCCTCAGACGACCAGGGACCTGTCCAGCCATGGATCCCTCACACCCTTGGACCCTGCTGGAACTGGGAGCCACCGCTCTACCAGCACTCCTGGGCGGGCCAGAGAGCCGTAGAACACGCCGTAGAGCACCATGAAGAAGCCCGCGGCGACGACGATGCCCTCCGGCAGCGCGCTCAGGGCGAACCCCGAGCCAGCACGTGCCCGAACGTGCTCCGGCGGAGCGCTTCCGGAGCACGCTGGGCCCCATTGCCAACGCCACCTGACATCGCAACGAAAACTATGCAGCCGACGTGGAGGCCGAAGCCGTTCTGGCCTGGTGGCCCCACATGCTGTCCAGCAGCAGGGAGCCCGCGGTCATTACGTTGGTGGCTCCACGCCAGGGCCTCCCAGTCTCCAGCGCGACCCGCGTGTTGGGATGCAGCCCGCGCCGCAGTTGCTTCACTGCGTCCTTCTCCTTCCGCCGCGTCCTAGGCACCTTGGATGGCCCTCGGCACGGATCCCTGAACTTGGGTGAGAGCCGATTCGGCTCGCTGGACCAAGCGCCGCAGACCGCGCACCAGATCGCGAACCCCGCCGTCTCCGTGACGTGGCGGACGCCCACCGTCGGCGGCTCGCACGGCGAACAGCATACAGTTTGGAGCGAGGCCTTGGTGGTCGCGAAGCGGTAGCACACCGCGCACTTCAGCACTCCGTTGGTGAGCTGCTTGATGTCGTGGGCCACGATGCTCAACTCTGGTGCCTTCATGCCCACCTGGGCTACCTTGGCTACCTGCTGCGGGACCGCAGCTGACCCGCCAACTGAAAGCCGCACTGCGCGCTCAGCCGCCCATGCCACGTGGCGCATGGCCTCCCGAACGTCCCGCAGCTGGATCTCGCACGCCCGCACGTGCACCTCCGACACCATGATGCTGGCCGAGCCCATCTTGGCGAAGACGTCGGCCCAGAAATTGCCGACGTAGCGGAAAGCCGTGCCGTCGGCCAGCACGGCGTCCTCCAGCTCGCGGTTGGCCCGCACCCTCTCTGCAGTCGGCATGGGCACGCCGCTCCCCTCCACCGTCGCCGCGATTTGCCGCCAAACTATCGCGTGCTGAGCTCGCGGCCTGGTGTGCCTACCCTGCCACTCGTGGACCTCCTGCACGAACGACATGTGGTCTGACAGCACGTGCACTGGTGGCCGCCCAAGCTGAATGGGTCGCATGCCGCCGTACCGCTCCGACCTCGGCACCGTTTACACGAGCCCCGGGAGGCCGCCCCAGCGCGCCTTAATCGGCAGCAGCTCGTCCGAGATCTGCACGACTGATGATCCGCACCTGCGCACCTCCACGAACGACGAGTGGCGGCCAGACCCATCGACAAAGAGCTGCTGCCCCCAAGCTTGTCCCTCCAGCCCCCACTCGAACTCCGGGAGCTCCTCGGGGACCTGGTCGGGCAGCGGAGGGGCGAGCGGCAGGGCGAACTCAAGGTGCTCGTAGCTGGGCCCATCGCCCGTGTCCACTGCCTGCCCCCGCAGCCTCTCTCGGGTGACCAGCAGCTCCTCGGAGAAAGGCTCCTCCTCCTCCTCCTCATCGTCCTGCTGCCGCTGCACCGCCTCGCACTCGAAGTACAAGTAGCCGTTGGAGCCCTGGGGCGCGCCGCACAGTACGCAGTCCGGTTTCTCGCACCTCCCCGCAAGGAAAGAGCCCTGAGGAGGCCAGAGCGCGTTGGCCTGGAGTGCCCGCAGGGCCCCGCTCGGCTTTGGGCAGCGGCCCACGTCCTGGTGACCCAGGGCCAGCACCCTCCCCCAGACCTGGAAGCCCTGGTAGTGCGCGGGGTAGTGCGCCAGCATGCGGCGCTCCTGCCATCTCATGAGGAGGAGGAGGGGGGAGGAGGAGAAGGAGGAGGGGGGAGGAGGAGGAGGAGGAGGAGGAGGAAGCCGATATCGCCACCCTTCCCTCGTCGGGCGGGGCGGGGGCAGGAGGGGCGGGGGCCGTCGTGGCAACGCCGACCCTCCCTGTAGCGTGAAGTCGGGCCCCTCCCTCTGCAGGAGGAACATCCAAGACAATCCAGAAATAGTCTGGGGATGATCTGTCTACTCCAGATTTCGTAAGAAAGGGAGGGGGGTCTCATTTCGGGGGGGGGGCTCTTCCAGGCTATCTTGGAGGGCCTGGGGGGTCTGGGGACGACGTTTTGGAGGGTTCTCCCACGGGGGAGGTCTGAAATGGCTTGTCTTGGAGGGTCCAGACCCCCTCCCTTTCATTACGAATTCTGGAGTAGCTTTGCTCGCTTTGCTCTGGGGCCTCCTGGAGGCCTCTCGTCGCCACTGGCGGAGCCGGCGTCGAACAGCGGGCGGGGATGGAGCCAGGCAGGGCTCCGAGGGCCCGGGCTGGGCCGTGCGGGAGGGCCGCCGTGGCTGCCATCGGCCCCCCTCGGAGAAGCAGGTTGGCCAGCCCCAGCGGCCAGCCGCCAGCGTGTGCAGCAGCACCGTCGGAGGCCAGCGGGGGGGGGTGAGGACGCAGTGGCCCCCGCCGAGAGGATCGGTTTCGGTTCGTGCTGCGCGTGCAGGCGGGGCGAGGCTGCGAGAGGGCGATGGCGTGCCCGCCGCTGCGAGGCCCACGTCGGGTCAGGAGGTTCTGCAGTGTGCTCGCTGTGCGGCGCGGGGTCGTCGAGGGGGGGGTCCCGTGGGTTTTCCTGCGAGCAGTCCAGTCGCTGTCCCGTGAGTGTTTCACTGTGTTGCTCCGTGGGTGTCAAGTGGGTTGTACCATGGTTATTCCATGGGTTGCCCCGTAGGCTATCCCATGGTTGTTCCATGGATTGTCCTTGGTTGTCCCGTGGGTTTGCCTTTGACTTGTCCCGCGGTTGTTCCGTTGGTTGTCTCGTGGGCTATCCAGAGAGAGTCGGGGCTCCGCGCCGGCGCGTGGCGCGCAGGACGCGCCGACTGCCGCGGAGGCGGTGCAGGGGTCGCCCAGGCCGTGAGTCAACCAGACCAGGCATTTGCGGTTTGCTGGGAACGCGCGTGGGCGTCGGTCCGCCGAGCGTGCATCGGGAGGCAACGGTGAGGTTGCTCAGCTCCGCGACGCCGACTCGCGCTCACCCCACCGCTTGGCCTGGGCCTGCGCCAGTCGACGGTCGTGCCCTGCGTAAGCGCGGGCCCAGCCTCGACGCGACTTCTCATGGGCGCTCTGGGCAGCTCTTGAGCACGGGGAGAAGTCGCGGCGAGGCACCGAGGCCCGTTTCTGGCTACTCTTGTTGCTTGTCTCCAATGCTTCGGGACGGCTAAATTCAGCTGAGGCGAACCCCCACCCTGCGCGCCCGCGAGCCCGTTCTCGCCGCAAATAATCACGATTCGCCTCCCGCCTGGCCGCCCTTCTGACGGGATGCGTTTTTCCCCGCCCGCCCGACCATGCTGCGCGAGCACAGTGGCGTCGCGGCGGCTCCTGGGTGCGTCGAGGCTGGGCTGGCCCAGCGCGAGGCATCGGCGAGGTTGCTCGGCTCCGCGACGCCGATTCGCGCTCACCCCACCGCCTGGCCTGCGCCAGTCGACGGATGCGCCCTGCGCAAGCGCGGGCCCAGCCTTGACGCGACTTCTCTGGGTGCCCCGTAGGGGTCGCAAGTCTACATGAAAATCCAGATGGAAGCGCACTGCACATCGGAAGTTAAGTCGACATATCAACGGGGACTCACGTCGAAATGAAACGCGAGATGCAGGGTGACATGCACATCGAAAATGCGATTCCAAGCGCAACCAAAGTGATCCTGGTTCAAATCGAAGCGCAATCGAAATGCCAATCGGAGTGCAAGTTCATCAACCCTTCGCTCCCCGAGCCGCCTTATCTCCCGAAGGGTCGCTCACGAGGTATCCAGGAGGCTCGCCACATCACCGCGAAGAAAATACGCTGGCGCGTCCAGGAGGTCGTTCGACGCAGGCTCAAGGATTCACGCGCGGCCGCCCCTAGTCATGGGAGCCGCGCAGCGAGCGGGGCACTGCGCACAGATGCCACTGTCGCTCGGGGCTCTCGCGGGACCCTTTGGCCACCCTCCTTGGTGTTGCAGGCCCCTTGCCTGGACCTGGCAGAAGCTTTCCGAAAGTACGGGAGGCCTACAGGGCCCTGTCCAGGGGCGCCCAGGGGCCCCCCGCCCACCCCCCATCACGACAGTGTAAGACTATGAGAATAGGAGCGCGGACCCCAACTGGTAAGCTATTGCACCTTGGATGCTGAGCATATGAAGTGCGATCTACGTAGGGCGACAGATGAAGTGCAAATCATGCAGCGCACGTGTGCGGTGCAAGCTCTCTAGCGCAACATATGTGTTGCAGGCGATGTGGTGCAATTTCCATGGTGCGCGCTATGCGGTGTAACCTACCCGGTGCAAGTAGTGGATGAACCACTTCAAAACATCGACCGCCGTTCGTGCAAACGTCCCGCCCTTCCACTTCCATGTCGTCGACAAAGCTGACCCTCTGCATCCACGTTGTTCCAATTCGTTATTGCCCCAGGTCTACACTCGAGAAGGCAATCGGCACAATGCACTTTCCGGCGACGGCGCTGCCGATGAAGAATGCCCAGAGCGCAGCGAAGGGAACTAGAAAGATGAAGGCCACGAAGGCGAAGCGCGTCAGAAACATCGCTAAGGCCAAGGCCGCGGGGGCACAGGCGCCGCGGAGAACATTGGAAAAGACGGCCGCGGCACTCACAAAGGACAAGCTGTTGAAGAACAAGCGCGGGAAGATCGCTCCGAAGAAGGCATCCCCGGCTGGGAGCAGATTTAAGCGCCGTCAAGATGCGGACCGAGAGCGCCGACGCGGCCAGGAAGGAGTTAAACCTCAAGGGGGTCGTGGCCGTCAAATGGGGCGGAGCTGGAGGGGAAGGCCCTCTACGCCAAGGCGAAGGCGATCTACGCCTTCCGCGAGGGAGCCGCAGCAGCGTCCTCAATTTCTCCTCTGCACCCCCCTGCCGGCCTGGATTGACTTGACTTGCGCGCGCGCTCGCGGTCGTCCGTGGCGCGCGTGCAACTGCTTGCATTTACTGCGCTTTCCTCGGCCGCGCCCAAAGAATGTCGACAAAGCTCATCCGGCCATGATATCAGCGAGCGCAAGGGCCCATGGACTTGAACGACGCCGACAAGGCTGTCCTGCTGGTCGCGAAATAGCGGTTGCGATCGCGACGGCCGCGACGCCAAAGACGATACAGATGACAACGGCGACGACGCTGATGCCAGCGACGATGACGATAAATATGGGAACGATACGGTGCTGACGACGACGATGGCGATGGTGACTTGGCTGATGGCGACGACAATGATGGCGGCAACGACGACGTTCTTGATGTTGATGATGATGATGACTATGATGTTGATAATGGTGATGGCGTTGGTGATGATGATGGTGATGATTAGATGATGATGGCGGTGATGATGATGACGATTGCGCTTGTGGCTGCTGACGACGACGGGAAAATGCCCGCGCGCAGAAAACTGATGAGGGCGACGGCATCGACGATGACGGCGATGACAGCGGCGCCAGAGATCCCGACGAAGGCGACGTCGCTGATGATGATGATGGTGGTGGTGTAGATGACGGCGATGGCAGCGGTGATGATGACGATGGTAATAGCACTTGTGCTGACGAGGATGATGAGAGAGTGCGCGGCCGCAGAAGTTCAAACATCCTGATCTCTTGTTGTTGAAAACAAGTGGGTGTTCGTTTATTGCTAAACACGTCTTTGCTGAACTGGTCGGGACACCAATGGATTGGGCATGATTTCGACGCGCGCGCGGAAAGGCGCGCGCGTGGGCCGTGGCGAATCAGTTGACAGGGTCGGTGGATGCTTGGCGGTGTTCGGACGTTTTCGGCATGCGAGCGCGAGTGGCCCGCGTGGTCTAATTCGACAGAACGGCGACACGCGGCGATTTCAGCGAGCGCGCGCGCTGAATTCTCGCATTTCCCCAAAGCAATGCTTGCAACTCGGGGCTTTTACTTGCGATCGAAGGCAACTGGGCCCCGGTGGCGGCCAGGTCGGCTCGTCGCCGTCTGTCGCCGCCGTACGTCGCCGTCAGTTGCACCCGTCCACTCGCATTCGCCCACTCGTATAGCACAGCATAGCTGCTTTGTTTTGCATTGCCGTGCACTGATTTGCGTCGCCTTGCGCCCTGCACTGCAATCGCATTGCAACGCATCGCTTGGACATGCAATCAAGTGGCAATCGCATTGTATTGCACTGTTTCGCATTGCGTTGCAATGCTGCACACTGCAAGCGCACTGCATTCATCCGGATTGTATTCCATTGCTTGACATCGCTTTGTGTCGCATTGAACTGTTTATTGCTCGGCGCGTTGCATTGCAATCGCGCCTGCATTTTGGCTCGGATTGTGTTTGCGCTGCTTCGCGCAGCTCTGCATCGCAGCCGCATTCTAATCGCATGGCGCTCGCAGTGCTTCGCACGCGTCTTCGCATTGCTTCGCATGGCGTTGCACTGCTCTGCACTGCGTTACATTGCATCGCACTGCGCTGCATGTATGTTCACTGCTTCGCGACGCATAGATTGCACAGCATTGATTCATTTTTCTTAAAAAGAATGAGGATCCACCCCCCGCCCCCACCCGAACTTGACCGCCCCCTTTTTTCCGCATCGCAGTTCACGCGCGATTCTGCCCCATCGCCCTTTATGAATATGGCCCCATGCCATCCCAGCCCAGTCGGTATCGACCCCCCCCCCCCGCCATCCTCTGCAGCGCGCATTACGCGCGCTTTCGCCCATCGGAAATCATCCGTTATCAAAAACCCCTTGCAACAAAAGACGAAGCGCACGCGCGCGCGTCGTCGCGCGCCCACGCCGAAACCTTTCAAAAACCTCGGGCGTCGCAAGGATTTCAAAATCGAGCGCCGCCACGAGAACAGAGGACGAACGAAATGCGGCTTTTGCAACGCGAATTTTTCCCCAACTCAAAAAAGAGGTCGCGCCCGCGCTCTTGCGAATTCTTCAGACTGTCAAAGTTTTCCCACGCGTTCATAGAATGCGTCCACCTTGGCCTCTCTCGCGCGGGCGCGCGTCGAAATTGTTCGAGCGCCCTCGCGCGCGCGCGGTCGCCGGAATCCAGTGGAAAAACGCGTCGGAGCGCACGCGCGCGCGCGTCATCGCGCGCGCGCCGAAATCCTCCGACAAAACATTCGGCTTCGCAAGGACGTTCAAAGCGAGCTCCCCGAAGACAAATGAAGACATTCGGCTTTGCTACATCATTTTCTTGTTTACCAAAAATGTAAAACACAAAAAAAACGCTTGCTGTTCTTAAGAAAGCGATCGGTTTTTTACATGCTCACCACATGCTGCCAATCGAGCCCGTCGCGCCGCACGTCGAACCAATGCGAGCGCCCTTGCGCGCGTGCTGGGGGGGGGGGCACGGCGCGCGTCAAAGAATGCCACGCGGGCTGCCGCCCGCGCTCGTCGGCCGCGCGCGCATGTCGAACTCCTTCTACAACCTTCTCGCCGACGCGAGGACATCGCCATCGTTGTCGGCGGGCGCGATCAACGTCGGCGCCGCCATTGGCCTTGCCGCCGCCATCGCCACCGTCGCCATCGTCATCGCCACTTTCGGAGTCGCCCCCTTCGGCGTCGGCGTTGCCGCGATACCGCGCCCGACCATGTCACCGACCCTCGCTGAAGCGCCCGCTGGGAAGCGCCCAGCGGTCAGCGCCATCGCGGCCGCGTCGGTCGCGCCAATCTAGCTGGCCGCTGCGCGCGCGAGCACGCGCGGGCTAGCGCGGCCGCAGAGATGCACCAGCCAACGCCACGCACTCATCGCAATCGCCGCCGCATGGGCCTTGCAAGCCAAGTCGCGGGCGGACAGGCGGGACGTTCGCAGGAGCATGGAATTTGTCAACTCGTTTGTAAAAAGCAATTGCGCGACCCTGACTGCGCCGCGCTCACGGCACCACCCACAGCGCACTGCGGCACTGCACTTCTGATCCAGGGTTGCCCCCCCCCCCACACCCTCCTTCACCCCCCAACGCGCGCGGGGTCGAATCTCCCCGTTGGGCGGGCGCGCCCGTGAGCCTCGCGAAGGCCTCGCGCACGCCATCCCCCCCCCCCTCTGCGGTCGCGCGGCGCGGCGGCGGGCGCCCGCGCCACCCCCCCTCCCGCTGCGAGCGTTGAGTGGTTCGTCGCCGTCGTCGTCTTCCGCGGGCGCCGGCGTTTTCCGTCTGCGTCGGCGGCGGCGTCGTCGTCGTCGTCGTCGTCGTCGTCGTCGTCGTCGTCGCCCCCCCCAACCCATCGGGGGGGGGCCTGTGGAACCCTGGGGCCCGCCCCACCTGCGCGGGGGGGAGGTGAGTCCTCGGCCCCGGATCTGATTGCAAGAAATTATTCTCCTGGGCCCACGCTGGCTCACGCGTAAATGCATCTTCCCCAAACAGTGCTTGGAGTGAGGGTCCTACTTCTGTTCGAAGGAACTGGGCCGTGTCCTCGGCCTGGCAGCTACGTGGCCGCCGTCGCCGCCTCGTCGCCGCCCGTCGCCCGGGCCGCGTTTTCGGTCTGGCGGCCGCTCCGTCGCCGCCGCCGCCCCGCCGCCGCCCCCTCGCCGCCGCGACGCGGCCGCGTGGGTTGTTCCACGTAGATTGCGCGACATAGGTTGCGCCGCATAGATTGCACAACGCAGATTGCACTACGTAGCCTGCACCACATGGATTGCGCAACATGGATTGTTCAACGTAGATTACCACACATCTTGCACAACATATATCGCACCATACAGACTGCACTGAATGGATTGCACAGCATAGAGTCTCCCTCCAAAAAAGAGAAGAGACTCGACCCACCTCCTCCCCCGGAATTATCCGCTCCCTTTTCCGAATTGCAATTTACGTATGATTCTGCCGCATCGCCCAGCCTAACTATGAATTGTTGACGCTTCGCGAATCCCCACCAGCCCATCCAGAAACGATGCCCTAAGGAATTGCCTCGATCACGGAAGTGGGCAGCACACAGAAGAAGTCATTATGAGACATCTTGGGATATCTTGAGCCATCTTGGAGGTCATCTTAGGCTCCCCCCAAGAGGCCAACATGTGGCTAAAACCGTAGTAAAATTAATGATTTGGCATTCTCGCCGAGGCCTCTTGGAGCATCTTGGGTGCCTCTGGGGGGTCTCTTGGGCCCTCTTAGGGGGCTCTTGGGAGTCTCGTGGGGCCATCCTGGGGGCCTCGTGGGGTTTCCTGGCCACCTCTTGGGGCCCTCTTGGGGCACCTTTGGGAGCCTTGGGGTCCATTTTTGGGCCATCTTGGGTGAGATCGATCACACGAGAGGGGGGTACTAATTGCAGCCCCCCCCCCTCAGGAGGCCAAAATGGGGCCAAAACCATAGTAAAACTAATGATTTTGGCTTCCTCGCCGAGGCCGTTTGCTCCGACGACTCGCGAAACCCCCGTCCAGGTCCAGGGGAGGGGGTAAGGGGAGGGGTAAACCTCTCCCCGAAGGGGAAGAAGAAGAAGGGGTGGAAGAGGAAACGCTCTAAACCACTGACGCCCAGAGGGCTGGTGGGATTCGCATCATCCCAGCCGAGCCAGTATACCCCCCCCGCCATCTTCTGCAAAAGATGTCACCCTCGCGCAATCGTCTATCAAAAATCAGCAGTTTTCAAGTATCCCTTGCAAAACAAAAAGGGACGAAGCGCACACGTGCGCGCAGCCGCGCGCGCATGCCGAAAGCATTCAAACACCGCCGGTTTCGCAAGGAATTCAAAATCGGGCGCCCAGAAGAAACACATAAAAGCACAGGGCTTCGCAAAGTTGATTTTCAAAAGAAGACTGCGCGCGCTCTTGCGAACTCTTAAGAAAACGATAGGTTTTTGTTCCAACAATTGCTGGACATGCTACCAAACGGGCTTCGCGCGCGCATGTCGCAAACACCCAAACGCCAATGCGCGCGCACCGTCGCGCGCCCTCGCGCGCGCTGGGGGGGTGCGACCCGCGTCAAATGATACAACGCTGGCCACTCTCGCGCGTCGGCCGCGCGCGCATATCGAATTCTTCCCAAAACCGTCATCGCCGACGCGAGGACGCCGTCACCGTCGTCGGCGCGATCCGCATCGGCGCCCGCACTGACCGCGCCGTCGTCGTTGTCAACATCGCCACCAGCATCGCTAAGATCATCGTCGCTTCTACCGCTGGCGACGTTGCCGCGATACTGCGTCCGCCCAAGTCGCCGACTCGCACTCAAGTGGCCGCTGGGATGCGCGCAGCGGCCAACGCCACCGCGGCCGCGTCGGCCGCGCCAAAGTTTCTGGCCGCCGCGCGCGCGCACTCGAGTTGGCGCGGCCGCAGAGACGCACCAGCCAACGCCAAGCATGCATCGCAATCGCCACCGCATGGGTTTTGCAAACCAAGTTGCGGGTGGGCGGGTGGGTGTTTGCAATAGCATAGAATGCGTCAACTCGTTTGTATGTGTTTCTTGCACCGCCTGTAGATTGCCCCACATATATTATCCTGTCCAAAACAATTGCAGGACCCCCCCCCCCCTCGGATTTTGCCGCCCTTCCTTTCGCATCGCAAGTTGCATATGATTCTGCCCCATCGCCCATCCGAAACATGATTCCGTACCACCCCAGCCAGGCAGGCATCGCCCCCCCCCCCCGCCTTCTCCTCTGCCAAACAAATATATGCGCGCGCCCGCTTCCAAATCATATGCACACGCACTCGCTTATAAAAAGACATCAGTTTTCAATCATCCGCTTTGCACCAGAAAATCGGACAAATTGCGCACGCTGGTCGTCGCGCGCGCACGCCGAAATTCCTCAAACGCAGTACATGTCGCAAGAATGTCAAAATCGAGCGCCCCGAAAATGGATAAGAAACACATGCTTCTGCAACACGAACTGCCCCCCAAAAAAGCCGGCGCTCGCGATCTTGCGAATGCTCATGGAAACCGAAGGCGTTTGAACATTTTCATAACATGCTATCACGCGGGCCTCTCGCACGTGCATGTCGAAATCGTTCGAACGCCCTTGCGCGCGTGCTGTCGCAAGAATCCGTTTTGCCCAAAATGGGATTAAGCGCGCACGCGCCCGTCGTCGCGCGCGCATGCCGACGTCAGTCAAACATTTCATGTTTCGTAAGGATTTCAAAATCGAGTGCCCCGAAAACATGTAAACATATGTTTTTGCAACATCAGGTACTTACATTTTAAAGAATGCGTTCGCGACGTTGCGAAATCGGAAAAAATGTGTTTCAGCATTTTCATTCAATTGGGTTAAACGGGCCTCCCGCGCTGCATGTCGAATTAATTCGAGCGCCTTTGTGCGCGTAATGGGTGGGGCACAATCCGTGTCAAATAAAACACACGACCCGTGTCAAATCATACAGCGCGTGCCACTCACGCGTCGGGTGCGCGCGCGTGCCGAACTCCTTCCAGGATCTTCATCACCGACGCGGGGGCGCCGTCATCGTCGCCGGCGTGGTCAACATCGGTAACGTCACTGGCCGTGCCGTCATCGTTGCCACCACCGCCGCCAGCATCGCTATTATCATCGCCGTGGTTACCGCAGTCGACGTTGCCATGATACCGTGCCCGCCCACGTCGCCGACTCGAACTGACATGCCCGTTTGGAAATGCCCAGCGGTCAGCCCCACCGCGGCCGCGTCGGTCGCGCCAATCTAGCTGGCCGCTGCGCGCGCGAGCATGCGCGGGCTAGCACGGCCGCGAAGATGCACCAGCCAGCACCGAGCAGTAATCGCAATCGCCGCCGCACGGGTTTTGCAAACCAATTTGCGGGCGGGTGTGTGGGATGATTGCGCGAGCAGTGGAGTTGACAATTTCAAGTTTGGCAGGGCGGATTGCACCACATCGGTTGCTCCACATAGATCACACCATAGAAATTGCATCATATCTATACTGCTTCACGCCGATTCTCCTTTCTGAAAGACTAATAGATTCTACCCCCCCCCCCCGGACTTATCGCCCCCCCCGCGCGTGCTGTAAATTACATATGATTCTGACCACATGTCCATCCTAAACATGAATTCATAGTATCCCAGCCAAGCCGGTATCCCCCCCCCCTGCGGTTCCCTTGTAAAAAACATTATGCGGTGACATTTTTCGCTCTAACATAGCACTTTTTCACGAATCCCTTGCAAAAAATGAGACGAAGTGCACACGCGCGCGTCGTCGCGCGCGCATGCCGAAATCCTTCAAAAACCTTAGGTGCCGGAAGGATTTCGCAATCGAGTTTCCGAAAAACATACAAAAACACATGGTTTCGCAACACTGATTTGCTAAAAAAACTTCAGCGTGAGGTCTTGCGAAATCTTAAGAAAACCATAGGTTTTCCAAGATTTTCACAAAATGCTACCAAACGGGCTTCGCGCGCGCGCATGTCGAAATCTGTCGAACGCCCTTGCGCGTGTGCCGTCGCGAGAATCCTCTGCAAAAAACGGGACGAAGTGCAGACGCGCGCGTCGTCGCGGGCGTATGCCGAAATCCTTCAAAAACCATCGGTTTCGGAAGGATTTCAAAATCGTGCGTCCAAAAAACCTACAAGAACCCAAGGTTTCGCAACACGGATTTTCAACAAAAGCGTGCGCGCGCGCGCTCTTGCGTCGTCGTCGTCGTCGTCGTCCTCCCTCCTCGTCGTCGTCGTCGTCGTCGCCGTCGTCGTCTTCTGTCTTTCCTCGTCGTCGTTGTCGTCGTCTTGGCGTCGTCGTCGTTTCCGTCGTCGTTGTCGCCGTGGTCGTCCTTCCTCCCTCGTTGTCTTCGTCGGCGTCTCGTCGTCGTCGTGGTCTTCACTCCTTCCTCGTCGTTATCCTCCTCCCTCGTCGTCGTCGTCCGTCGTCGGCGTCTCGTCGTCGTCCCTTCATTTCGTCGCCGTCGTCGTCGTCTTCGTCGTCGTTGTCATCGTCTTCGTCTTCCCTCCTCCCTCGTCACTGTCGTCGTCGGCGTCGCCGTCCTTCCTCCTTCTTCGTCGTTGGCGTCGTCGCCGTCTTCCCTCCTCCATCGTCGTTGTCGTCGTTGTCGCCGTCGTCGTTGTTTCTCCTCCCTCGTCGTCGTCTCCGTTGGCGACGTCGTCGTCGTCTTCGTCGTCGTCGTCGGCGTCGTTGTCGTCGTCGTCGGTGTCGTCGTCGTCGTTGTCGTCGTCGAAAACATTGGAGACGTCGTCGGTGTCGTCGCAGTCGCTGTCGGCGGCGCCGTCGTCGTCGATGTCGCTGTCGTCGTCGGCATCGGTGTCGCGGCCAAGTGCCATGTGGTACCTACCGTCACGGTCTTGTCTGAAGAGGTCTTGCGACCAAGTTGCGGGTGGGAGGGCATGTTTGCACGAGCAGTGGAGAGGACAGCTTCAAGACGGTCAAGATTAATTGCACCACATAGGCTGCGCACCACAGAAATGACACCACATGGATTCTCCTTTCTCAAAACAGAATGGACTCCCCCCCCCCGGCGTTATCGATCCCCCTTTTCGGGTATGTAAATCAGATATGATTATGACCACATGTCCATCCGAAATATGAATTTACACCATCCCAGGGGGGACGGCATCCTCCCCTTCGGAGGTTCCCTTGTTAAAAACACTATGCGGTGACATTTTTTGTTCTAACATAACATGTTTCACGAATCCCTTGCAAAAAATGGGACGAAGTGCACACGCGCGCGTCGTCGCGCGCGCATGCCGAAATCCTTCAAAAACCTTTGGTGCCGGAAGGATTTCGCAATCGAGTTTCCAAAAAACATACCAAAACACATGGTTTCGCAAATTTGTCGAACGCCCTTGCGCGTGTGCCGTCGCGAAAATCCTTTTGCAAAAAACGGGACGATGTGCAGACGCGCGCGTCGTCGCGCGCGTACGCCGAAAACCTTCAAAACCCATCGGTTTCGGAAGGAATTCAAAATCGTGTGTCCAAAAAACCTACAAAAACCCAAGGTTTCGCAACACGGATTTTCAGCAAAAGCGTGCGCGCGCGCTCTTGCGTCGTCGTCGTCGTCGTCGTCGCCGTCCTCCCTCGTCGTCGTCGTCGTCGTACGTCGTCCTCTGTCGTGTTCGTCGTCGTCGTCCTCTTTGGCGTCGTGGTCGTTTCCGTCGTCGTTGTCGCCGTGGTCGTCCTTCCTCCTCCTCCCTCGTCGTCGTCGTCGTCCGTCGTCGGCGTCTCGTCGTCGTCCCTCCTATTTCGTCGCCGTCGTCGTCGTCGTCGTCGTTGTCGTCGTCGTCTTCCCTCCTCCCTCGTCGTTGTCGTCGTCGGCGTCGCCGTCCTTCCTCCTTCTTCGTCGTTCGCGTCGTCGCCGTCCTCCCTCCTCCCTCGTCGTTGTCGTCGTTGTCGTCGTTGTCGCCGTCGTCATCCTTCCTCCTCCCTCGTCGTCGTCTTCGTTGGCGTCGTCGTCGTCTTCGTTGGCGTCGGCGTCGGCGCCGTTGTCGTCGTCGAAGTCGTCGGAGACGTCGTCGGTGTCGTCGTAGTCGTTGTCGTCGGTGTCGTCGAAGTCAGTCTTAAGAGGTTTTGTAAACCAAGTTGCGGGTGGGTGGGTGGGATGTTTGCAAGAGCGTGGGATGTGTCAAATCATGGGTAAAAACAAATTGCACCGCATAGTTTCCACAACATAAATACCATTACCTAAATTCCACATATGTTGTACCACGTGGGCTTCTACACACTGAATTCTCTTTTCTAAAAACAGAATAGACTCTACCCCCCCGGCGTTATCACGTTCCCTTTCGGGTATGTGAATCATATTTGATTATGACCACATGTCCATCCTAAATATGAAATCACAATGTCCCAGGCCAACCGGTATCCCCCCACCCTGAGGTTCCCTTGTAAAAAACACTATGCGGTGACATTTTTGGTTATACCAGCACTTTTTCACGAATCCCTTGCAAAAAATGGGACGAAGTGCACACGCGCGCGTCGTCGCGCGCGCATGCCGAAATCCTTTAAAAACATTCGGTGCCGGAAGGATTTCGCAATCGAGTTTCCAAAAAACATACAAAAACACGGTTTCGCAACATTGATTTGCTAAAAAAGCTTCCGCGCGAGCTCTTGCGAATTCTTAAGCAAACCATTGGTTTTTCCAGATTTTCACATCAAATGGGCGTCGCGAGCGCGCATGTCGAAATCTGTCGAACGCCCTTGCGCGTGTGCCGTCGCGAGAATCCTCTGCAAAAAACGGGACGAAGTGCAGACGCGCGCGTCGTCGCGCGCGTACGCCGAAATCCTTCAAAACCCATCGGTTTCGGAAGGATTTCAAAATCGCGCGTCCAACAAACCTACAAAAACACAAAGTTTCGCAACACGGATTTTCAGCAAAAGCGTGCGTGCGCGCTTTTACGGCGTCGTCGTCGTCGTCGCCGCCCTCCCTCCTCCCGCGTCGTCGTCGTCGTCGCCTACGTCGTCCTGTGTCTTTCCTCGTGTTCGTCGTCGTCGTCCTCTTTGGCGTCTTGGTCGTTTCCGTCGTCGTTGTCGCCGTGGTCGTCCTTCCTCCTCCCCCGTCGTCGTCGTCGTCCGTCGTCGTCGTCTCGTCGTCGTCCCTCCTATTTCGTCGCCGTCGTCGTCGTCGTTGTCGTCGTCGTCTCGTCGTCGTCTTCCCTCCTCCCTCGTCGTTGTCGTCGTCGGCGTCGCCGTCCTTCCACCTTCTTCGTCGTTCGCGTCGTCGCCGTCCTCCCTCCTCCCTCGTTGTCGTCGTTGTCGTCGTTGTCGCCGTCGTCGTCCTCCCTCCTCCCTCGTCGTCGTCTTCGTTGGCGTCGTCGTCGTCGTCGTCTTCGTCGTCGTCGTCGGCGTCGGCGTCGTCGTCTTCGTCGTCGTCGACGTTGGCGTCGTCGTCGTCGCCGCCGTCGTCCTCGTTGTCGTCGCCGTCGGCCGTCTTACTTCTCCGGCCTTCTTGGGGCGCCCTTGAGACGCCCCCGAGGGCTCCAAGACGACCCCGGAGCGATATCTGTGCTCGGTCCCGCATGGGTTTTGCAAACCAAGTTGCGGGTGGGTGGGTGGGATGATTGCGCGAGCAGTGGACTTGACAACTTCAAGTTCGGCAAGTAATTAATACACAACATAGATTGTATCGCTTACATTGCACCACGTGTACATCGTTTCGCATAGATGACATTACACACACACACACACTGCACAACAAATCCTGCACAATCTATAGTGCACCACATCGATTGCACCATATATACACATATTGTATAGATTACTCTCCGTAGCTTGTATCACATATATTGCACCACATCGATTGCACTACACCTAGTGCACGACGTCTTTGCACATCGTAAATTGCACAACATAGGAAGCACGACATAAAGCTCACCACACGCATTGCACCATATAGTTTGTCATGTATTTCTGCCGCCACATGGATTGTTCCACATGAGCAGCATGACGAAAATTACTAGTAATACAATGTTTGGGGGGGGGGCGCGCTGGCGAATGTATGTGTACATATGGATATCGACTTATAGAAGCAGATTACATGCCAGCGTTCGCCAGGCCAGTCTCCCGACGAGCGCCCAGGTGGACCACATCCTGCACGCGAGCGAGGAAGGAGGAAAGAAAAGGAGGGGGGTGCCGCCCTGCTTCACCAGCCCTGCCTGTGGCACGCCTCGGGGCTCGTGGAGTCGCTGGCAGACCGTCGCCGATGTGTGGATCTGTCGCTACAAGGCATATCCCTTGTCTGCGGGCGTGCGCGAGAAAGAGAGAGAGAGAGAAAGAGAAAGAGAACAACAAAACACAAACAAACAAAAAAAACAAAAACCAACAAACAACACAAAAACAAAACAAACAAAACACAATACAAAAAAACAAAACAAAAAAAAAAAAAAAAAAAAAAACATGATTTAAATATTACAAAAAAAACACAAAAAAAAAAAAAAAAAAAAAAAAAAAAAAAAAAAAAAAAAAAAAAAAAAAAAAAAAAAAAAAAAAAAAAAAAAAAAAAAAAAAAAAAAACGATGAGGACGGCGGGAGGCCCGAGGCGTGGGCGCGGCCGCCCCTCGGCTGGGGCAGGCCGCCGCCTCCAACCCCCCCCCCTCCCCTTCAGCGCGCGGCGCAGGCCACGGGGCGAGGAGACGTCGTTCACCTTCTCCTCCGTCGCGCGGGCGGACCCCGAGCAGGCGCCACTGGGCAGCGACGCCCGACGCCATGGTAGAAATCGCTGGGGGGGGTCCGCGCGGAGGTCCCTGGATCCGAGGCTGGGCCAGTGGGAGAGAGAGAGGGGAGGGGAAGCGGAGCGGGAAGGGGACGCGGAGGGAGAGGAGGAGCAGAGGGGGGGCGAGGGAGGCGAAGAGGAAGGCGGAGGGAGGAGGAGGCCGGGAGGACGAGCAGGAATAGAAAACAGGAGGAACGGTAGGAGGCGGATGATGGTGACGATGACGTGGTTCCCTGAGGTCTCAAGAGGTCTACGAAGGTCTCCGGAGGTCCTTGGAGGTCCCTAAAGGTTCTCGGAGGCATCCGAAGACATCCACCAGCCCACGTGTGTCAACAAAATGTCTTCGACGACGGACGACGGCGACGATCACGAAGAGGCGGACGACGACAAAGACAGCAAGGACAACGAAAACGAAGACAGCGACGACGACAACGACGACGACGACGACGACGGCGTCGATGAAGACGACGACCACGACCACGACAGCGACAACGAAAACGGCGACGACGACGACGACCATGACAAAGACGACGGCGACGACGACGACGACCATACCGACGACGACGCCGACGATGACGACGACGACGACCACCACCACCACCACGACGACAACGACGACAACGACGACGACGACCACGACGACGACAACGACAAGGAATGCCGCGCACCATGAGCCCCCGCTTGCGCGTAGGTGCTGGCCGCCAGGCTCCGCAGCGGCGGCTCGGAGAGCGGGACCGAGCGGGGCCAGGAGGAGGCAGTCGTCGCCGTCGCCCTCCCAACCTTCGAGGGTCGAAAGTCAGCGTCCCTGAAGAACTCTCTAGAGGCTTCCAGAGGCCCCTCGAGGCCTCCAAGGACCTTCAGGGTCTTCGGGAGATATCCCATCATTTCTTCTCCGTCCGTCGCACCCGTTACGAACATCATTCCTCTTGGGCACAGAGGCGATTGCGGCGGTGCCGAGCTCCACCCACCCACCCCGTCGCCGCTGGATTTCCAGCGCGAGCGGTTTCGGCTTGGCTGGGTTGGAGGTGGAATTTCCAGGGGCATCACTGACCTGATGAAGATACATAGCGAGCCCGTCAATTCACAAAAGGGAAGGCTTTTTTTTCAGCGGTTTTTGAGAGTATCCATTCCAGGGATCATTCTTCTCCGCCCACGAATCGCACGCCAGGCATCTCCCTGGGCGGTCTCACCACGCCTTTACCAGACATGCTCTGTGATGCACTCACGGTGAATAATTTTCTGCAACGGGAGTGTAACTGCCCCCATCCGACCTACATCTGTCGCCTGCTACCATAAGGATGAAACGGTTTATTTCGGGCACCCTTGCATCCTGACATCTGCGGTCCATCCACACCCTTGCTGACGGGGCCTCTCGGCCTGGCCTGCGGCTTGCTGGCGCCGCGCCGACAGAGACGGCGGCAACCCCAGCCCAGAAGCGACCGCGCTGTCGGAAAGCCGCGATCGCCCAAGACCGAGCGACCCACGCGGCGTCAGACTCGGCGGCGCGCCCGGGCGGGAGGTGAGAAGGAGCAGGCTCTCTCTCTCTCTCAGGAGGCGGCAGGGCGTCTCGGGAGCCCCCCCCGGCCTCTGCGAGGTGCCCTGCGCCTGCGGGGGGCGGCCCCGAATCTCTGTCAGAAGGCCCGAGGCCTTCCGGGCCTTCGGAGGAGGCCCGCCCCTCCTCGCCTCCCCGCCGGGCTCGCCGCCGCGGCGCCGGCATCCTCCGCGGCCGCCCGCGGCGATCGCCGTCGTCGCCGCTGTCATCGCCGTCGTCACAGCACGAGGTCACCGCACCGTGCATCCTCGCGGCGTGCCTGCGGCCGTACAGCATCGGAGCCCCCGATCTGGGGTCGCAGGGGCCACCACGGAGGCTTTCTGTTTACACGACCGCCGCGAGAGGATCCCACTTACAAGGCCGCCACAAAAAGGATTCCTCGTGTAGCGCCGCCACAGAAGGACTCCTTGTGTAAGGCCTCGCAATGAAAGGATTCATGTTGTAAGGCTGCCACACTAGGAATCCGTTTAACAAGGCCGTCAAACCATTTCCGGCAACCCCCATGGAAAACAATGAAAAAACACAATGACAATTCAAGAGGCATCGTGTTTTCATATTGTTCGCTTGCTTGCATTGGTTCCCGCTGTCTGTTCAAAGTTGCTCGTCTATTTCATTGGTTCTCGTTGTGTTCTCAATGTTTCTTGGGGTTCCACCAGGGCTTCCAGAATTCATTAAGCCGCAACCGAGGGAGTATGTGTGCAAGCTTGCAACAAAAGGAGTTATATATGTTTACCGAGGCTGTTACAAAACAGTGCTTGCAAGGCCGCAACATAAGGATTTCGTTTGCAAGGCCGCCACAAGAAGAATCCTGTAAGGCCGCAACAGAAGGAATCCTTGTGCAATGCTGCCGCAAAAGGAATCCCTTTGCAAGGCCGCCAGGCCATTTTCGGCAGCCCCACCGGAAAACAATGAAGAATCATAAAAACGATGAAAACGCATAGAAAAAATGGACAATTCAAGACGCATTGTGGTTTCATATGTGTTCGCTTGATTGCATTGGTTGTCGCTGTGTTTTCACAGCCGCGTTGTGTTTTGTACTTATTTCTCGTTGTTTTTAGTGTCTCCACTGATGCTACGTATTTCCTTTGCTGTCCTCCAGAATTGCTGGAATTTGTTTCGCCGCCACGAAGGTAATGTTGCTGTGATCTCGCTACACAAGGAATTCGTTTATAAGGCCGCCATAACGTGAATATGTTTGCAAGTTCACCGCAAAAGGAACTTGTCTGAAAGAAGGCTGCTACAAAGTAATTCTTCACGCTTCGCGCATCCCCACCAGCCCATTCCAGAACAGCAACTTGTGCGAAGCATACCGGCAGTCGTGGCTTTCGGGCGCACCTCCTCCTGCCCACGCATATATCCTTTACTTCTCTGGGTCTTTCGCTCTGGGAGCCTCTTGGAGGCATCTTGGGGGTATCCCGGGACCTTCTTGGGGATATTTTGGAGGTCTTTGGGCCCTTTTGGGGTTCCCGTGGTGCCTCTCGGAGCTCCCTTGGAGCTCCCTTGGGGCTCTCTTGGAGCGCTGTTGGGGCCCTCTTGGGGCTCTTTGGGGGGGTCTGGGAGGTCTCTTGGGGCCATCTTGGAGGCGATCGATCAAAACAGGGACGAGCACTTTTCTCTGTCCCCCCGTCGGGTCCCGAAACCCTTTGAAATTACAGCGTGCGGCGCTTTTTCGGCTGCCCATCTTGGACGCCCTGACGACCCGCGGAACGGCCTCTCCAGGTCCAGGGGGAGGGGGGAGGGGGAGGGGTAAACCCCTTCCCGAAGGGGAAGAAAGGGGTTGAGGACAGAGAGGGCTCCCTAAACCACTCACGCCCAGAGGGCTGGTGGGATTCCTCTTGCCAGGCAGCCATCAAAGGATTTTGTTTGTAAGCCCGCCACAACAAGAATCCGCTGGCACGGCCGCCGCAACAATAATCCTTTAGTAAGGCCGCTAGGCCATATTCAGCAGCCCCCACTGAAAACACAACGAAAAACAATAAGAACCGCAAGACATGGTGTGTTGTCATCGATGTTCGTTTGCGTGCATTGGTTTCCGTTGTGTGTTTTAGAGTATGTTTGTGTTGTTGATTGGTCCCCCATGTGTTTTCACGGTATTCCTTGCTTGTCATTGCTTGTACTGTGTGCCGCGGGGGGGGGGCCGAAAGGTGCTGGGCCGCCGCAAAGGGAGTCCTTCTGCAAGTTCGCCACACAAGGCATTATTGTACACGGCCGCCTCAGAGGGAATGCTTATCCAAGGCAATATAAAGGAGTATGACTTGTGTGGAGGCCGGCATAAAACAAGTCGCATCCGAAAAGCCAGCCTCAGAATAAGAAGCTCCGACCTGATCGCCGCCATCGTCTCAAGCATACATTGGATTAGCATCACGGCCAGCAGATGGAGCGCGCATGGCAGCACTAGCCATGATCTCCTGCGCAAGAACACTCGCAACTCCGCACTGTCGCCAAAAAGAGCGGCATCGCCAAGGCAATCATCGCCATCACCATGAGCGCAAGCAGTCAACAACAAGTACCGTCAGAATCACCACCGACGAAGCGATCCAAACGATTAGGCGAATCTCAGTGGGGCACGCTCGCATACGAACATGTGTGTATAGATAAATATACACACATGTCCACATAATAAACAAACAAGAGCAACATGTACACGAGCGCGTCTGTGTAAACAATGTGCCCCCCTCCCCCCAAAAAAATATGCTCCCCCTTCCCCCCCCCAAAAAAAAATCTGCCCCCCCTTCCCCTGTTCATCGTTCTGCATTGCTACGATCACTGCGTTGCGTCGGCCGGTTACCCCTTTCTCCTTCATCCGCCTCTCGCTTTGTTTTTTCCTAACATCAGCTCTACTCTGCTTGGCTTCTGCTCTCCACTCTGTACCCTCCCTGCGCGACGTTCATTTACTCATCGATCATATCTGTATCTGCTCTACTCTCCACGCTGCTCTACCCGACTCTATCTTCCACCCTTTATTCCTGTATTACTTGCCATCCATCATATAATGCTATGTCTCTGCTCCCCGCCCTATGCACTTGTCTTTCTGTCGCCTCTCAGATCCCTATTCCACAATCTGCGCTCTACTATCGATTGTCTATTCCGCTAACTAAGTTCTACTCCACCCCTACTCTACTCCGGCATCTGGCCTTCCTTACTTACTCTACGCTCTACTCCGCACTACTCTGAAACATTTGTCGCTCTCTGCCCCGTGCCTTCCATACTGTACGTAATGCCTATCATATATTATATCCTCCACGCTGTCCTACCCGACTCCAGTCTCCATTGTCTACCCCCACGTACGCCGCCATCCGCTCTACTTTGCGTAGTTTATTATTCCACCTGTGTACCCGAACTATCTGCTTCACTCTCTGCTCTTATTCGAATCCCTACTCCATTCTCTTTTTGCTGCTCCACCCTACCCTCTACTATCTACTCTCTACCATACTCCCAGTTGTAGTCTTTGTCCTATACCCTAGTCCCTACAGACTACGTTCGTATATAGACCATTCTTTATAACTATGAGACCACCTCTGCACTCTGCGCACATACGTTTCCCATTCTCTGCAGTTTAGTCGATTCCATAGTTCACGTCCGGCTGCACCGGTCACTTGTTTTTCCCACGCGATTAGATTCGGATGTGCGTTCTGCCCCATTGACTTTTCGATGCTAGACTACCAAGTGTTGATTATCTACCCTACCCTGCCCCCTACTATATACTCCTTGATGTGCCCTCTATTATCTACTCTACTCCTCAACCCCCCTACCCTACTCACCCCAACCCTCTACGCCCTACTACACTCACTAGTCGGCATTGTTCTCTATCATAGACTCTACTCCCCGCCCTCCTCTTCACACTCTCGAGACTCGGTCCTAATCACACTACGCTCCGCTCTGCGATACGCCCGTGGTACTCCCTACTCCTAGTGTCTATTCCATTTAACCCCCTAATCTACTCTGGATTTTTGTTTTTCGATTATACTCATGTGTCGTGCCTGCTCTCTGTTATGTAGTCATACTCTCTGTACAGCTCTTACTCTCTACATCTACTCCCTGTGATGTGCAAGCGCTACTCCCCACCCTACTCTCGACTGCGCCTTGCTTTATCATCAACTCTGGAATATGCACACCCACACGCACTGCCTCTCGTTCCTTTCGTCCGTTTCCTTTTCTCTTCTACCATGTCTGTTCGGTCCCCCTCCACCTCCTCCACCTACTCGCCTTCGCCTCGGCAGCGAAATCCGAACCCTACCCTCGCTGGTCAATGATGCAAGTAACTCGATGGGCGGCGGCGCGTGGCAAAATTCGAACCCTACCCCCGCCACCGATCTATTCAGGAGTACTGATGGTTGGTTGGGATAGTGTCTGGATGTCGCCACTTATCGCCATCACGACCAAAGCTTATTGGGCCATCTTGAGACGACGCAAGCCCGAGAAGGCGAGAATGCGAACATCCTTCAAGGGCCAATGGACAGACAAGGACTTTGGTCTGGCCCAGTTGGGGGTCTTGTTGTGGCCCTATGGGGCCCACTTGAAGGCATCCTGGGCAGTCTTGGGGCCATCCAGGGCAGCCCTGGGATCATCTTAGAGCCGTCTTCGAGGTGTCGTGGGTCACTTTGGCGGCCTTGGCTGCCTGCGTGGGCCGTCTTAGAAGCTCGGGACGCAGATCAACCGCTTGTTTACACGGGATCGTGGCCCAAGGAGCCTCGGGCCAGGGGGACGGTGCATGCGAATAGATTCCAGTAGGGGGGGGGGCGGGGGAGCGCCTGATTAGAATACACAAACCCTACCACACAGCCCCTGGCATTCGGCATTCGTCCACGCCTCAACGTGCACAAAGCATGGTGGCGAGCACATTGTGGCAGGAGCCGCAGTGAGAGCTGCAATACTGTCTACACGAAGAACAACTGAATTAGGAATTGTAGACGGAGACGCGTTGCGAGCTGCATTGGAGTATGTAACACGGGTTGTAGTTGAAAGTTCAGTAGGAGCGGTACTTGCCGGAGCCTGGAAAGCTATACGATTGGATGCAATGGGAAACGCAAAGAAAGAATTGCATTAGGATGTGCAATCAGAAATGGACCGTAAGCTGTAGTAGCAGGTGCAGCTAGAGTTGTAGTCAGAGCTGTACTGGTAGCTGTTGTAGAAGGAACTGGTGTCAGCGTTGAAGAAGAAATTTGTGTATGAGTTGCACTCGGAGTTGCAGTGGGAGTTGCATGAGGAACATGTGCGAGGGACTGCATGGCAAGAGCTGAACGACGACCTCGCACATGAGCTGCATCAAGGGGCAGTAGTAAGAGCTGATTGAGATCTGCTGAGCTGTCATGGGGGCGGTACACTTGGCCCTGCCAAGGAAATCCGCCGATCTGGCGTGTGAGTTTCAGAAGTCTAAGCTCTGCTTCAGCATGAGCTTTAGCTCTGCTTACGGACGAATTAGTGCTCGGCACCTCCCCCCCACCCTGCCAACTCCCAGGAGAGAGGGGGGGGGACAGGAGACAGGAGAGAGGGGGGGGGGTGGGGACAGGGGGGGTGGGACAGAGAGGGGGAGGGGGGGACAGAGAGAAAGGGGAGGGGGGATGGGGTGAAAGAGAGAGGGGGAGGGAAGGGGGACAGGAGAGAGGGAGGGGTAGGGAGGGGATAGGGAGGGGGGGGACAGGAGAGAGGGGGGGAAACAGGAAGAAGAGGGGGGCGGGGAAATGGAGAGAGGTGGGGGGGAAGGCGGACAGGATAGAGGGGAGTGGGGGGACGGAAAGAGGGGGGGCAGGATACAGCATTGAGCTTTAATCTTCTGCTTGGGAGTGGGGGAGGGGAGGGGAACGTTTAACTGACGAATTCAGTGCTCGGCACCTCCCCCTCCCCTGCCAGCCCCCACCCCCAGGAGAGAGGGGGGGGAGGGACAGGAGAAAGGGGAGGGGGGAGAGGAGGGGGTGGGGGGGACAGGAGAGAGGGGGGGGGAACAGGAGAGAGAGGGGGGGGGCCGGCAGATAGGGTGGGGAGGGACGGATAGAGGGGGGCGAGGAGAGAGGGTGGGGAGAAGGAGGGGGGGACAGGAGAGAGGGAGGGGAGACAGGAGAGATAAAGGGGGGGGAACGAAGAGGGTGGGTGAAACGGAGAGAGGGGGGGGGCATGAAAAAAGAGTAGTGAAGGAGGAGAGAGGGGAGGGGGGTCCGGATAATGAATGGAGAGGGTGAGGGGTTGGACAGAGGTGGGAGGGACCAGGAGAGAGGGGTGGGGGAAGGAGAGAAGGGGGGGGGGACGGGAGAGAGGGGGGGGGCAGGAGAGAGGAGGGGGGGTGGGGGGGCCGGGATCATCACCATCTCCATCACCATCACCATCACCATCGTCGCATCACCATCATCATCATCATCATCATCATCATCATCATCATCATCATCATCATCATCAGCATCAGCATCAGCATCAGCATCAGCATCATCATCAGCATCAGCATCAGCATCATCATCCTCATCATCATCATCATCATCAGCATCAGCATCATCATCATCATCATCATCATCATCATCATCATCATCATCATCATCATCATCATCATCATCATCATCATCATCATCATCATCCGGAGCGCCCCGGATCGGCGGCACTGGCCGGAGGCCACTACAATATAGCAGGAGCTGTAGTAATATGTGCAGTATACGTTATATTCGGAGCTGCCGTGGGACCTGTACCACTGGCTGCATTAGGGCATGCAGTCGAAACTGTAGTGGGAGACTCGCTTGGAGCTGCGCTTAGACCAGTACTATCTTGGTTGTAGTTGGGATGCTGGTGTGAGCTTAACCAGGAACGAAACGGAAAGCTGCGCTACTGGTTATAGTGGGAAGTGCGCTACGAGTCGCATTGGGATATGCTGTAGGACGAGTCGCGTAAACTGCACCAGTGGCTGTAGAAGGGATTGCATTCAGAGCTTGACCAGCGGCTGTAGTAGGAGCTAGTGTAGGACTGTAACAGTATATGTAGAAGGAGTTATTCCAGGAGTTGTTGTTGTAAGATAGGTAGTGGGAGCTGTAGAAGGAGCTACCCTAGGAGTTGTCGCAGGAGCAGTAGCGGAAACTGCCCTTCCCGCTGCACCAGGAATTGTAGTCGGATTTTAGTGAGATCTGCAAGTTGGTTTCATAGAAGGTGTGTGGATGGCATGTTGGTTTTGACAAGCCCCATGCCTCACTGAGAGGAAGCATTGGGCGAGCGAGAGAGACAGAGAAAGAGAGAGAGAGAGAGACGGAGACGGGGAAAGACGAACGCAGGGAAATTGATTACCTATGTGTGATTCCCATGTTCCGAATGCTAGAGCTGGAACCGTTTGTCACATATATATAGAGAGAGAGAGAAACATACATGCATACATACGTACAGACATACATCGCAGTTAAATCATACATATATGTATATGTATTATCGAATTCAAACTAAAGAGGCTGAACACATTGCGTCTTCAGACATTTAGTTGCCTTCGGCCCATCCCGCCACCCTGCCTGGGTTGTGGGTCAAAGTTCTTAGGGATGCTTCTTCGAGTCTCTTCGGGGCGTTCTCAGGGGCCTCTTGGCAGCAGTTTTGGAGCTTCTTGGGAGCCTCTTGGGGATCTCCTGGGAGCCTCTTAGGAGCCTCTTGGGGGCCTCTTGGGGGCCTCTTGGGGCCTCCTGGGGGGCCCTCGGGGCCGAGAGCTCAAGATGTTCGTTCGGGTTTCCAATCTGGGTCCCCTATTAGGGGCCGTCTCAGGGCCTTCTTGGGCCGTCTTGGGCGCCTCTTGGGCCGTCTTGACGCCCTCGTGGGCCGTCTTGGGGCCCTCTTCGGAACCTCGGGCCGTCTCGGGAACGTCTTGGGGGCGTGGGCCGTCCTGGGGCGTCGGAAAGCCGAAAAGGCGAAAAGGCCAAAACCTTCAAAAATCGGCTGATAATCAATGTGTTTTGCCTACTGGAGCCCTTCGGCCGGCTGCGCTACAGGAGGACGCGCGCGACACGCCCAGGGAATCCCGGGATATTCTTGGAAATCCCAAGAAATCTCCGGGAATCTTTGGGAATGACCAGAAATCTTCAGAAATCTTTCTGAAACCGCTGGGCATGACAGCGTTGCATGAGCCCAGGCACGGTGGCGGATTTCAAATAGTTTATTTATTCTTGGGCACCACCCAGACTGGATGTTTTGTCATATGTGTGTACCATGTTTGATATTCTGGGAGACTAACCAGGCTGAGCTGGGTAGCCCCCCAGAGTATCAAACAATTCAGAAACATTGGAAACTTCAAGGGTTTCTGCACAGGCTGTCTCCACAAAGTTTGAAACATCATACATACCATAGCAAAAAGAACAAGAAAAAAACGAATGTATTCAGCGTTGGTGGTAGCATGTTTGGAATCAGAAACAGCTGGAAGTCACCCGGTGCTTTGCTGGAGTGATCTCCCATAACGTTTGAAATTTTGGGATCTGAAACGCACAATGGTTTCCTGTTTTTCCCAACCATCCTGTGGTGTTGGGTCCTCGTTTTGAAGAGACGTCGCCCCGCGTTCTCCTCTCCTCCTCCTCCCTCCTCCCTCCTCCATTTCGGCACACCCCTCACACGTTCCGTGGCCCCATAGGGAGCTCCGCCGAAGGCCCCAGTGCTGCCGCCCGCATGCGTCACGCCCACCCAAGTCGGCACACCCCTCACACGTTTCGTAGCCCCATAGGGAGCTCCGCCGAAGGCCCCAGTGCTGCCGCCCGCATGCGTCACGCACACCCAAGTCGGCACACCCCTCACACGTTTCGTAGCCCCATAGGGAGCTCCGCCGAAGGCCCCAGTGCTGCCGCCCGCATGCGTCACGCCCACCCAAGTCGGCACACCCCTCACACGTGTCGTGGCCCCATAGGGGGCTCCGCCGAAGGCCCCAGTGCTGCCGCCCGCATGCGTCACGCACACCCAATTCGGCACACCCCTCACACGTTTCGTGGCCCCCACATGGGGGAGCTCCGCCGAAGGTCCCAGTGGGTGTGCCCGCATGCGTCACGCACACCCATTTCGGCACACCCCTCACACGTTTCGTGGCCCCATAGGGAGCTCCACCGAAGGTCCCAGTGGGTATGCCCGCATGCGTCCCGCACACCCATTTCGGCACACCCCTCACGCTTTTCGTGACCCCTCACACGTTTCGTGGTCCCATACATAGGGAGCTCCACCGAAGGCCCCAGTGGGTGTGCCCGCATGCGTCCCGCACACCCATTTCGGCACACCCCTCGCACGTTTCGTGTCCCCATAGGGGGCTCCACCGAAGGTCCCAGTGGGTGTGCCCGCATGCGTCCCGCACACCTGGCACACCCCTCACACGTTTCGTGGCCCCATAGGGAGCTCCACCGAAGGTCCCAGTGGGTATGCCCGCATGCGTCCCGCACACCCATTTCGGCACACCCCTCACACGTTTCGTGGCCCCATAGGGAGCGCCACCGAAAAAGATATTCACAATTGCGGTACTCACAATTGCATATGGTTGGGTCCTTCGCCAGGATAATTTTAGGTCTCGCTCCTGGCATCGCGGGGGGGGGAGGACGACGACGTGGATGAGGAGGGCGAAGATGAAGAGGGGGACAAGGAGGAGGAGGAGGAGGAGGTGGTGGAGAAGGAGGAAGAGGAGGAACAGGAGGAAGAGGACGAGGAGGAGAAGACGCACGCAGTGATGATGAATTGTGGCGCGAGTGGGTGCTGCGAGGGGGGGGGCCTTGTATGTGTGTATGTATACACAAGATGTAATACACATATACGTAATACACAAACGTTCCTACAAGACGAGGGCAGCCACTGGAGTATACAACGAGAAGAGCAACAACGAAGCTCGATCCTCGACTCCCTCGCCCACGGGGCCTGGGCAGGATGACCCGCCCAATGGCCTCGCCTCCGGTCGGCGGCGCCGCCCCGGGCGCCCGCGACCCTCCGAGGCCGCACGCCAGCGCTGCCGCCGCCATCGCCGCAGCCGCCGCCCTGTCAATGCTCTGCTCTCCTAGGGCTGAGCAGCGTCGTCCGCACATTGCTTCTGCATGTCCGAGCTCCGTAGCTGCCTGCACGCCTTCCTGCGCTCAGCTGCCGTCTTGCTCTTATGGACACTGCGGAGGCCTGACGAAGGCTTGAGAGGTCCTTTCCAATGTGTCCTCTCCGACGGCAGGACGCCGGTAGCGAAACCGGACGCTCCCTGGGCGGAGTGGCCCAAACCTCGACAGGCGCCAGGAATGGGCGATCGGGGGTCGATGCTTTCTCCTTCTGGGCCAGTCCCCCTGGTCGTTGCCCCCGGTCCTCCTCCTCCTCCTCCTCTTCCTCCTCCTCCTCCTCCTCCTCCTCCGTCCTTTTACCTTTTATAAGCAACACCTCCCTGTCGCACCCCCTGACGTGTTGCTAGGATGGGTTGGGCGGCTCGCCGAATTAAGGCTCCCCCGCCGCCTATGACCCTGAAGCTTGGAACTTGCAAGAGGTTCGCGGGTGGAGGGCGAGCCTTTTTCGAAATGCGGTTTTCGCTTTAGCGCCGCGCACGTGCGTTTTTTTGGTGTCAGCCAACGTGGGCCCCAGACAGGGTTTCGAACAATCCGACGCGGTGCAATATACGTAGTGCAATTTCTGCGGTGCAATCTGTGTA
The DNA here is from genome assembly GCA_963575745.1 of Prorocentrum cordatum. Lineage (NCBI taxonomy): Eukaryota > Dinophyceae > Prorocentrales > Prorocentraceae > Prorocentrum > Prorocentrum cordatum. The sequence goes on along the minus strand of CAUYUJ010001437.1, from coordinate 5,738 downwards.
GTGCATTCATTATATAAGGTGTTTTATTTCGGTGTCGGCACATGAATTTGTATACATACATCTATATATAATATATAGATATGTGTGCATATATATATATATGTGTATATCAGTACATGCGCACGTGACAACATATATGGTGCACCATGGTTGTGCAAACGATGTGGGGAAATCAGTGTATATATATATATATATGGATATACATATACATATACACATATGTTCATGCACGTAGCGATGTATACATGCATATGTATACACATACAAGCAACCATACATAGTTTAATTTACAAGTCTACTTGTGTATAGATGCACAAGTGTCGATATATGCAGATGTGTAGATATATATATATATATATATATATACGCGCAGTGCAATATATGTGGGGCGATCTATGTTGTGCTGCTCGCCCATGTGTACAATGAGTTGTCAAGTCCATTGATCGCGCAATCATCGCACCCACCCACCCCAACTTGGTGTGCGAAACCATGCGGCGGCAATTGTGCTGAGTGTTTGGCGTTGCCTGGCGCATCTTTGCGGCCGCGCTTGCCCGCGCATGCTCGCGCGCGCAGCGGCCAGCCAGTTTGGCGCGACCGACGCGGCCCAGGTGGCGCTGACCGCTGGGCACTTCCCAGTGGACACCTCAGCGTGAGTCGGCGACTTGGGAGGGCGCGGTATCATGGCGACGTTGGTTGCGGTAGACAGGATGATGATAGTAGCGATGTTGGCGACGATGATGGTAACGACGACGGCACGGTTAGTGACGGCGCCGACGTTGATCACGCTGACGAAGTCCCAGGAATTGTGTGTCAGGACTGAACACCCACGCTGATACGCAACTATGATGTTTCAGGAATGGCGTCCTGGCACAATTTAACAAATTAGGACGCAACGGCCACAGTGGTTCGCAACGCTGAGGTCCCAGGAAGTGTGCGTATGTGTGTGTGTTTAGAACGGTTGAGGATTTTCAAACGGTTGTCTTCCAGTGGGGCACGTCCCAAAATGGAATACATGAGTGTAGCGCCTTGTGATAAGAGCGATCTCGGAGGGAGGGTTAATTGCAATGTCGTGAATGCGCTTTGCGTTTACAATGGTTTATTTTCTCTTCCTGCTCTCCTCCCTGCTCCGTCCTCCTCCCTTCGCCTCCTCCTTTTCGCCCCCGCACCCCTTCGCCCCCCTTCTTCCTTACGCTGGTTGCGCATCTTCGTCACCTTCCCCCACCATGGTCTTCCTTCTTTCTCAGGCTCGGCGTGGAGCCTTGATTGTGTTGCTGGAATCAGCTCTCCGTATTTGCCACAGGTGCAGAGTGCAGTTGCCGCGGAGGCTCATATGGTGAGGCCGCGGCGGCCAAACCAAAATGCACAGGCGCGCTGCTCGGATTGGCAATGGCCAGCGCAAAGACTCCACGATCAACTCGGCAGTAGCACAGCGCTCGACTTGCAGAGGGGATGTATTCAGCAAGTCCGAATTCTCATCCTCGTCCGCCTCTTCCCCGGGAGGTTTCCCGAGCCCCCCCGCCCCTCGAGGTCCGTCCCCCGGGGGCCTTAGGAGGCCTCGGGGGTGGTCCCCGGAGGTTTCTGGAAGCTCTCCCGCCTCCGGCGACCAATGCGACAACCGCGGGGTGGCGAGGGGGGGACGAGGTGACGAATGAATGCCCCGCCTTCGCTGGCTGCTGGGATCGACGAAACGCAAACATGCAGTAAGGCACGTGGATCAGCGATGGGCCCCGCTTCCGTTCGAAGTCGGCACCCCCCATGGCCAAATCAGGCGGCGACGGCTTCATGCTTAACCCTGGTCCGTGGATTTGGCGCCCACGCGCCCGATTCACAGATCCCTAATCAATGCCAGCGCACGCCCGAGTGGATAATTACTCGTGGAGATATTCTGGCGCCGGCTGGCTCTCCGCGATCCTCTTCGGGCGAGTGAAGCCGTCTTTGGGGCATGTCCGATCAGGGACGTTTCCTCTGCCGTGCTAGTTCCTCCGGGGGCGCGCGCGCGTCGGCTGCTCGCCGCGACGTAGGGCACGCGGCTTCCGAATGAAAATAACACAGAGTAAGGAGGAGCTGCCGCCAAGGAGCACATCGAGAACGGCGACAGTATCCCCGATGGCCCACGGGGTTCGTTCAGTTGGCTTGGAGGCTTCGCGGAGGTTATGCCCGACGTCCCTCCCGTGCACGGGCGCCCTTTTTCAAATTTGTTTGCACGAGCGGGTCGGCACCCGAACCGCTGTAGAGCGATCGAAGATGCAGGGCGAGGTGGGGGGAACAAAAGAAAGGACGAAGAAAGAAGAGGAAGGAGGAGGAACGAGGAAAGCGGAAGAGGAGGATGAGGAGGAGGAAAGATGAGGAAGCTACTACCCAACGTAGTAGTTCCTCATGTGTTCGGCACGGTTGCAGTTAAGACGCAGAGGGTTTGATTATATGTGACGGTGTACTGCCCACTCCTGCTCCGACGGTAAGGGAGTGGCCCTGCAGTTCCTCGGTTTCGTTGCTGCCAACATGTAGGCCATCCGAAGAGCTGCTCTTAACCGCTAAGGGTTCCTGCATGTGTTTGAACGGACCGACGCAGGCCATCCGAAGAGCTGGTATTAGCCGCCAATGGCTCCTGCATGTGATTACACAGACCGGGCCACGTAGCGTAACAGCGTACCAGGACGAGGGAGGTGGAGCAGGAGGACGAGGAGGAGGAGGAGGAGGAGGATAACGAGGAGGAGGAGGAGAGGGACGAGGGACGAGGGGGAGGGTGAGGGGAAGGAGGAGGACGAAGTGTTGGGGGAGGTGGAAGGGGTCAGCCTCTCCAGACGCGCGGCCGGGCCGCATGCGCATTCCCATGAAAGGATCGATGGGCACCAACACCACGGGCAGGATGATCTGGGCTAATTAGGACATTTGTCAAAGAAGGCATGTCCAATCTGATAAAGATTGCGTACACCTTAGTGTTCGAAGGGCAGCGCAGACATCTTGGATCGGCGTTGAAGCCCGTGGCGACCAGTTTTTCATGTTTCTAGAAAGCCACCCCGACTCCCACCTTGGGCGTTTACTAACCAGCCCTGGCAAGGCCGAGGCTGGACACGAATAGAAAAAATATCATCGCCATGACTTCTCTCAAGTGCGGGTCTGCTCCCCCTCTGGCACCCCTCTGGCGCCCCCCGTCGTCGCCGCTGTCCCCGACGCAGGTGCCGACGAAGACCGAACGAGGACAGCGACAGGGACGACAACGGCACCAAAGACGACGACGACGACGACGGCGACGACGACAAAGGCGACATAGTCGGAAACGACGAAGACGTCGACGACAACGACGACGACCGAGCGACGACTACGAGGACGACGACGAGGACAACAACGACAACGATGACGAGGACGACGACGACGACGACGACGACGACGACGACGACGACGGCGACGGCGACGACGACAAAGGCGACACAGTCAGAAAAGACGACGACGATGACCTACTGACGACAGCGACAAAGAAGACGACGAAGACGCCGACGACAACGACGACGACCGAGCGACGACGACCGAACGACGACTACGAGGACGACGACGAAGACGACAACGATAACGATGACGACGACGACGACGACGACGACGACGACGACGACGACGACGACGACGACGACGGCGGCAACGACGACGATGATGGTCAGGTCGCGAATCAGGTCGCGGAACTGGTTTCTCTGGCGCTTTCCAGCGCCGATGGAGAGCCGCCAATGTATCGTGAAGGGTGCCCGGCGGCGGGGCCGAGACCACGTGCGTTACACCCTTTCCAATCCCCCCCTTTGCGTCCGACCCGAGATAAGGGAAGGGGGCGAGGGAGAACGAGCGAATGACTCTGTGGAGGTGGGTCAACTGGGTCCCTGGAGCCAGGCCCACTCGTCGCGACGACGGCGACGACGAAGGCGACACAGTCGGAGAAGACGACGACGATGACAGAGTGACGACAGCGACGAAGAGGACGACGAAGACGCCGACGACGACGACGACGACGACGACGACGACGACGACGACGACGACGACGACGACGACGACGACGGCGACGGCGGCGGCGACGACGACGACGGCGACGGCGACGGCGACGGCGACGGCGACGGCGGCGGCGGCTACGACGACGACGACAGCTTCGGCGGCGACGACAGCGGCGGCGGCGAATTCGCCGCCCTGTGTGGACGGTCCCCCGAGGCAAGCCGGCGCCGCTCCGCGGGACGGCAGGGCTGGGGAGCATCCGGGCGCCGACCCGCCCGCGCGTCGTCGTCGTCATCGTCCTCGTCCTCGTCGTCGTCACCGTCCGTTCTCTTCCTCCTGCTCTTTCTGCTCCTCCTCCTCCTCCTCTCCTCCTCCTCCTCCTCCTCCTACTCCTCCTCCTCCTCCTCCTCCTCTTCTCTCCACCTCCTCCTCCTCCTCCTCCTCCTCCTCCTTGTCCTCCTTCTTATCCTCCGTTTCGTCCTCCTCCTCCTCCTCCTCCTCCTCCTCCTCCTCCTTCTCCTTTTCCTCCTCCTCCTCCTCCTCGCGGCGGAGCGGGCCGCCAGCGACGGGGTGCTTCGGCACAGCGCCCTCGGGATGCCGGAAAAGTCTCCCGCGGGGGCGCGAAGGTGCCTGCGTTCTGCGCTGCACGGCCTGGGCTGGGCCGCCGCTCCTCTCCGAGGCCGCGGCGTGAGGCAGAGGGTGGTATGGCCGCGCTTTGAGTGGAGCGCGGAGCGAGAGGCCTTGGCAGCCAGCACGCGGCCCAGAGCCTGGAACTCGGCTCTGGGCCAAACCGACAGGCCGTGCACGCCAGGGCTGTTGGGCCCGGGGTGCGCCCGCAGCGGCTGGGCGGTGCAGCGGAAGCCCATGCCAAGAGACACCCTGCTTGCCTCCAGGGTGCCCTGGGTGTCTGGGGTTTCGATGGTTTTGTTGTGCAGAGCGTGACGTTCCCACACCGAAAATCAATGGACGTCCTGGGTTGGGCTTCTTGTGGAGGGTTTCTTGTGGTCGGACCCTTACCGTACTGGTCCGCTGCCCTCGCCAAGCTGTACTGCGCAGTGGCGTTCGGGCGACCGCCCGTCGCGAGGTCGGCCAGGGGCGCGCGCCAAGAGAGAGAGACTCGACCACACCTCGCCCTTCGCAGCCTCGGGCGGCCGCCTCTCGTGCTGTGCTCTTCGAAAAGGGGGGGGGGGCTCCGTCGTGGCGTCGGGGGCGGTGCGTGGCTTCGGCCCGCACGGGGCACCCCTGCACCCGCCGCCAGAATCATGCCTGGCCAGGGGGCGCTCCCGGGCATCGCCGCGGCTGGCGTGCACAGACGCCGCAGACTCCCCCGGCCTCTCGGCGAGGAGTGCGCACGCACCGCGCCAGGGCCAAGGACCCAGAGCCCCCGACGTCGTGATTTTTCACGACGTCGACCCCCAGAGGTCTGGACCCCTTCCCCGGGACCGGTTTTCCTTCCTGAGTTGTTTTTTGGCGGTCCCGAGGCCCAGTGAGGGCCCCCGGAGGCCGCAAATAGGGCACAACCTCCCGTCGAGATTTTTTCACAGCGCCAGGTGGTCTGGGGATGGCCCGTGGACAGGCACGGTGCGGACGCACGCGGTGCCTCCTGCGCACTCGGACGCAGGAGGCACGCCGGCGTCCGCGGCGGCACTCCGCCGACCCCTCCGCGCGGCAGCGCCGAGCGGCGGGCGCCCCTCGGAGACGCGCCGTGCTATGGTGGCACCGGCAGGCCGCGCGGCCCGCTCGTGCGCTCCTCCTCCTCCTCCTCCTCC
>CAUYUJ010001436.1:551794-631636 GCA_963575745.1 Prorocentrum cordatum | reverse complement strand
GGCAGGCTGAGGCTGAGGCTGAGGCAGGCTGAGGCTGAGGCTGTGACTGTGACTGCCGTTGCCACTGCGACTGTCATCGCGAATGCGACTACGACTGCGAGAACAGCAGAATTCTACAACTGGATTTTCATGTGAATCTTAAGGGGAATGCTTCCAGATATGCTCCTACACATCGCTGTTAGGTTGTTTTGCCGGGATAATTTTTAAAACCTGGTTTCCAAACGGAAAAAAAAAACAACACATTTGGAATCATATTGTTACAGCGTTTGTTTGAAGCGTTTTGATGCAATAAAAAAAAAGCCAGTCGTCGATCGCATCTGGATTCGGTTGCGCGGGTTTGACGGGCGACCGAAAATGCAACACGCTCCTACAGAGCATAACCCCCGTGCCCCTAGCAGGCGCGCAGTGCATCACATCTTGGGGCGGCGGGGAAACGGCTTCAGTAGTCTCAGCGGGCCCTGTGCGCCCAGGATCATCATGTTCGAACGCGTTGAACTGCTAATGCGCCGCATGTGTAGTTTCTGCAATAGTCATTCTGTTTATCTGATAATGCTGGTCCCTGCTATTGCTGTTGCATGCTCTCACCCCTCTGCCCGTAAACATATTGGCTGAGGGGGCCCCCTTTTGCTAACGCTACCAGCGATCATAACTTATCATTTGCAGCGAGAAGGTCTTGGAATAAAAGATTCACGCATCTTATCAGCGCCTGCGTGTGCGTTGCATTGGCAGCGGAGCGTGTATTCCGAGCTCCCTCGCAGGGAGAACCCTTTCGGCATCAGACAGTTTCTTCCCGGACACTCCCGTGCAGTCGGACAGATCACGACGGATATTACATCTCGCACGATGGCTGACCGGAGGCCTGCTGCTGCCGCTGGTTTTCGCGGTGCCGCCGCACCGAAGAAGTACGGAGATCGTCGATACAAGGGCAAGCACCCTCGAGACGGAGCTGCGGCAGCGGCTACGCCCGACGATGAGACCTACGAAGAGGAATGGGCCGACGAGTGGGCCGAAGAGGACTGGGCCGAGGACGACTACGAGGAGTCGGAGATTCCACCGAGCTCGGCGGAGTTTCGACGCACCCGTGGTGATCGCAAGAAGTGGCGCGGAGGACCGTGCCCGGCCCCGCCTCCACTCGAGGCTCGGTTTCAGAATATCTACAAGCAGCCGAGGTACTACCAGAAGTGGGTTCGGAAAGTGCACATGTGGAAGGCCAGGGCGCGACACTACAAGCCGATGGCCGAGCTGGCCCTGGACCTTTCGGACGTCATCACGGGCGAGGGCGCAGAGATGATCGAGTCTTTGGAATGGACCCGTCTGTATTCACAAGATGGCATCGATCTGGTGATCAACTCACTCGCCGTGTTCGACGAGCAGCAGATCCTACAAGTTGGAGACCTCATGGAAGAGTACGAAGAAGTGGAGCGCCTGCCCGGTGAGCTGCTGGCCGCGTACGTCGCGCATTTCAAGGATCTCGAGATGCGGCTCAAGCGGGCAGAGCTTCCAGCTCAGCAAGGACAATTTCGTGCGTTCAAGCTGTTGCGAAGTTCATGTTTGTCGCCGGAGGTTCGGCGCAACCTCCTCCTCGCGACGGGCAATGAGTACGACTTCGACCGCCTCGTTCAGGCTATGAGTGTGCAGTGGCCGTCCACCGCCCCGAACTGGGTTGCTCCAGTACGACGGATGGCACGCAAGCGACTCGGTGAGGCGGCCGCTCCTGAACGCAAGCCGGCTGGTCGAGATCACGATAAAGGAGGCGGCAAAGGACGAGATCGACAGCCACAGAATCGAGCTCCTCGACCAGCGCCGAAGCCGCCCCACGTCAGCGAGGCCGACATTATTCCCGAAGACGAGGCTGAGGAAAACGAAGATGAAGACGACCCCGATCAAGCAGAAGTAAATGAGGCTTACGCCGAGGAGGTTGACTGCATCCAGGTCATGCAGGAGGCGGCGGACGCTTTGACCGTCACAAGCGACAAGCTGAAGAAGCTGACCTTGGGCCGCGGGTGGACCGGAAGGTCCTCACCGCCGAAGCCTGGAGACCGACGCCCGCCACCGCGGTCAGCGCCCTCCGGTGGTGCCGCCGCCCCTGCGGGTCGGCCGCCCCCAGCGCCGCCCGGCAGGTCGCCGCAAACATCGCCAGCACCGCCACAGAGAGGCACTGCGACGCCGCCGGCCGGCACGTCTTTTTCAGGAAGCATTCGTGGAACGTTTACGGGAGATCGATCCGGAGATTCAAGAGCACCGGCGGCATCTCAGAGGCCAGGGTTTCGCCAGACGTCATCGAGGACCGGCTACAAGGATAAACGCGATCGAGCTCGCGCCGTTCATGATGCCTCGATTGATCAGGACGAACCCGCTGATGAAGACGATGAGGAGCACGCCGCCGATGCGGTAGAGCACGAGGCCCTAGTCACGCACCTCTCGCCTGACGAGCTGCAGCAGCGCGTGGCCGCCTTCAAGAGCAGGGTCGCCACCAGCGACAAGGGGGCCTCTCGCGTTCGATTTCAGGCAGCGCCAGAAGTGCGTCAGTTTTCCGTGGATTCTCGCGGAGCTCAGGCGGCGAGAAGCGGGACAAAATCATCGCATCAGGTCGACGTCATCTGGCATGTCCGGACGCCCTTGGACGTTTGCTTCCTCGAGGATTCCCAGGGTTTCTACATTGTCATCGACACAGGTTGCCAGCGCAACGTTGTGGGCTACGAGTGCTTGGGGAAGTTTCTGGAACATATCGCCTACCTGGGATTGAGTTTCTGGGAAGCTGAGGAGCAAGAGAGGTTTCGGTTTGGAGTCAGTCGTGCGGTGAGCAAATCTGTGGTGTATTTCCCGATATGTCTTGAACATGTGGTGCCCCTGGTTTGCCGTACCTCAGTCTTGGACGTGAACCCTAAGTTGCCTTTCTTGGGACCGTTACCGATGTGGAAGCTCTTGGGCCTCCAGCTGGACACCTTGGGGGAAAGGGCTCATTTCGCCAAGATCAACCTGTGCGACGTGCCCCTGAAGATTGCCCCGAATGGCCACTTGCTTCTGAGAGTCGACTCTTGGTTGAAGGATGTGGGGTTCCCAAGGGAGCCCGAGGCCTGGAAGTTCACCCCCTCGGACGTCATCATCCCGGAGCCCCAGTGGATCCCAGAGGCACCAGCCTGTGTTTCCGGAGATAGTCGTGCTCAAGCCGAGTCTCAGCCTATGCAGTTTTCACGCGCAGCACTGTGTGCTCTTACATATACTCACCGCGGGCTGCTTCAGCCTCGCGAAGTCCTGCCCTCCGTGCCAGACGGCTGTAACCTGACCGACGCCACACCCGTGTTCGAGAGCATCCTCGGTCTGTCGGTAAATGAAGTCGGTCAAGTCGGAGTCGCAGGAGGCCCGATCGTCTCGTCGCACAGTCCAGCTGACGAGGCAGAACCTGGCGATCAACGCGTGGACGAACCTGATGCAGCTGATCATGAACCACCTGTCGCACATCATCGGTCGCAGTCGCGAGCAGTTCCGGCAGAACTTGGAGATGTCGAGCCGGATGATGGGCACGATCGCGCAGATGGGCCACGAGATGGGCTACCTGACACCGATGGCGGACTCAGCGAAGGCGATCGCGAGAGGAGCCGCACAGGTTCCGGAGAGCGTGCTGCCACCGCCGCCGGCACCGGAGGATCAAGCCCAGAACTACTCACAGCTGTGCAAGAAGAGGGACGCGTGCGCCCATCCGACACCGAGGAGGTACTACGCCAAGGGGTACTGGCTGATCTGCGACCAGTGCGGCCGGCGGTGGAAGTCGGTCAACGGGAAGTGGATCGTGGACGACAAAGAAGATCCTCTTCGCGTACCTACCTCGACAAAGTCACTGGGTTCCTCCTCGCGCTCTCGGCCAGCTGCTTCAATAATGCCGAAACGCCCGGTCAAGTCTTCGGCGAGCTCGAGCCAGGGTCGTGCGCGGACCAAGGCGGAGCCAAGGTCACCCTCGGAGCAGGCGGTTCCGACGGACGAGGAGGACGACGAGAACTTGGACAGGGCCTCCGAGGGCGAGGAGACGGACCAGGGACGGGACAAGCTTCCGCGCCAGCCTCCCCAGCGCCGGGGACCGAGATGGCGAAGAGAGGCGCCTGGAAGCGCCTTCTCGGCATTGCTAAGAAGACGACCGCAGCCTGCGAGACGCTTATTAACGTGAGTCAAGATGCCGATCGCCGTGCTGCCGATTTACGAGACGCGGAATGGTGCTGTTCGGACGTGGCCTTCATGGACATTCCCGTTCCCGAGTTGCCCGACTACCTGTACCTGGACAACGAGTGCCAGGCGTGCCGCACCGACCTCGTCGAGGGCTGCGCCGGGACAGCAAGACCTACGCGATTAGCTTCACACTTTGAGCTGAGGGCCTCGCCGAGCGCCGACATAGAGGACGGCTGGGACTTGTCAACTACGCGAGGTGCTCAGAGATGGAAAGATCAGATACAGAAAGACAAACCACTCTACGTGATCGTAGGCTTCCCCTGCACGCTCTGGTGCTCCTACAACGTCAATGTGAACTACGTCGACCATCCCGAGCTGCTTGAGAGACTTCGTGCCCGGGATCGACGGCTGATTGACTTGATCAAGTGGACCATCGAATACCAGGTGAAGCATGGCCGGTTCTTCTTGTTCGAGAACCCGCCGACGTCAGCGATCTGGAAGGGCCTCCAGTTCGCCCCGCTCCTGCCCTTGGGCGAGACCGTTATTGGCCATGGGTGCCAGTGCGGGAAGACAGGCAAGACTGGCCTGCCGATTCGCAAGGCGTATCGCTGGTTCTCCAACTCGCCGCCCGTGCTTGCGGCTCTGAGCCGCCGCTGCCCAGGACTTCGCCCGGAGTCCGGGGGCCACTTGCACGATCAGATCGAGAACTCGAAGTGGACAAAGGCCAGCGGCGAGTACACCGACGAGATGGCCCACGCGATGCTCCACGCGATCCAGCAGGTCGCCGCCCAGAGGAATCCGAGCAGGTTCGCCGACATGCCGGTCGCGGCTACCGAGTGGGAGGCCGCCTACAACCACGCAGGTCCCATCGAGGTGCTGTTCGCCTCGCCAGAGAAGGACCCCACCAGGTGGGAGGCGGTCATGCAGGGCGTCCGACAGATCGTGGGCGGCTCCGCCAGTCGAGGCGGGAACAAGGCCACGCATTACCTTTCGAAGTCATCCGCGCTCTGGAGACAGATTAGCCAGCTCGTCCCGTGGGACCTCACGATGATCCAGCTCGTGAAGACAGCCAAACAAAGGAGGTTCCCCATCAACAAGGAGCCGTGGTCTCACCGTGGTCACTGCTACGTGGACGAGAAGGGCCATTACCACATCGAAGCCGAGGACCTGGTTGACGTGGCCTTCCCGACGTTGGCCTTGTCGCCGCCAGCGGACCTAGCCGTTTTCTTCTTCGGCTATGCCAAGCAGGAGTCCCTCCCGCAGGAGCCTGACACGTCACAGATAGAGAAGCGAATGCCGCTTCCCCCGGACCCGAACGACCCGATGCTGCCGAACAACAGCCTGCCGCCCGATGAGGACGACGACCTGCAGGACGTCCCGATCGCTCGGATGCCTGACGCGTCCGGCGGTATGGCTGGCATACGTTTTGTTGGAGTGACAAAGGAGCAGTGTCCTCGTGAAGTTCGCCAGCTTGTCGCTCGTATGCACTGTAACTTGGGGCATCCTGTGCCCAGCGAGTTCTTCCAGTTCCTGGCTCAGAGAGGCGCCTCGCAGGCCACGCTGCTGTGCGCCAGAGCGCTGAGGTGCCCGGCGCGCCTTCGTCGCAAACGGCCTCAGCGACAGCGGGAGTCACAGATTCCAAGAGTGGGTCTGTTCAACGACTTAGTCAAGGGCGACTTGTTCTACGTCATGACCCACGACGGTACGACGCACGCGCTCTTGGGACTGGTGGACAAAGCTACGAGACTACATGTGGTGTGTCGGATTGCTTCACGCGAACCAGGAGACGTCTGGGAGAAGTTCCAGACGTGCTGGCTCACCCCGTTCGGGATCATGCAGATTCTGGTTGTCGACCGGGACGGTGGGTGCCTTCGAAGCCGCGTTCCTGGACAACTGCCACACGTTGGGAATCGACGTGAGGTACGTGCCGCCGGGAGCTCACTGGCAGCTGGGCCTGGCCGAATCCGGCAACTACGCCTGGCGCCGAGTCTTCGAGAAGGTGATCGACGTCATCCTGCCGACGATGCCAGAGCACGTGGACCTCGCGATCATCTCGACGAGCCACGCCGTAAACCAGTCAGTGCGCCGAGCAGGCCGCACCGCCTATGCCGCCGCCTTCGGACGGGTACCCACGCTTCCGACCGAGCTCTTGGCCGACACCACGTCCGCCGAGTTCTGGCACAATTGCACCCAGGATGAGATGCTGGCCTACGGGGAGAGATGCCGCATTGAGGCGCTCAAGGCGATCGCCGACCTGGAGGCCGACGAGGCGCTGCGCACCTCCATCCTCCGCCAGCCTGTCAACCGCAAGGAGCACGACTTCCTCTCGGGACAGCGCGTGGCAGCCTGGGGCGAGCATGGTCGCAAGCGACGGGGCAAGACGCCCGTGGCAGGGCATCGCCCAGGCATTTTCTGTTTCTGGGATTCCGGCACCAACGGCTACGGCGAGGGCGAGTCTGCCTGGCTGCGGATCGGGCACCGCACTGTGCAGGTGGCCCGCGAACACATACGCCCAGCCATCGGTTTCGAGGGCTGGACCCCTTCCGAGGAGGACCTCAAGGAGCTCAAGACGGCCGAGCAGGACTTGGCGAAGGCCGGCCAGGGCGACGCTTCGAACATCACCATTGAGGGCCCCCCTGAACAACAACCCGAACCAGAAGATCCGCAAGCACGAGTGCTGCCGGGACCTCTTCCGGCAGCCCCGCTCGAGCCCATCCTGGAGGAGCCCGCGCAGGCCTCTCTGGGAGACAACGCTACCAAAGAGAACTTCAGGAGCGCGTCAGCCGACGACGCCCCTGAAGCTGCGCCAGATGCTGAACTTCCTCAACTTACCGACGCCGGCAAGAAGCTGATCTGCCAGGTCGCGGTCTCGAATGACTGGCGAGTCGGGACCGGAGACGCGGAGAGCGCCTTTCTCCAGGGAGGCGCACAGAGTGAGCGCGAGGAGGCGATCTACATGATTCCGCCCAAGGACCCGATCGTTCAAGCCGCCGGGACGCCTTTGCTTTTTTTTTTTTTTTGTTTTTGTTATTTTTTTTTTTTTGTTTTCTTTTTTCTTTTCTTTTCTTTTTTTTTTATTTTACTGTTTTTTTTTTTTTTTTTTCTGTTTTTTTTTTTTTTTTTTTTTTTTTTTTTTTTTTTTTTTTTTTTTTTTATTTTTTTTTTTTTTTTTCTTGTTTTTTTTTTTTTGTTTTTTTTTTTTTTTTTTTTTTTTTTTTTTTTTCTCTTTTTTTCTTTTTCTTTTTTTTTTTTTGTTTTTTTTTTCACTTTTTTCTTCTTCACCGCCCCGCTCTACGAGGTGGTTGGCAACCTGTACGGTCAGTCGACGGCGCCGTACCTGTGGTACAAGCACGTGGTGACGACCTTCCTGGCGCTGGGCGGCAAGCTCCACAGCCTCGATTCAGCTCTCTTCTTGTGGTTTTTTCCGAACAACGAGTTGGCTTGCGCAGTGGGTATGCACGTGGACGATGCTCTTGCGGCACACCATCCCAAGTTCGACTTCGCACCGATCGAGAAGGCTATTAAATGGCGAGGCTGGCAGTGGGACAACTTCGTCTTCCTCGGCGAGGAGTACCAGCGCCTGCGTCAAGGTCCGTACAGTGGAAGTTTGTTTGTTCATCAAGCGGCCTACACTAAGGCGATTGCAGTCACGAAGGTTGGAGTTATGTCCAGCACTCGGTCTTCTTTTAAGCTGACGCGCTCGGAGCGCGAAGATCTGGAGTCTGCTGTCGGTTCGCTCCAGTGGTTGTCCGGACACGCACGTCCAGACCTGTCAGCCGCGGTTTCCCTTGTCCAGAGGACCGACCCCGAGCTGAACGACCTACGGATGGCCATGAAGCGCGTAGAGTACGCGCACCGCACAGCCCAGACTGGCATCCTGATCGTCCGCGTCGATTTGAGCCGCGCCTGCTTCGTAGGTTTTGCAGACAGCTCATGGGCGAACGCTCCGGGATTGAAGACCCAGATCGGCACCCTCATCTTTCTGGCAGACGAGGTGATACTCACCGGACCCACGTCATGTACTCTCTTGTTTCACAAGTCCAAGAGAACGCCGAGAGTGGTGAGATCTACGCTGGCTGGGGAAGCTATCGCGCAGGACCTGGGAGTGGACTACGCGTCGTACTTGTCGAAGTTCCTGTCCGAGATGCTGACCGGACGGCCTGCTGGCCGACACCCACCGATCTTCGAGGTTATCACCGCTACCGACTGCAAGTCTCTGTACGATGCCCTTCACCAGCTCACCCCGCGTTTGTCTGAGAAACGTACTGTGATCGACGTGATTTCCATTCGTGACGAGGTGAAGGTCAAGAACGTCAGGTGGATCCCTACGACGCACATGATAGCCGACGGCATGACCAAGGAGGATCCGAAGCTTCGCGAGAATCTGACCGAGTTCTTGGCGGACCCAGTGCTTTCGCTCGTGGAGTCGATTGCTTGCGAGGAGCTGACCGGTGGGGATGGCCAAGTACAGAAGAAGTGATATGATTTTCCACTTGCACGTGCCGGGAGTCGCGTTTCACTCCCATCCGCTTGGTTTCGCCCAAGATATTGCGAGTTTGATTTTCCACTTGCACGTGCCGGGGGTCGCGTTTCACTCCCATCCGCTTGGTTTTGCTCAAGATATCACCGATTCCGGATGCCGGTATCGAGTTTCGGTTTATTGATTTCAGCTGCCGATCCTTGGCCGCGCAAAGAATTCAGTTACTGTCTCATTTTGTGCTAATCCGAGTCCGTGCTGCAAACAAGCCCGTTGTATAGCCAGGCCGCATTCTGAGTTTCAGAGCAGGACCAGAGAGAACTCCAGGAGTGCAATAGTCATTCTGTTTATCTGATAATGCTGGTCCCTGCTATTGCTGTTGCATGCTCTCACCCCTCTGCCCGTAAACATATTGGCTGAGGGGGGCCCCTTTTGCTAACGCTACCAGCTATCATAACTTATCATTTGCAGCGAGAAGGTCTTGGAATAAAAGATTCACGCATCTTATCAGCGCCTGCGTGTGCGTTGCAGTTTCAACATTGGGCCCCTTGTCAGTGCGATGCAGTAAGCCCCAGTGGTATGCAATCGGTGCCTCATGGTGCCCTATGGCTTCTCATTGAATCCCTCACCTGCCTTTTGACCCGTTTCGGTACGTATAGGACACCAGATGGTTCATCGCGTTTACAAATGCTTCCTGTGGGTCCCACCTTCACTCGGCATTCTCGCCCAGTCGTTCCACTGGCTCGTCGCTGGTTCCACGCGAAGCCTGGGGACTCATGTAAGCTTGCAGTGTCTCATTGTTTCCCAGGAGCTAATATGAATTATGTTTGCCTCCCCCGGGCTCCCATTGGAGCGGAGGTTCTTCTCGTTGCGTCCGCGGGCCCCGTGCATTCTCTGGAATGCGGTCGCGCACGATGTCACGCCCCGCTGCGTTGGGCCCAAGCATGGCCAAGGAGGGGCCCGACCCTTGAGCTGCCGCGGCCAACTCTTCGGCGGCGGCGGGGCTTGGCGCCCTGGAGGCGGTCGCCAACGCGCGGCCCATGCTGTGGCGCCGGAAAGCTCATTGTTCCACAATGCGTGCATCCACGTCGGGGCCCCACTACACGTGAAACTAATTACCTAACAGCTTTTGCTGATAGGTTTTTAGTAGGGTCAAAAGAGAGCATCATGACTCCTCAGGGGGGTCTGGGCGGGTGCCGGGGAGGAGAACCGGGAATCGTTTTTCGCCAGCAGTCACACACTTCGCGCTCTTCGACCTCCCAGAACTCCATTCCCGGGACACATTCTGGAGAACTGGGAACAGAGCCGGGTTCGCTTTTCGCCAGCAGTCACACATGTCGTGCTCTTCGACCTCCCAGAACTCCATTCCCGGGCTACATTTTGGATGCCCGGAGACAGCTGTAGGCCACTTCGTGCTCTTCGACCTCCCAGAACTCCACTCCCGGCCTACATTTTGGATGCCCCGAGCCAACTGTAGGCCACTTCGTGGTCTTCGGAGTTTCCCAGAACTCCATTCCCGGGCCGCCATTTGAATGCCTGGAGCCAAGTAGGCCACTTCGGGTCTTCGAGTTCCCAGAACTCCATTCCTGGGCCACATTTTGAATGCTGGAGCAGGCTGATGCTGCGGCCGAGGCAGGCTGAGGCTGAGGCAGGCTGAGGCTGAGGCCGAGGCTGAAGGCAGACTGAGGCTGAGGCTGAAGCAGACTGAGGCTGAGGCTGAGGCAGGCTGAGGCTGAGGCTGAAGCAGGCTGATGCTGAGGCAGGCGGAGGCTGAGGCTGAGGCTGATGCAGGCTGAGGCTGAGGCAGGCTGAGGCTGAGGCCGAGGCTGAAGGCAGACTGAGGCTGAGGCTGAAGCAGGCTGAGGCTGAGGCTGAGGCAGGATGAGGCTGAGGCAGGCTGAGGCTGAGGCTGAGGCAGGCTGAGGCTGAGGCTGTGACTGTGACTGCCGTTGCCACTGCGACTGTCATCGCGAATGCGACTACGACTGCGAGAACAGCAGAATTCTACAACTGGATTATCATCTGAATCTTCAGGGGAATGCTTCCAGATATGCTCCTACACATCGCTGTTAGGTTGCTTTGCCGGGCTAATTGTTTTCACCACCGCATTCTCGAGATTAAGATCGCTATTGCGCATGCGTTTTTGCACTTTGCACGCGCGGGCGCGCGCGCGCGAGCAACGAGGAAATACAATGTGCCTCATTGCATTATGTCGCGTTGAGGCTTCCAGAATACGAGCGAAACAAATAATTGGTTTTCGCCATTGGGTTTTCGAGATTAAGATGGCTATTTTGTAGAAGCGTTTGCATGATGCACGCGCGGGCGCGCGCGCGCACGCGCGCGCGCGAGCAAAGGGGCAAGCACAGCGTGCCACAATGCATTTTTCCACGTTGAGGCCCCTGGAATACTGGTGACATAGTTGGTTCGCACCATTCAGCATTCGGAAATTAAGATGACGATTCTGCATCAGTTGCCCTTTGGGTTTTCGCATTGCGCGCGCCCGTGCGCGCGCGCAAGAGCAACCAGGAAAATGCATTGCACCGCATTGCACTATTCGACGTTGAGGCCTCCAGCATACGAGCGAAACGCTGCATTTACAGAATTGAGTTGTCGATATTAAAATGGTCATTCTGCAAGCGCATTTGCACTGCGCGCTCGCACGCGCGCGCGGGCAACGAGGGGAATTCACTGCACCGCAATGCATTATTCCACGTTGGGGCTTCCAGAATAAGATTGAAGCGATTGGTTTCCGCCGTTCAGCTGTCGAAATTAAGGTTGCTATTCGGTGTGAGTTCTTGCCTTGTTCACGCGCGCGCGCGCGATCAACCGGGAAACTACATCGCGACGCAAGGCATCATTCCACGTTGAGTCCCCCAGAATGCGAGTGAT
This sequence comes from Prorocentrum cordatum, assembly GCA_963575745.1. Classification (NCBI taxonomy): domain Eukaryota; class Dinophyceae; order Prorocentrales; family Prorocentraceae; genus Prorocentrum; species Prorocentrum cordatum. The sequence continues at coordinate 620,109 of CAUYUJ010001436.1, read as the reverse complement.
ACAATTGGCTTTCACCAGTCAGTTTTTCCTTAAGTTGGAATGCTACTACGCACGGGACATCTGCATTGCGCACGCGCGCGACGAGGAACGCAGAGTGGGCCGCAATGCGTGATTCCACGTTTTCGGTCTGCTGAATGCGAGTGAAACGATTGGTTTTTCACCATTCAGTTGTTCTCACAGGTAAGATTGGCTATTCTGCACTGGTTGCCCTAATAGGTTTTTGTATTGCGCGCGCGAGCAACGAGGTCAGGCCATTGCACCACAGTTCCTTCTTTCACGTTGGGGTCACAGGATACGAGTGAAACGATTGGTTTTCGCGTTTGGGGTTTTCGGAATTGAGATGGCTAGTCGGCGCAGGTTGACACGTTGCGCGCGTGCAGCGAGGGGCGCGCATTGCGCCGCAATGCACGATTGCGCGCTTGGGCCAGCAGCATACATGTGGAACAGCTTGTTACCACCAGTCAATTTTCGAATGTATGATGGCGATGTGGCTTCGGTTTTTGCGTCGCGCTCGCGCGGGCAAGGTGGGCAGCACGTTGCGCCACATTCCATTATTCCATGTTGGCCCCCCCAGAATTGAAACGCTAGGTTTTTGCCGTTGAGTTTTCGAAGTTGATGGTTATTCGGCATCAACTATTGCATCGCACGCGCAAGAGCGCGCGCGCGTGAGCGCGCGCGCGCGAGCACTGAGGGGCGAGCATTGTATCGCAATGCAACATTCCACGTTGGGGCCTCGTCGGACTGCTAGTCAGGCATTAGGTGAACCCCATTTAGTTACCGAGCTTAGGGTGGCCATGCTGCATCAGTTCTTCCGCTGTGCGCGCGCAAGCGTGCGCGTGCAAGTGCAATCAGCAGCGCGCGGTATCGCGCTGCATCCTGCTGCGTTGGGACCATGCGATTACGGGTGAAACACTTGGTTTTCACAGTTCAAGTCTCGCATCCAGCATGGCCGCTCGGCGCCGTTTGCTCTTGCGTGGCGCGGGCAGACGGGTCATGGGGAAATCTCATTTGCGTCGCAATGTCGCATTCCACGTTTATGCCATCAGAGTGAAAGAGAAAGAAACACTAGGTTGTCGGCCTTTGGGTTTGGAAATTATCATTGCCATTCGGCAGTTAGTTCTGCGTCGCGCACGCGGGGGCTGCGCGGTGCGCTGCGCACTTGTCTCGCGCGGGGCGCGAGCGAGTTTTTGGGGTCGCAGTCGGCAGGGGCCCGCGTCTCGGAGCTCGCGGGCGCGCATTCGCGCAGGGAGCTACTGGGCGCGCGCGCTCTCATCCGTGCGAAGCCGTATTCGGAGGGGCCGGCGGCGCGCGCGTGCCGCGATCAACCTAGAGCCCAGAGCGGGCCCATGGCGCGCCCTGCTTCCATTCCCAACTCGACGGCCCGCCGCCCGCGCTTGCGTTCGGGGCAGACCTGCTCGTGGTAGCGATATGTGCGACGCGGAGGCAGCGTCGCCGCGCCCGCCAGTGTCCTTGTTTTTCCGTGATCGAGAAGGCGCGATCTTGCGCTGGTCGCTCTAGGGGCCGTCAGCGCGCGCCACGTTGCTTCTCGGCTCGGGCCCGCATTCGCCGCGGCCGCGGCGGGCAGTGCATTGGGGCTGGGGGGTGGAGAGGCGGGGGGGGGCGCAAATGGCGCTTCTCCCATTGTCCGAGATGGCAGCATGGCCGAGGCTCCGGGGCGCTTGGAAGACCGCGCGCTCTTTTATATATTTTTGTGGTTTTTACTTTTTTTTTTTTGCTTTTGTTTTTTTATGTCTTTGTCTTTTTGCCAGAGTGCAGAGCTCTGTCCGAGCCGGGAGAATGGTCGAGGTGCGGGGGGGGGGTCGGCAGACCGCGCATTGCCCCAGGTCTGATCCGGGAGGATGGCCGACGTGCGGCGGGGGGGCCGGCAGACCGCGCATTGCCCCGGGTCCATCCGAGCCGGGAGGGTGCCCGAGGTGCGGGGGGCGGGGCGGCAGACCGCACATTACCCCAGGTCCATCCGAGCCGGGGGGGCGCCCGAGGCGCGGGGGGGGGGGGGGCGCCAGACAGCGCATTGCCCCGGGTCGCTCCCCCGCAACACTGTTTGAATCGTCGGCCGGGAGGATGGCCGAGGTGCGGGGGGGGGGGTCGGCAGACGGCGCGGTATACCCCAGGTCCATCCGAGCCGGGATGATGCCCGAGGTGCCTGGGGTCATAGCACAATGGGGTGCCCGCAGTGGGTGGAGGGCTGCACATTGGGTGGCCACCTCTGGTGGGTCACTGCAGTCTGGGCGCGCAAGCTGCGGGGGGGGGGCTGGAGTGCGGGGTGCCATCCTGGTGGGCGGTGTCCGCCGTGGGTGGCGTGTCTGGAAGGGGCCTCGCAGGGTGGTGCGCCTGCCTCGAGATGCTCTGCTGCGCGGGGTGCGCGCCCTTCGGCTCGCTCGTCGAATGGGTCGCCCGTCGCGGGAGGGGTCGCGCAGTGCAAGGTGCGCGCCTCGGCGATGAGCTCGACGACGAGATGCATGCCGCGGGGGGCGCCCATTAGTTTTTTTTTTTTTTTGCTTTTTTTTTTTTTTTTTTTTTTTTTGTTCTTTTTTTTCTTTGTTTTTGGCCTTTTTTTTTTGTTTTTTTTTTTTGCCTTGTTTTTTTCTTTTTTTTTTTTTTTATTTTTTTCTTTTATTTTGTTTGTGTTTTTATTTCTTTTTGTGTTTTTCTTTTTTTTTTGCAGGGTGGAGTGCCCTCCCTGGCAGAGATCTCTCGGGCGGGGCGCGACCGCTGCGCGAGCCCGGACTTGGCGGCGTCGGGCGGCCGCCGCAACGGGCTGCGTGCAGGGCCTGCGGGGGTGGGGGGGGGGGCGTTTTGGGGCGCCGCTGGGCGGCTTCGCGCGCGGGCGTTGGTGGCTCCCTCTGAGATCAGCGGCGGCGTTTGCGGGGGCACTTCTTGGGGCCCGTGGGGTCAGGCCGTTGCCGCTCGCTGGAACAATTCGCTTGGCGAAGAGCCCAGCCACTCGCTGATGTGAGTGCCGCAATTGTGGATATCGTCTTCGGTGGCGCTCCCTATGGGGCCGCGAAACACGTGGGGGGCGCGCCGAAATGGGTGGCGGGGACGCATGGGAACGTTGCCACTGAGGCCTTAGGTGGAGCTCCCTCTGGGGCCACTCCCGCTCAGCGTCGCCCGACGCAGGATGAGCCTGAGCGGCCGCGCGCGCCGGTTCTGCGCCTCGCGCGCGGCGCCCTTCCAGCAGATTGGGACAGGGCCGATGCGAGGCGCGGCGGTGCCCCCGCTCGCGCGCCGCTCTGAGTGGCGCCAGGGCCGCCGCGGGGGCAGCCGCCTTGCCCCCCGTCGCGCGCTCTGCGATCCAATGCAGAATGGGCCAAGGTAGCCGCGCGAGCGGCGGCCCTGCTCCCGCGCGCGATTCTTTCTTCGGGCGGAGCCTGGGCCAGGGCGGCACTGCGCGCGGTGGCCCTGCCCCGCGCCCCGCGGCTCTCCAGTGGGGCCAGGCCAAGGTTGCCGCGCGCGCGCGGCGGCCCTCGCCGCCCCTTCCCCCCGCGCACGGCATTGCACATGCAGAGTCGGTCATGGCCGCCGCGCGCGCAGCGGCCCTGCCCCACCCAGCGGGGGGCGCTCGTCGGCTCATATGTCACCAGGGCCGCCGCGCGCAGCAGAGACCCCCGCGCTTCGCGCAATGACCGCCGCGGGCGCAGTAGCTTCTGCCGTCGCGCGCAGTTTTGTCATCGCGGTCAGAATGACGAAGGGGCCGCCTCGCGCGTGGCCATGCGCGCGCGGAATTATCTTTTTCAAGATGGCCGAGGGGTTGCCGCGCGCTGGGCGGTCCCGCGGCTTCGCGCATGGCGTTTGCGTTGTTAGTGTTCAACATGATATGATGCTGCAGCTGTCGCCGCGCGCCGCGTTCCTGCCCCCTCGCGCATGGCGCTGCTCATTTGCAGGACGACGCCCCCCGCTCCGAGCCGCGCCCTGCCCCCTCGCGCGCTGTGGGCCCGCCCCTTGGTGCCAGTTTGTTCGCGCAGAAGGGGGCCGGAGCCGCCGCGCCCGCTGCCCCGCGCAGGGCGCGCCAGGGCCGACGCGCGCGGCCGCCGTGCCTGCTCGGACATGACGCCCCCGCGACCGTGCCCATGCAGAGCTGGCCCGTTGACTCGGGCGCTGTGTTTTTCTAAGCCGAGGTGGCCAGGGTCGCTGCGCGCGCGGTGGCCTTGCGCCCGCGCGCGTGGCGTTCTTTTCAAGCAGATTGGGCCGCGGCAGATCTGCGCCCTTGCGGACGTAGCCGTTCATTCAGGATTGGCCGCGGGCGACGCGCGCGCGGCGGCTCTGCCCCCCTGCCGCGCGTTGCGTTTTCTTCGCGCGCATCGACCAGAGCCGCCGCGCGCGCGACCGCCGCTCGCCCGCGATGTTTTTGCAACGCTTGGCCGCCACGCGAGGTGCGGCCCCGCCCCTGCGCGCATTGGATTACATTGCCGTGCAGAACTGGCAAGAGCCACCGCGAGCGCGGCGGCGCAGCTTTCTGACGCGCTGCCGCGTTTTTAAACCCAGAATTGGCTGGGGCTGTCGCGCGGGCGGCGGCTATGCCCGTTCCCGCGCTCGGGCGTTCCATTTGGGAAGGAGCAGGTCCGCCGGCCACGCGGCGACCTTCTCCGCCCCTTCGCGCATAGCGCTGGCCCGTTCAGAATGGGCCAGGGCCGCCGCGCGAGCGGCCGCCTTGCCTCCTTTTCTTTCCCCCCCGCTTTGCCCCATTGCGAGCGGCGAAGACGCTCCTGCGCGCGCGGTGTCCTGTCGCGCGCGATTGGCCAGGGGCGCTGCGCGCGCGGCGGCCGCCCCCCCCCCCCCCCCCCCCCTCTCTGCCGCATGGTTCCTCCATGCGTTCAAAATGAGCACGGGGGCTTGGAGCGCGGCGGCCTGCCTGTCGCGCGCTGCGTTTCAGCTTGCAGAATTGGGCAAGGCCGCTGTGGGCGCGGCGGCCGAGTCACCGCGCGCGTGGCATGCTCTCCTCCAGAAGCGGCCAGCGTCGTCGCGCGCCGTGGCCCTGCCACTGCGCGCGTTGCGTTCCCCGCGCAGACCGGGCCAGCGTTGCCGCGCGCTCGGTGGCCGCCGCCGCCCGCGGCGACACCGCCCCCCGCGCCTTGGGCGCGTCGGCCTCGCCCCTTCGCTATCTGGTTTGCTTTGGTCGGAGTTGGCCAGGGCGCCGCGCAAGCGGCTTCCCTGGCCCCCCGCGCGCGTTGCCGCATCCTGTTCGCATGGGCAAGGGCCTCCATGGCGGCGGCCCAGGCCCCTCGCGCGCGGCGTCGTTCCCTCCGCGATTCGCTTGAGCCGCCCCGCGCGCGGCGCTCCCGGCCCGCCGCGCGCTGTTTCTTGTCGCGCAGAGTTGGGCAGCCCCCCCCCCCCACCCACCCACCACTCCGTGCAAATGTGTTATTCCCCGCGCGCGGTGGGCGGAGGCTGACGAGCCCGCGGCTGCCTTGGCGCGTCGCGCATTTTATTTCGACGCGCCGAATCGGCCAAGGCCGTCGCGCGCGCGCGGCGCCGCGCCCCCCTCGCGCATTGGTTCTCTCCCCCGCGCGGCCTCGGCCAGCGCCGCAGCGCGCGCGGCGGCCCGCCAGGTCCTTGATCCATTGCGCATGCGGCCCAGGGACATTGCGGGGGTCAGCGAGCCCGCTTCGCAAGCGCAGGGCAAGGGGCCTGGGGCCGCCGCTCGCACCCCGCCCCTCCGGCGCCCCGTCTCTGGACGCTGGTGCGTGCACTCTCGTTTCCTTGAAGCATATTAGTTTTGCCTTCCAGGCCTTTCATCGTATTGTTATGTGATCTCTCTGGGCCCTTTGCAGGATTTGCGTATTTCCAATTGGCTCTCCCGCAGAACCCTGGCCCGCTCCCCTTCGCCAACCGAATGTGCATTATTTCGATTTCCGGGACCCCGCCCCAGATCTGTATATTTCTCGCGTGGGCGCGGCGCAGAATCCCCATCCTATCGATCAGTGCCCACTGCAAAATTTCACATTGCCTCGCCGAGGGGGCCAGTGCACCGCGACGCGGGAAGCGCCGTCAGAGCAGCTCCTGGCGTCGCGGCACATTGCTTGCCGAGGCAAGCGCGCCACGCAATTTGATTTGAAATATGCCTTCGAACTGCCTCGCGCGGACAGCAGTGCCCCCTTGCTTGCGACTTGCAATTCTCTCTCTTTCTTTCTCTCTCTCTCTCTTTCTCTGTCTCTCTCTCTCTCTCTCTCTCTCTCTCTCTCTCTCTCTCCCTCTCTCTCGATATATACATATATGTATACAAGACTGCATTGGCGCTTCGCGCCATGCACCTTGGTCCTTCAACCCTTGCGCGCGTTGGCGTCTAGCGCGGCCCTCCGCGGTCTTGGAACCGCGGTTGGTTCGCGTCCAGTTCCCGGACCTGCACCTTACTTGCTCGCGCCCTCGCTTTGCTTGTCCGCGCGCCACTGGGACTCCATGAGAATGTCCCAGCGGACCGATCAGCGGCGATGAGAGCGGCCGTGGAGGCTCCGGAAATACAAAACGTCGGACAGAAGGGGCGGGAAAGAAGTGGAGGACGATTTGGGGAGGCGCGGCGAAGGGAGGAATATCATGAGGTAAAGTAAGGTAAGGCACGCATTGGGGCGGCGTGCTGTCTCGACTTGCGCATGGGGGTGAGACAAACGGAGATGCCTTGCGATCACATATGGAAACAGACCAGGGGGCTGCGGCTGCCCTCGTGAAACCTCCATGGAACGATTATTCTGGGATGCGATAGGGCATAGGGCAGCAAGCATGCAGGCAACGTACCGGATCCTGGAAATGCTAAGGACATATACCGAATTCCGGGGAAATGTGCCGAATCCCGGGTTCGCAGCCGATTTCCCGTGAATTTGGTTGCGAACCCGGGATTTCAAGCATTTTGGTGTTTTGCGTGGGATGCCACTGTCTGGCAAACAACGGAGCAGCGCAGCGAAGCCGTTCCGGAGGTGGCGGTCAAGTGGGGCGATTCAGCAGTTTGGAAGCCTCTTGGGGGGCCGTTTTGGCTGCCTTTTGGAGAGCCATTTTGGGGCCTCGTGGGTTCTTTTTGGGAGTCCTCGGGGCCTTTGGAAGCCTCTTGGGGCCTCTTGGGGCCCTCCTGGGGCCTCCTGGGGCCCACTTTGGGCGGAAAGTTAGATGTTTGAACTTTTGATCGCCCTGTGGGGGCTCGTTTGAAGCTTTCTCGGGGCCCTCTTGGGCCTTCTTGGGCGCCTCTTGGGCTGTTTCGGGGCGCTCCAGAGCCGTCTTGGGGCCGTGTTGGGGCCGTTTTGGGGCCCCCCGGGCCATCTTGGGGCGCTCTTGAGGGCCTCTAGTTCTGTCTTGGAGCGTCGGAAAGCTAAAATGGCGAGAAAGCAGAAAACATGAAAAACACATTGGAAAATTGACCATTTCGGCCTCCCGGGGCCGTCTTGGGGGGCTTCTTTGGGGCCGCTTGGGGCGTCTTGGGGGCTCCTGAGGCTGTCTTGGGGCTATCTTTGGCGTCTTGGAGCGCTTTGTGCCTGTCTTGGAGCGCTCTTGAGGCACTCGGGACCGCTTCAATGGGCGTCCGGAGGGTCCCAAAGTCCCAGGATCCCAGGAGTCCGGTTTGGGGGGGGGGGTGCGGGGTTTTGCGGCCGCCCGGGCTTGTAAAAATATAGGAAGAGGAATATTACATGAGTGTGCGAGCGTATATTATATATATATATATATATATATATATATATATATATATATGTGTGTGTGGCCCAACCTGGCTTATAAGTGGGTTACGAGGGCCCCGAGTGACTTAGGGGGGCTCGATCATTCCGCTAAGTGGGCGGAGCCCACTTCGCCCGGATCCCTGACTCCCCCCATAAGCCACTCGCGGCACTAGTACCCCATTCATAAGCCAGGTTGGGCCAGATAGTACCCCCCTCGGCACCCACTTGTAGCCTCCCTAGCCACGTAGAACCCCCCACGGTCATCCCAGCAGGACCCGCGCCTTCAAAACGTCACGGCGTTTCTGGCAGGGGCCCCGGCAGGGGGGCCGTGTCTTGAGCCTCCTGCTGGCCCGTCCAGGGGGTCCTTGCCGTCGGGCTGCAGCGCCCGTCCTGTCGGGACCCCGCGCCGGGCCTTCTGCCGAGGTGACGTCGTAGAGTCCGCGGCCGCAGAGCCCCCGACGTCTTGCCTCACGTCGGGCCTGTCCCTCTACAGGGGGAAAATTTACAAATGGTGAAAGAGTAGTATGGGGACGACGTTTCGAATATATTTTGACTATTTCGGAATATGTTCTGGACTCTTTTGCAGTTCTCGTTCAAAAAATCCGCCTGTAAGGGGACACGACCGACTTAATTATTGCCCCTTTTTTTTACCCTGGTTGACCCAAAAGGAGGTCCAGCTACAAGGGGGTGGTGCAATAGATCTGGTGCAAGTGCAATACATTAGTTGCAATGCAAGGCAAGACAAATCACTGGCGCAGTACATCTGCAATACGATTGCCCCAAGTCTAATGCACCACCCTCTTCCAGCTGGGCCCCCTTTGGGGCCACCCACGTCTCCCCAGGGGGGCAGCGCTTCACGGCGGATCCGTCCTTCCTGGTCCAGGGGCACGGGAGCGGCCCCGGAGGCCGAACTGGGAAACTGTCCGAGCTTGGAGACTTCGGTCCTCCGGAGGTCTCGGAGACACGCGCCCACGAGGAGGAGGTGGTGTCGCCCCGCGCCCACGAGGAGGAGGTGGTGTCCACGAGGAGGAGGTGGTGTCCCCCCGCGCCCACGAGGAGGAGGTGGTGTCCCCCCGCGCCCGCGTCCTCCGGGCCCCCCCGCGCCCACGAGGAGGAGGTGGTGTCCCTGCGGCGGCTGTGCCGCCGGGCCAGCCAGGAGGACTTCCAGCAGTTCCTGGCCGTCGAGGCGCCGCCCTCGCGGGCCCACCCGTCGCCACGGCCTCCTCGGCGCGCCGCTCGGGGCCTCGCGGGTCCTCCTCTCGCCTCCTCCTCCTCCTCCTCCTCCCCCTCCTCCTCCTCCTCCTCCTCCTCCTCCTCCTCCTCCTCCTCCTCCTCCTCCTCCTCCTCCTCCTCCTCCTCCTCCCCAGAAGGCCCGCCCTGTTTCGGAGGCCTCTGGGCCCCGGGGGCGCCCGGCCCGAGGCCCGGCGGCCGAGGCCCGGGCGCGCGCCACAGGGCGCAGCACCGCGGCCAGAGCTCCGGGGCCAGGCCGCTGCGTCCGCGAGGGCGGGGCCCCGCGGCCCGAGACGCTGGGCGGAGGCGCCCGCGGCGGTGCGAGCTGCGGCCCTCGGGCCTCGGGGCCGGGAGGCCTCCGCCTGGGGAGCCCTCGAGGGCCCCCCCCCTCCCCCGGCAAGGTCTCGGGGGGCGGCGTCCCTGCCTAGGGTGAAGCGGAGCCTGTCCCTCCACAGGAGGCGCCCGCGGCGGTGCCAGCTGCGGCCCGCGGGCCTCGGGGCCGGGAGGCCTCCGCCCGGCGAGCCCCCCCCCCCCTCTGCCGGCAAGGTCTCGGACCAATTAGTAGGGTTTGAGCTAGGACTCCTATAGGGCAAGCTTGTTTCGAGAATGAAGTACGCGCGCGCGGTAAATTGCGATGAGGGGAGGGTCCTGGGGCAGACGCGCCCTGGAGGTTTGGACCCGCTCTTGGGCTCTCGAGGCCCTCTCGCTGTTTCCCCCAATCATGCTGTGGTGCTGGGTCCTCTATTTGAATCAGCAGCGCCCCGCGACACTCCTTCTTTTCTCCTGCCCCTCCTCCTCCTCCGCCTTCTCTTGGGACGGCCTTCATCGTAGGCAGCTCTCGTTGGCTTCCCACGAAGACCTAGAGTCTTCGGAGCCATCATCCAGGCTATCGAGTCTTTGGGATTCGTTTCCGAAACAGCTGTTCTGGAAGTTGCCCCCTCTCGTAGCGAAAAACTGCAGGAGGTCAGAGACCCATTCTGTTGTGGGCCCCGGCCATGTCAGGGATCGCCTCAGGGGGCCTATGCTGACCGAGTTCAACGAGTTGCATCCTAGACGTTTCTGGGCTTTAGGTCCTGGCCGAAGTGCTGAAGATGCCGTGTGGCACTAAGCTGTTCGATCTGAGATTTCTGCTCACTCTGGTAAGGTTCCCCTGGGAGTCATGTGGGACGGCACGAGTTACTACGAGAGCTTTGGCCTGGACCTCCTCACAGATAGGGCTCTGAGGTTTGGATTCGACTTTGCCTACATCTTTTGGAGAGGCCCTCGCATCCTCAGGATGGGCAGTATGTACGGCACAATACCGTATGCTACGACCTGTGGCCTGCCAGCTGGAGACATCTTTCGAGTCGCTCGTCAGATACACTGCTGAGAATCCCAGCGCCTTCCTCTCATCCGATGTAGACGATGACGTTTTGACCACCGAAGCTGAGACTGAGGAAGTTGCCTTGTCTCAGACGGTCCCAGCTTGTGCCGGCATGTCTTCGATTTTTCGGGGCGACTCTAAAGTCGGACGCCAGGCCGATGAGTTGATCACGTTCGGGCGTGCCCTGAGCCTCGCCCGGAAGCTCGGCCCCCTGTCAGGCAAGATGGCCGGCCAGGTTTCTACGGTTGGTTTAGGCACGGATTTCGTTCCTGATCAAAGGAGGTCGTCCAGGCGAGCTTTTTGGAAGCGCAGGAAAGAGTTTGACCAGATGCATAAGAGACGCACGGCCCCTCGAAAGTATAGGCATCGCCTTCCCCGCCAGAAGGGACACATGGGTTGTTGGCAGTGGGGACAGCGAGCTCACGCAGGCCAGGTGGCTGTTGTCATCGCAAAGGCCACCGCATCACAAAGGTTGCTCCCTCACGGCTGTGCTGGTTGTCTCGGGTGGCGTTGTTGCCAGGGCCAGCTTCACCCCTACCCTGCATTAGGCACATCGTTTGGACCGCCCTCACTCTTCTCACGGCGTCTCTTACTACAACGTTCAGGCATCTGCTGGCAGGTGTGATCCCCCGTCCCGTTCAACGAAGGGGTTACTTAGAATAGCTCGCGTGGGCCCATCCAGAGAACGCATCTGTGTCTGCATCAGGTGGGCTGGCATGCGACGTCCGCTCCCACGTGGCAGGATGAGTACGGACGTGCAGCCAACTTAGGTTCGAATTCACCCAACTTGGTGGTGCACCTTCTTAGCCTCGCCGCTCAGCATAGTTCCGGGTGCAACCTGACCAAGCACGCTGTGATTCTGTCGGGTCAGCGAGCCACCATCGACCCTCTCCTGAAGACTTTGGGACCCAGGGCCAACGGTTTGCCTCCCAGGGAGAAATACATGGCTATTACCACCTTCGTGTGGGGGTTCCTGGACCCGTGCTCGCGCGAGGGCTGTTGAATCTCATAGCGATGGCACGTGTCTCTGGTGCGGCCAGTCCTACAGCACTGCGCATGCGCTGCGCGCGCCGAGAAGCTGTCGGCGACCTGCCGGTTCAGCTGCAGGGGGCCATCACTGGCAAGGAACGTTTTTTTGGCGGGGCGAGCTTCAGCGCGAGCACCCTGAAGATTTGCACCCCCCCCCTTCGGATGATCCCAATTCCGCCCTGTTCTATGCCCAGGGGGAGGCGCATGGGTTGGACTCCATCGGTCTCAAGGGTTTCGATGTGTGCATATGGATCCTGCGTGCGCCATGAAACGCGCGAACTCAGCCGCGCCTCGTACACCAGGGTGCTTTTGTTGCTGACATCTCTGCGGATATGACTGACTACGCTGTAGGAGCTGTGCGGAATGGGTTGCCTCAAACGCCGCAGGTGGCTGAGCACCAAGCGATGTCCTGCTTGTTTTTTTGTTGCCGAATCTTCGGGCATGCGTTTTTCGGACTGCGTGGCTGTGGTCAAGCTGTGCCAGACTAGCGAGTAGAACCAAACCGCCCGCACGCACAGATATGCTGGCATGGGGAGAGGTGCGATACTGCACGAGAAGCGTGGTCACGATACTATTGCGCAGCACACCCCAGCTCACATGTCTCGGGAGGCCATCGACACTCTTGCCGCTGAGGAGAGGAGACTTGCGATAGGTAATTGGAACGCGGACTCCCTTGCCAAGTATTCCTTGTCTCTCCATCCTCAGCTTTCTCTGCTTGATCGTGGCAGCATCTAGACTCTGACAGTGGAGCTTAAGTCGAGACCAAAATTACGGTCAAAGAGGGCCGTTTCTTGAAGTCCAGTGGCACCATTGGGAGGGAAGCCCTGGAGGAAGGCAGAGCGCGTTGTCGTAGATGGCTGGCCCCGAAGGAGGATCCTGAGAACAGGCCCATGATTGGATGGGCTGGGCCAAGTAAAACCTGGCAGGGAGTGTTCGATTTCAGAAAGGGCCATACTTTGGCCCACACGCGTGTAATTGAACATGACGTTGAATCGAAATCATGTGTTGCACCACGTGCAGAGCTTACACATCGTGCTGTTTACTCCCCACTCAGAGCTTGTCTCTGTACGGGTCCCAGCGGATTCATATGGTTAGGTTAGCAGTGGCGCCGATTTCGGCAGCACGCCTGGGTGCCCGGTAGCCCTATAGCCCTTTAGTTCTATAGCTTGATAGCCTTATAGCCCTTAGCCATAATGCCATAATAGCCTTGTAGCTCTATAGTCCTATAGCCCTTTCGCACTATCGCCTTATAGCCCTATAGGCCTGTAGCCCGATAGCCCTATAGTCTTATAGCCCCAGAGCCTTGTAGCCCTATAGCCCCATAGCCCCATAGCCCATAGCCCTAAAAAGATTGTCAATTGGGTTTTTCCTCCGGTATCATTTTTCTTGGCAGGGATTGCCCATTGCGTAGGATTCTGGGAGCCCCGACGACCCCTCGTCACATATATGATAGGCTGCGTACCCATTACAGTGGGGGCCCATGCCAAGAAACACCCTGCTTGCCTCCAGGGTGCCCTGGGTTTCCCAGATGTCGATGGTTTTGGTATGGACAAGGTGATGTTCCCACGCAGAACATCAATGGACGTTCTGGGGCCTCAGGGTTGGGTTTCTTGTGGCAGGTTGCTTGTGGCCGAGCCCCCTACTGCATCGTGAAGAGGGTGCTCGTTGAAGCCGGTCTTCTCGGCGCGGAGCGGCCACGCCTCCGCCGCACCCCGAGGCCAGCCAGGCCCCGCCAGAGGGCCAGGGGCCCGGCGGCAGACGTCAGGCATGCCAGCGCTCCTGTCGGGCCGAACGAGAGGCGGGGACAGGGAAAGGGGAGGTTTACGAAATCTGCTGCGTGCAGCTGGTTTCGGCCCCGCCGCCGGGCCCAGTCCTCGATGCATGGACGCCTTCCGGCGCCTCGCTACGTGAGCTGATTCTCCCCCCCCCCCTTCGCTATCCCCCCCTTTCGCCCAGCCCGGTCCTGGCACGTGCTCGGGAGCAGGACGGCGGCGTCCAGGGCAGCGGCACCCGTATCGCCCGCAGCAGCGAGACAGATGGCACTGCTCCGGCCGTCAGGGACTGCTGCGGAGAAGGATCCGCTGGGCCTGCCGCCAGGGACTGCCGAGGAAGAGGGTGTCCTCTCCTCCCTCCCCGCCGGTGCCGCGGGTGCCCGTGTCGCCATGACGGGGACGGGTCCTGGGGCGAGCGGGCCCTGGAAGGTTGGGCCCATGCTCGGGCTCTCGGGGCCTTCTGGTGCTGTTCCGGCGAGGGGAACCTAATGACCTTTGTGCGACGAAGGGTCTGCGAAGGCAGGCGGTGAATTTGCCGGAGGGTCCGCAGGACAGCTGCGTGCCCGATGTGATCCAGACGTTGGGCCCGCTCGGGGCCTCGACGGGCTCACGGCGATGCAGGTAACGGCGATGTCGGTTTCGGTGATGGGGAAACGCGTGGCTCGCGCTTTCCTACAGTTTGGTACCCAGCATCACCGTGAAGCAACATCGCCGTTAGCCTGAAGTCGGGCACGTCCCCCTACAGGAGGGACATCCAAAAATAGTTTAAAACAAATCTGGGGACGATCTTCATTTTTTTCACCAACTTTGGAATCTGTTCGACTATGTTTCATTTGTCGCCCAAAAATTGCCTGTATGGGGGACATGCCCGACTTAACATTAGCCCGGCCTTGGTCGGGGCCCTGGGATCGTCCAAAAAAAGGCTCGGGGCTCACAGCCGGAGCCCCAGGGTCCGGGACCCTCCTCCCTCCCCCCTCCCTCCTCCCTCCTCCTTCCTCCCTCCCTCCCTCCTCCCTCCTCCCTCCTCCTCCCTCCTCCCTCCTGCCCCAGAATCCGTTTCTTTTCGATCTGGGGAAACCCAAAGGGCGTCCAAGGCCCTCGTCGGCCGAACGCGGAGGAGGAGGAGGAGGAGGAGGAGGAGGAGGAGGCGGAGGCGGAGGCGGAGGAGGATCAAGAGGAAGCCGGCGAGGAGGACCCGCCCTCGCCGCCCCCGACGCAGGTGCAGGGGCCCTTTGCCGCCCCGAGGGGCTCCCTCGCGCGCGGCTGGGCCACTGCCCGGGGCGAGTTCCGGCCCGACGGCCCCCAGCAGGCCGCTGCGTGGCCGCCGCTCCTTCGTGGCCGCTGCCGACGTCTCGTGGCGGGCAGGGGGGAAGTCGGGCAGGTTCGCAGGCCTAGAGGTTGACACCAACACCAATATCGGCGGCGTGCCTCCACCGAGGGAAGAAGATCCCGATCTCGGCGATGGGGGCAATATTCTGGTTTCCCAGGTGGCCGAAATATTACCACCAACGCCGGAATCCAGGATCATCTAGGAAGGCACCCCCCCGTGTTGGTGTTGGTGCCCATTTCCAGGCCTCCACGTCCGTCTACAGGAGGAGCATTCAGATTCGAGAGTCGTAGAAAATCGTCTGGGGACGAGGTGTCGTGTTCTTTCTGACCATTTGTGACTGTTGTGTACCATGTTTGGGGGTTCTTCCTAGGATCCGTCTGTGAGAGGACATGCCCGACCGAAGGCAAGGGGCCCAAATCTCCTACGATCTATTTTTGTCTTCCAGTCCAGGCGAGCCCCCTCGAGTTCGGCGTCTGGGACCCGTCATCGGGCCCCGGGGCCCTCTGGGGCGGAAATGCACCCCCGAGGAAGGAAAAGCGTCGGGACCTCCTCGGGGCCGCAGACGGAAACAAAGATACCGGAGGATTGCAGGCGGGACGGACCGCGAGAGGGGTGGCTAATGGAGGATGACGATGAATAAATGACCGGGGGTCGTGTTCACGCGGTGGCGCCCGGGATGACGATTAGGAAAAATCGGCCGCGGGCTGGAAAACTATTTTTTTAATCGGTCTCGTCCAGTCGGAAAATTGTGCAGAGATAGCAGAAAACTATGTTTTAATCGTTCTCTCCCATTTTTTATGAATCGTCATCCCTTACGTCATGGGCACCGTTCAGGGTGGAATAGGCACAGGTGGGGCTGCATCGACCCCCGATCGCCCATTGATCTCCCACTCATCGCCCGGGAGCTCGAAGATCCCCTACCTTGGGGGCCTACCGCCGAATCATCGGAGACGTGCCGCCCCTTCCAGCTTTCCGTTTCCCCACCCGGGCCGGTCTCCCATTTGGCGTTACCTTCGCGGATTGAGACGTCTGCCGCGTGCAGTTGTTTTGTCGGCCCCGCCACCGAGCGCCTTTGCTCGACACACTGGCGCCTCGGGCGCCCGGAGGCGCCGCGGAGGCCAGTCACGCGGGCTGATCCGCAGACCCCTTCTGCTGCCCCCTCCTTTTCGGAGGGGAGAGAAGTGATACCAACACCACCAGGGGGCCCACCTCCAGCGAGGAGGCCCTCAATGCCTCCCCGAGCGGGAGACTGGGGATGTCTCGAGCGAGAGGGGGGGACCCTGTTCCCACCCTTTGCTCCGACCCGATCGTCGCCGTCGCGTCGGCGCCGTCGCGTCGGCGCCGTCGGCCTCGTCGCGGTGGTGGTCGCCGCCGCCCCCGCCGTCGTGCAGCCGCTGGGCAGGGACGAGGGAGGGAGGGCGCGCCTCCAACGCTCGGCCTCGCGTCGTCCCGCGCCTCCGGCGCGCCGCGCGGCGCCCCCCCCCCCCCCCCCCTCCGTTTCGCCCAAGCGCGGGGGGGGGGCTCGGGGGGGGTCGCCCGCCCTGCTGGCTCGTGTCCGCGATCAACGCTGCACGACGATCGCCCACCAGAGGGGCGAAACGTCTTGAAAGTGGCACGGGCTGTGTGTGTGCATGTCCGTGTGTGCAGGTATGTGTCCGTGTGTGTGTGTGTGTGTGTTTGTCTGTGTTTGTCTGTGTTTGTCTGGGTTTGTTTGTCTGGGTGCGTCTGTCTGCGTGCATGTCTTTTTTTTGGGGGGCGGGCCTCGAGGGGCCTCCACAGCCCTCCGAATACCTCTGCCTCTTTGGGGGGGGGGCAGGAGCTTGAATCAGTGCTGTGACGAATGGAAAGTTAAGCAGGGATAGATAGAGAGAGAGGGAGAGCGAGAGCAGGAGAGAGAGAGAGAGAGAGAGAGAGAGAGAGAGAGAGAGCGAGAGAGACCGGACAAGTAGGCGGACCAGGGTCCGTCCGCGAGGCGCACTGCGGTGCGACAACCCGCAAAACACTATTTGCGGCGGTGCAGCCTTAAGATACGAGGGCGGGCAACAGACCCCCTCCCCCGGCGCATTGCGTCTGAAGCTACGGACGGCGGACAGACTGTGAAGATCTCACGTGTCAGACCGCGTGACGAAGAAGGCCCCAACAAGAAAGGCGACGTGCGGACACGTGGCTAGGCGGCTTGGCAGGCCGCCAGTTGGGCGCTTGGCCGCAGCGCGGCGCGCAGGGACGGGGCACCCCCCGCCCCCACGCCCTGACACCGTGGACGCGGGGCCACGCGTGCACACGGGCAGGCAGAAAGGCGGAGATTAGCGCGGGGCTCCAGGCGGAGCGCCGCGGAGCGATGACAGCATAGCATGGAGGGTGAGTGGCGGCGCAGCACCATCGGACGGGGGTGTAAGCAGCTCGGCGAAGGCACGACCGGCGCGGTGGAGGCGCTGGAGCAAAGGGCCTTGACGGGCTTGGGCAGCGGCAAGGTCGGCGGCGAGAGCTGCGCACCTCTGCTGGAGAGCGGCCGTAGACTGGGACAGCTCGGCTTCGCGGTCGGTGCGGGGCGGCTGCTCTGTGCCCGCGGTCGCGGGCCTCGCGGCGGGGACGAGGTCATCGGTGCGCCTGGCCAGGTGGTGGACCAGCGCGGTGCGGCGGTCCGTGCGCTGGCGGCCGTCGCCGTGGCGAGGCGTCTGGAGGGTGTCGCGCGGTCCCAGGGCTGAAGCCGCTGGGGCCACGCCCCTTGAGGACGGAGGAGCCGCAGCCTCGCAGCCTGCAACGGTAGGAGCGTGGACGGGGCGCGACGGCCTAACTGGCTCAGTGCCCTGCGGGGGGGCTGAAGCCGCCCCCACGGGTTGGCGCTGGTGGGGGGGAGGGGTTGGTGGCACGGGGGGAACAATCATGATGCCGTGCGAGGGCTCAGAGGTCGGCCGCGTGACCGGGTGGCGACTCGATGAAGCGGCATCGTCGGCAGCGTGGGGTGTCGGCGGGACGTCGTCTATGCTGCCACCCAATCCGAGGGGATCATAAAAGTCCTCGTCGGCGTCTTGGAGGTGAGCGACGTCATCATGTGGGTGCGGTGCCGCTCTCGGTGGCGGAGTCGAGGTGGGCATCGTGCGGATGCCCGACGGGGCAAGGTTGGAGCTGGCTGGCCCGTCGTCCAGGAAGTCTAGTCCCCCGCCGAAGCCGAACGGGTCGTCCTCCTGTTCGTCGTACATCGCACGTTGGGCCTCGGCCCAGAGCTCGTCCGGGTTCTGCGGGATGTCTGGTCCAGCCGCGGGTGGTGCCTGGTCCGACAGCAGGGGGTTCGGTTCCATTTTGCTGAGTTCAGCCGCTGTAAACCCAGCCCTGCGGTGTGGGAGCGGCAGAGTACGGTGTCTGCGCTCGTAGATGGCGACAGCGACCCCGTGAAGCACGGTCGCTTGGCGATGTCGTGTTTTGGCAGCTTCAACGATGTCGTCGGGGAGGTTGTGCGTGCGTGCCGCCGCTGTGGCAAGGGCGTCGGCCTGACGGTTGAACTCCTCCGCGATGGGCCCGATGAGCCCAAGGTCGATGCCCAGGTCTCCCAGGTGGCTGGCGACTTTTTCGACGCGAAACATGTCGGGCTTGGCCATGACACATCGGTGAATCATTGCCCAGAGCTCCGCGTGCGTGCCCTGCGGCGCTGGATGTCCGTCGATGATGCTTTGGAACCCATCGACCACCGCCTGGTTGTCCACGAAGACGTGCACGGGCCGTTCGGCACACGCCGTAAGGTGGACGATGGCAAGGGTCTCCGCAACCTGGGCGTTCTGCGTTAGGCCGTGAACGCGTGCACTGTAGTTCATGCGGTGGTCGATGCCGTAGTAGACGCCGTAGCCCGCTCGTGCTAGGAGTGGGATGGCTTGGTTGGTGCACGCACCGTCCGTGGCAGCATAGACCCATGTCCATCCAGTGTCGTTGTCAAGGTAGGTGGTGTAGGTGTCCTGGGCTGAAGCCGCAGGATCACCCTCAGGGGGGGGCCGCGGGATGGGCTGTGGCAGCGGGTCCCTCGCGAGGTCGGCCTGCAGGTCGAGGAGGGCTGGGTCTTCGTCGAAGAGCCCGCAGTGTCTTGTGTGCGGCGGAAGACGGGCCCACTGGTCGTCACTGATGAGGGTGGTGAGAGGAACTCTTTCTCGGGCCCAGCACTTACAGTCGCGGACAGTGTGCTCCTGAGTTTCCTCTTCCTCGTCGCAGTAGCGGCACATGGGGCTGGGGTCTGCCGACGTGTTGGATCGGGATCGTCGCTGTTGGGTGTGGTCCCCGCCCGACAGGTAGTTCAGGAGGAGCGCCAGCTGCCAGGCAGTGCATTTGGCTGCTCCTTTGGTTCGCGCGAGCCACGTGCTGGCGAAGAGGTCAAGGCCCTGTCTGACCGAGGCGAGGTAGCCAAGGTCGTGTCGCCGTGGCTTGATCTTCCGCAGAAATGCCCTGCGTTGTGAGGCCCGCAGCATGTGCAGGAAGGCGTTTTGGGGTAGATTCAGCCAGCTGATCGGGCAGCCCCAGTCATCGTACATGATGCCAAATGTGGGCCAGGTCCATCGGAGCTGCTGGAGTGACTGGACGAGTCGCCCGACGGGTCCTCCACCAAACAGGGTCTGGACGTGGTGATGGAGGTCTCTGGCGAGCCCGCAGAGTGTGGCGTCGCGGTTAACCTGCCGCCGCAGGCACAGGAATGCTTCACGCTGCGTGATGGCGTCGATCTCAAGGGCGTGTCCCGGCACGCACACGGCCATGAGAGTCCAGAACTCGACCCACTTGTTCCCCTTGGGGCGGATAGCCGCCTTGAGGGCGTGGTTGTAGGCAGTCTTGGCTGGGCCTGATGGTGCTTGGATGTCGGTGCCCGTGGTGCAGACGCTGGCGGCCAGGGATCGGACGTGCCGCGCCTTTATTAGCATCGGCGACGGGAGCTTGCCAATGCGCGGCAGGCGGATAGTCGCCCTCCGCACACGGGCGTCTGCGGTGGCCGTGAGGTTAAGCGCGGCTGGAGCCGGCGCTGCCTCGGCGTTGATGTAACTCCCGACGAGCTTGAAGGAATCGACCACTCGGAGGGGGCGATCCGCCAGTGTGAGCTGGGTGACGGCGGCGTGCAGCTCATCGGTGAGCGCCCACCCTGCCACTTTACCAGGGTGAATGCGTTGACCGGAGAATCGGTCAAACTTGGCGGTTTCGTCGAGAGATTTCTGCAGCTCAGGAGCGGTGTGGGTAGTGGAGTTGCTGTCGTCAACGAAGGTAGTGCTGAGTGATCGAGGAACGTATCGGTGCTGCCTCTTTGTCCACACGCACATGAGCAGCTTGATGTCATCCAGGGACCACGAGCTGCCCTGGAGGTGACCGTTTGTCCTGGCCAGGTCCCTGGAGTACGCTCCGTTCATGCGGATGTAGCGTTTGTGGTGTCTGTAGAAGTTTCGGCGGACAGTAACGATGTCTTGTGGGCACCCCGCGTGCAGCGCAAGGTTTAGACAGATGTCCGTGATGAGGTAGTCGAAGCACTTCTGTCGGTCAAGGGCTGCTCCAGCTAAGGGGAGGAGTAAAGTCCTGGCGTGTTCGATGCGCAGGGCGAGAGAAGTGCTGACATCCCCAATGGTGGCTTTGGGAACGGCGCCGAAGCTCGTGGCATGGGTCCATCCTTGCCGCCAGGTCGTGAGGCTACGGTAGGCCGGCGCCTCCCACGCATACATCCACACGGAAAGAACCGAGAGAAGCCGTTGGTCCGTCGGGAGTTCCCCTCGGCCTTTTCGGAGGCACGGGTTTGGCACGTGCAGGAGGGGCTCGGGGATGGTGCCAGTGCGTTGCATAGCACGTAAGACGCTGGCGAAGAGGCGAAGGATGTCGTCGGGTAACTCCTTTGCCTCCTTGGTCGTCCAGCCGTCGAGTCCCCCCGCGCGGCGCGGTGAACGGGTGCGAATGAAGTGGATGAGTTGGTCGTCGGTAAGGTGGAAGGGGGCTGCTGGTGATGGCGTAGGCAGCTCTTGGCGGTATTCGTCGTAGAAGTCCGCCCACGTCGGCATAGCTTCGGCGTCATGGCCCGCGCGAGCGCGGTACGTGCCCAGGATGGGCTCCCAGGTGTCGACCATAAGCTTGAGCATGTCTTTGGTGTTGGCAACGATAGCGTTGGCGGGGAGGGCGTCGGGGACCTGGGCTGGTAGTGGGCCACGTATGGGGCCGTCGTCGTTGTCCGTGTCGGGCGAGCTACCGTCGCCGGGGCTGAAGCCGCCGGCGTCGGTGTCGGCGCCACTGTCGCCCGTGCTAGCTTGGTCAGGGCTGAAGGCGGTGATGTCGCAGTGGAGCTGTGCGTCGTCGGGAGTGGTAGGCGTGCGGAGATACGCCGTGGGCGAGCAGTCGGCAGCCCGTGCGTATATGGCCGCCTTTCGCCCGCTTGGCTCGCGGACGCCCTCAGACCAGATCTTGATGCGTTCAGCTTTGGCTCGGTTTGCACGTCGCGCCAGCTCCGAGTCTAGATTTTGGATCAGACGATCGAGCTGCTCTCCGCGTGGCGCTGGCACGTCGGGGGTCCAGGCGTCAGGAAAAGCCAGGAGGGCCGTGGGGCGCAGCTTGTGGCAGAGAAGGCGGGCCGCGGCCCACGTGCAGTCGATGCGTTGCGCCAGGTGCGGCGGGATAGCACGGCAGTCTATATGATGGTGCAGTCCGATGAAGCGAAGCTCGCAAAGTTGCCGATGGAGCTTGCGAAGGCGGTTCATGTGAATCGTGGAAGCTCCGTAGGTGGGAAAGGCGCGGGGGACGGCGGGTCGCTCCTCGAACGTGGGTGTGAGCCCGTGCATGGTAGGGGCCTTCTTTTTTGGGTGGTCTGGCGGTGGGGGCGGCAGGTCCCGCAGCCGGGTGAGATGGTACTCATGGCTGGCCTCGTTTGCCAGGGCGAACATGCGTTCCACATCGTCGCGTGCGTCAGCCTGCTCCATGCGGTCGTGGTATCGTCCGGCGATGTGGGTCCCTAGTGCCTGGAGTTCGTGGTCCTCATGAGCTCCGTCGTTTGGAGGGTATGGCGTGGGGGCCAAAAGGCGTGGGGCCGTGTGATCGAGGCGGCTTAGGTCGAGTGTGACCTGCAGGCCAACATGGGACTTCGCTGGCAAGTCACGCAGATAGCAGAAGTCGGTGACAAGGGATCGCGCAGCTTGGTTGGCGATGACATAGTCGATGCGCGAAGTGCGGGGGCACTTGGTGACGCGGTCCCAGTCAGGGATATTGCCATATGTGTGCATGGTGTGGTCTGGTGTGCCTTCAGCGACGTTGGACCATCCGTGCTGCATCATGTGCAGCAGGTGTGGATTGTCGTCGATGTTCGTGTTGGCGTCCATACAAATGAAATACGGGGCTGAGCCGACCCTCGCGGCGGCGCAATCAGCAAGCCGAAATATATCGGTGCTGTCCCCTCCAGCGACCCCGTAGAGGCTCGCAATGTAGATCCCAGCGGGACCGTGGTTGTTTCGTCGCCGCCTGCGGCGGTGCTGGGTGCAGAGCGGGAGGAAGACCTCGTGCCATCGTTTCTTGGCCTTGAGGGTGGCGATACAGGTCGCAATGTCGTCGACGGTGGAGTCGACGATGGCGTCCTTAGAGAGGATGGCAACCCCGCCCGAGGCGCCGGTGTTGCCCTCGACCGTGTGGTCCGTGCCACCGTGGGCAGCTTTGCGCTGGGCACGCGCCAGGTCCAGGTCAGGTCCCAGACTGGCCTGGTATCCTCCGTGGTGTGGATTGGCGGCGTTGGTGGCGATGGCTTGCCTGGTAGTCTTGGCATGACGGGTCTCCTGCAGCGCTATGACCGCGGCGTTGTGGTCGACACCTAGGGCGGTAATGGTTGGCCAGTTCGCTGGAAGACTCGTGATGTTGAGGCTGACGAGATGGATGGAGCGACCTGGCCCATCTCCGTCGGTGGAGCTGGGGTTAGCACGCCCCGCACGGTGGAGGGCGGCCTGGCCGTCACCCAGGTAGGAGGCCTGGCCACAGTGGGAGCTCATGGCGTCGCAGCAGATTGGCTTGGACGGGGCTGAAGCCGCCGTCGGGCCAAAAGTGTAGGCAAGGCATGGTCGACGCTGCGCCGGGGGGGGTTCATAAACATCTGCAAAAATGCCTCGAAAAAACCTCCTCACTCCTGTACCGTGGGGGGCGGAGGGAGGAGAGGTGAGACGGCGGCAGGGGGAGAGGGAGGCGACTCCTCGATCCATCCTGCCGAGCGCAAGAGCAAAAGCAAACCAGCGGCGGCAGCGCGGCGCGGCAGCGGCGCAGCGCGCGCGCGAATACTGCGCACGCGACACCGCTGGTCCGTCCTGCGGCGGCGCGCCCGCCCCGTCAGTGCCGTGATGAGCAGCATCAGCTGGAACAGCTTGTTCGTGTGCGCCCTCCGCGCTCGCCTCGGGCGGTGGGCCCTGTGGCTGCGGCGGCGCCCGCCCTGCCAGCGCGTCAGCCACTAGCTGGGCGTGGCGAGCGGCGCGGTCGGTGGCCTGGCGCTGGGCCTCGTCCATGCCCGCTGCCGCGAGGCTCGCGTTGCGGACAGGGCTGACTCCACGCGGGGCCGCCGCTGCCGCGGCAGCGGCAGAGGTGGCGGGGGCGCCGCCGTGGCTCTGAGGAGACAGCGGTGAGCCGCCGCCGAAGCCCGCCGCGAGGTCCTTGACGGAGTACTTGTGCTTGTAGGGGTCGAAGGTCGGCGCCTCGTCGGGGGCGACGACGCGGGTGAGCGGTGGCAGCTCCTGGTCCGTGGACGGCGTCGGCTCGAGGTCGACCTCGTTAGGGTCTTTGGCGCCGGCACCGAAACGTGGCACCACCTCGGGGGCTTGGGCGTCAGCCTGAGTCTCGCGGGGCGGCGAGCTCGTGGAACTCCCAGGGGGCTTGCGCGAGCTGTGGCGGCTGCTGGGCCGGCTGCGCGGGACGCGCCCGCCCGTGTGGCGGTCACGTGGCGAGGCCGCCTGGGCGTTGGCGCGCGCAGAGTCCGCCCTGCTCGGGGAGCGGATCGGCGCTGCGCTGGGTGCTGGGCTGGGCGGGCGGGAGCCGCCTGTGCCGCCCGCCGCCGAGGCTGCAGCCTGGTCAGGGTCGGCGGCGTCAGGCCGGGGGCTGACGCGGTGGGCACTACCCTCGCTGTGCCGCGGGGAGGCGCTGTGGTGTGCCTGGGTGTGCGTGAGGACGAGCGGGACGAGCGGCTGCCGCTCGCGCTCAGGGGGGGCGGGCTTTGCCTGGGCAGGGCGCTGCGCTGCGGCCACGTTTGGCGGGGGCGTGTGTTGGCGCGGTTGCCAGGCGCGCACGTTCGCCTCGCGCCATCCTTCGGGGCGCCCTGTCCTGCCGCGGCTTGGTGCAGCCCCCTGGGCTGAAGCCGCAGGGGGTGCCGCTGCGGACTGGTTGCTGGCGGTGCTGTCGTGGCGGCCTGGGTAATGGCCCCAGGCACGCGTGGACCCTGGCGCGGGCGAGGTGGCCCGTGGGGGAGCCTGCGCGAGTGCGCGCGGGTAGCCGACGACCGCTGGGTGCACCCTGGCGTGGGGGACGTGGCCGTAGCTGGAGGCGGCTGCCCCTGCCGCCGCGGGCCTGGCACCAATGGGGCCACGGTGGTAGGCGGCGCCTCCGCCGTACACCGCTCTGTCGCCTGTCGGGACGCGCGCGGGAGAGCGGTTGCGTGGCGTGCTCGGCTGACCTGCGTCGCGTTGGTCGCGCTGCTGGGTGCGCTGCTGGCGCTGCTGGTAGCGCTGTTGGTCGGCTCTCGAGAGCGGGCGGGTGTCGGGGAGGATGGGCGGCACGTCGGGCCGCCGCCAGCCCTGGTAGACGTGCTCGAAGGCGTGGTCTGGGTAAGTCTCCCCGTCAGGTGAGTAGCGCCGTACATGCTCCACGAAGTCAATGTTCTGCGGCTCGGGGAGCACCGTGATGTTCACAGCCCGCTGGTGCGCTGGTCCATAGAGACAGAAGCTACCACGGTTGCTGCGGTCGTGGTTCAACTCGGCTTCGGTCGTGGCACGACTCACATGGCGTCACAGAGGCGCATGTCGTAGTCGAGAGCTTGAGGCCCAGGGCCGCCCTCGGCATCCCAGTACAGTACCACATCCCGCCAGCGCGTGCGGGTAGTGTGGATGCGCTCGGCGATAGACTCGCAGACGGTCCTGACTGTGACACGATCCCTGTACATGTTGGTGATGGCTAGGGAGTAAGGTCGGCGCACCGCTTTGTTGAAGATGAAATCCTCCTTGAGGGCCTGGTGCGGGCCGAAGAGCACGTAGCCTTCCTTCCACAGCGGTTGGTCGGGAGACGGGTCTTCAGGCATCCCCGTCCCTGTGAACCCTGGTGGCCGCCTCGTGCCGTCGGGCAATCCCTGCTTGGGGACGCGACGCGGCCTCGGTGGTAGATACCATTGGCCCTGGTATCCTGCTTGGCCTGGTTGCGGAGGCTCCCCCCCGGGGCCTGAAGGCGCTCGGGGGGGCTCCATGAGGTCGTGCTGGGCTGGCGCGTTGCCGTATTGGCGGGCGAGGATGTGCGGAGGCATCCCTGTGGCACGGACGTCGAACAGGCTGTGCGGACGAGGCGGATGTGGGCATCTGCTGGAGAGGCAGCATGTGTCGGCGGCCCTGTCGTCGGTGCTGTACACGCACGTCCAGCTGTTGCAAGAGTAGTCCGTGGACCAGTCCATAGGTGCACGCAGTCCGCTGAGGGAGCAGTCAGGGCACGTCGGTTGGCCCGAGGTGCCGAGCTGCGTGTTGCGGCGGGCAGCACAATACTGGCAGCATTGGAATCGGCACTGTAGGCAAATCCAGCGTCCTGGTAGGGGCGGGAACGCTTGCTCGTCGGTGACTGCGTCGTCTGGGTGGGGTCGGGGTCGATCCCACAAAGGCCAGACGTCGGCGAACCAGGACTGGCCTGTAGTGCGGACCGCCTCCGCGGGGAGGCGAGCGTCGTCAGCATGGCGCTGGATCCACTGGGGCCCCAGGTCCGCTGCGATCATGACCGTGCGCCAAGTGTCGTCCGCCTTGACGTGGACTTGGGTCGGTGCCCAGAGCCTGGTGGTGGTGTCGCCGTGGTCGTGGTGAAGGATGACCCAGCCATCGCGACCCGCAACCGCAGGGTCAGTAACGCGGTGGCCCACAACGGTCGCCCCCCACGGTAGGTAGGCGCCATCGTGATGCTCGCCTGGGTCGAGCCAGACCTCGACGCCAGGGGCGTTCACACGGGACCGCACATCGCGGACGTGGAAGGCGAGGACGTGGTAGGCGGTCGGCTCCTCTTCCGTCTCGATGTGCTCCCACGTATCGATGTCGCTGCTGTCAGAGGCGGAGTTGCCGCCGCTCTGCCGTGACGAACGTGAGGCGGAGCGCCGTGAGCGAGCATGGCCTCGGGCGAGGGCGGCGGCCGCGCTGATAAGGGACGGCGTACGGCGGTCGTCGGCTCCCGATGCCGTCGGTGAGCGGTCTGGACTGTGTCCCGAGGCGGCACCTGGCTGAGAGGTGTGCGATGGGCCAGACGCGGCCCCAGGGCTGGAGCCGCTGGGGCGCGGCGTTCGTACGTCAGACTGCCCCCGCTCGGGTACAGCCTGCGCCGTGGCAGTGTACACCAGGTCGATCAGTGGCTGCGGGTCCAGCTGGAGCTTGCGAAGCGAGGCACGCGGACGGGGCTGGTTGGGGTCGGCCCTGGTGGCTGCTTCGGTGTCGTAGTGCTGTGTAGCCCATGCTCGCGCTGCCTCTGGCGAGTATAGTGCCTGTGGCGGTGGCCACGCTGCCGCGGTGTCCAGCCGGCGCCAGATCTTTGCCTCCTGGTCGCGGGCTTCAGCCGCCTCGCGGAGGTCTGGGTGATCGAAGCCGGCAATGTGGAGGGCGTGCGTGCAGTCGCCCATGCCACAGGTGTGCGGGAGGGCACGGCACCTGGAGGCAGCTTCGGTGGGGGCACACCAGTCCATGCGGATGAGGAGGCCCAGGACCCGTGGGTAGATGAGGCGCGCTCCGTGAGCCTCCCCGTTCACGAAGTTGTGCCAGTTCTCACCGCGCGGCGGTTTGGTAGCCTCGCACATCCAGAGCGCGATGGGTCCCCAGGCGAGGGTGTCGTCTTCGAGGCTGCGGGGCGGGTGAGGCGGCACCGCGTACCACGCGGCCAGCGACGGGTGCACACCCACGTACGTGCGGTCGACATTTGTGGCGGTTCGGCCCTTCGCTTCACGGCGGGGGCCCGGCAGGAGGTGACCTCCGTTGAAAGCAAGACGGGCCGCAAGGTCGCCGCGGGTCCCGTGCCAGAAGACCGTGGGCGTGTCAGTGGTAGGAGCACGGAGGTCCCACGTGAGGTAGGGGAAGATCGTCTCGCCTGAGTTCCCGCCCGAGTCTTCCAGCACCCAAGTGAGTCGGTTCGGGGGCCTCTGCATGATGTCAGTCCACGGCACCAGCGCTTGGAGCGTTGGGTCATGGGTGAATCGAGGATGGTCGTGGAGTCGCAGGGCGTCTTCGATGTCCTCCGTGGTCACGCCACTGTTACCAAGCGCAAAGCCGTTCTGGTACAGGGAGGTGAGGATGCTCGTCGGCGGGACGGGGACCGCTGGGTCGCGCTGGATGGTGCTGCGTAAGTTGCGCGTCGGTGGCCAGAGGGCTGGGTGGGGCGTACCAGGGCCTGAAGGCGCCTGGGGCCTGGCGGGTGATGCGTAGCGTGCTCGCCGTCGTGGTGGTTGGGTGTCCATGTCGGAAGAGGAACCACGGGCGTTGCTTGCATCCGCTTCGTCGTCGGGCGCTCCGTGCACGCCGTCGCCGTCGAGGGTGCGCTCACGTGCTTCGCTTGCCTCGGCGTCGGTGGCCTGAGCTGCGTCGGCTTCGTGAGTCGGCGGGTTGCCAGAGGCCGCGCCGCTTGTGGGGCCGTCTCGCGGGGACGGGCTGGTCGACCGTGGCGTGACAGACGAGGCTCGCGATACCGCGGCAGTGACTTCAACGATGGCGGCGGTGGTGGCGGTGGTGACATCGGCGACTGCGGCGGCAACTGCAGCGGCGTAGTGTTCCTGTAGCAGCGGGTGTCGAAGGGGATGCACGTGCTGGCTCTCGGGGTCGTCGGGATGCGTGCGCGGAAGCGTGTGTGGGGCCTCATCGCGCGGGCTCCTGATCGGTTGGCAACAGCGGAGGCACCACTGGGCCGTGGGTGAGTCCAGGACGCGCGCACAGATGCGGGCTCCTACGTGTCCGACGGCTCCTTGAGCGAGAAGTTTGGCGCCGACCAGGAGGAGACCGCAAACCACTCCGCCTGTGGCGATAGCTCCGAGTTTGCCGCTGGCCCATTTCAGGGCGCCCCAGAGGCCAGACCCGACTGCGCTGGCTCCGCCCGAGACAGTGTCCCTGAGTTTGGCGCTGGTCCACCTGAGAAGACCCCACAGGGCGGGCGCGGCGTCGTATGCTATTGTGCGTCGGGGCGTAGTGGACACGGATGGGCCTGGTGCCGCAGCTTCACGGCGTCGTCGCTGCCGGTAGCTGGGGTCTCGGCTCGGTGTCGGCAGGTACCCGTCGATCTGGTCCTGGTACGGCATGGCTACCAAGATGGCGTACGTGACCGCGAAGAGGCAGATGAGACAGCCGCAGCGTCGAGAGGCCGCTGCGCTGTGCGGGGCCTCATGGGAGCCGCTGGCGTCGGGGTCCGCGTCCTCGATGGGATCGTTGTCGAGGCCAGCCTGCCAGTGGTCGACGGGGCTGGAGTTGGAGTCAGTCGAGTTAGCTCGGCGGACAAGGGTGCGGGACGGGGTCCTGCCACCTGAGGTCTGAAGACGCCCAGGTCCAGCCAGTGCTGCAGCGGGGCTGAAGCCGCCACTGCGCGGGCTGGTGGGAGCTGGCGGTGCGGTGGCATGGCCTGGCTCGTCGGCGGCGGTGGCACCTTCGGCGTCGCTGAGCTGTGCGCTGGGGTCGGCCTGGGCCGAGTTGTTGGGCGCACTGCTGCGCGACCGGGAGCGCCCTGTGTGGGGATCGCTGTCACGGTCGCGCTGGGCAGCGTCACTTGGCGGTGGCGTGCCGTCGGGGTCCTGGGTTTCCGTGTCGTGGATGGAGTCGTTCTGGCTATCGTCCGACACGTGGAACGAGTCCAGGGATATGTTGCTGATATCGCTGGCAGCTGCGTGCTGGAGCAGAAGCGGTTCAGCGTCGGCCGCGGGCTGGTCACACGCGGCGTTTTGGGCGGGGGGGCCAGCGGGCGGTGGTAGGTTTAGCGGTTCCATCGGTGCCGCGGCGAGCTCCGCCTCGACAAGCGGCTGCAGGTCTGGCGGGTGGTGCGGGATCGCATCCACGAGATACGCCAGGGCGTCTTGGTCGGGCGGAGGGAGGCCTCTTGGCAGCAAGGCGTGGGCCCGTGAGAGGTATGGCGGCAGTGGTGCCGCGAAAGCCTCAGGGCCGACGAGCTGGGCACGAGCGCCCTGGTATTCCAGAAGGAGGCCAAGGTAGCGGGTGGGGTACTCGTGGCTGCCCTGAATACGAGTGAGGTTGCGGTTGGTGCGCTGTCTGTCGGGGCCCGCTCTGTGCCAGATATCCTCGCACATGTCGACCGCGGTGCGGTGGCGCAGGGCGTCGTTTTTCTCCGCGGAGTCCTCCTGGAAAAGGTGGTCGTACTGTGGCAGATGGAGCGTCGCCAGGACGTGCGGGACGCAGTCCTCGAGCCATGCCCAGTAAACGTCCTGATGGTCCTCCCCTGGTGCCCACGCCGCGGCGCACGGGATGAGCCGTGCTCGGATGTTCATCAGGTGCCAGAAGGCGGGGTCCTCATCAGGTTCACCCCTGGCGCACAGAGGGGAAGCGGGACTCTCTGTGTTGCTGGTAGTCAGGCCGTGTGCGTGGGTGCTAAGCACGGCCATAATTAGCAGCCCACATAGCGTGTTGGGCTCCACGGTGATGCACAGGTAGGGCACGAGGAGCCAGATGGCTCGCAGCGAGGCGCCTGTGGTCTGTGGGGGCCACGGTGGAGCCGTCTGCGGCGCTGGCTCATCGGCGTGGTTTCCAGCGTGGCACGACCCACCGCTGTCAGTAATGTCGAAGCTGTCAGGTCGGCACGCTGTGGGGGTGCGACACTCTGGAGGGTACACGGTGCGACGTACGGCGGCAGGCGTCGTGGTCGGTGGTAACTCTCGCAGGTGGTCGTGCGCGGCGTGCGTTGCCTCATGCGGGGGCGGTGGCAGCCAGGGCACTGCAGCGGGGCTGAAGCCGCCACTGCGTGCCTGGGCCTTGCCAGCGGCCCTGTCGAGGATATGCTGCACGACGGTCGTGGACAAGCTGAAGACAGGGTGCCATCGAGGATATGCTGTACGACGGTCGACCGCAGGCGTCGTATTGAGTGATGGTAGCCCTCGTAGCTGAACTTGCATGCGGTGCGAGGCGTGGCCGGAGGACGCAGGAGTCAGCTCAGCTGCGGCAAAATCGGCGGTCGACTGCGATGCATGTGTCGTAGTTGACGAGGGCGTGCTCGTAGGAGACGTGCTGGTACTCGGCGTAGGCATAGTAGTAGCCGTCGAAGTCCCAGGGGGGCAGCGCGTGGGGCAGGGCCCCTGGTGCTGCTCAGGCCAGGCGCTCGCGGGGGCGCCCAGCAGCCCGGTGCCGCACGGACCAGCGGCGGCGGTGCTGTTCACGATCGGGTCCAAAATGGCGCTGTGATCGTATTTGTAGATGCTGTCATCGTAAAGGTAGAAGAACGTCCTACGCTCCGCATGTCGCAGGAAAGCCTCTCCTCCGTGCTGGGGCGCACCGCCTGAAGACGGGTGTGCTCCAGCCAGCGAGGGGAGGGCCAGGCCGCAGGCGAGGCGCCGCATGATGGCGAGGCCTGGCGGGCGGCGCGAGCGATGAGCCGAAAGCTGCGTGGCAGCACACGTCCTCATACACCCCTGAATGCTCATGTACATCGCTACAATCACGCCCCCTGCAAGACTACGGGTGTCCCTACACCAGAGAGCTTGCGCGTGCTGCTGCCAAAACAGACATGAGGTAACAAGAAAGAGATACGACGCGAAGAGGGGAGCGGTGCCTCTGAAGGCGCTTCCTCGGAGGGCTGAGGCTGGCTCTCTGAGGCACCTTCAATGCGGGTCCTGGGTGGCCCGACCCTTGTCCTTGCCTTTGTCGGCCCCTGGGGGCCCCGTCCCTGGGGTGGCCTGGCCTGGCTGGTCGGTCGCACTGCAGGCTGCCGCGGGCTCGGCGGCCGCTGCGGCTTCCTCCTTCTTAACTTCCAGAGTGGCCGCTTGTGGCAGGTGGATGGTGCCTCCCGTGAGGTGCCCGAGGAGGGTCTGGATGTCGCCGCGCAGTGCAGCGGCGTCGGCGGTTGCCGTCTGTTGCTGGGTGACGACGGTGGCAAGCCCCCGTTCCAGCCCTGAAACGTGCTCCGTGAGTGTGGCCTGGGAGGAGAGAACGCCCGCAAGCTGCATCTGCATGTTATCCACCGTGGTGGCTAGTAGCTCGTGCTGCTGTTCCATGTGCTGGATGCGGGTCGTGGCAGCATCGGGCGGTTTAGAGGCCGATGCGAAGCGCTCGCCGAAGGTGTTGAGTTCGTGGGAGGCCTCGCTGTATTCATCGCCTGATGAGAGGATCTCGACGTCAACGACGTCACCTGGTACTTCGGCGGCTGTGGCAGCGGCGCCTTCGGTGTGGCCCCCTCCTTCCGCCGCGGCCGTGCCAAGCCAGGGGTCGTGGCCACCTGGTCCTGGGGCGGCCGTCGGTTCAGCGGCTCCGTCCGTGCCGTGAGGGGGCGCAGAAGAGCTGCGGCCTGGGGCGCGGGGTGGCCTTGCGGGCGGCGTGGCGTCACGTTTCCCGCTGGAGGAGCGGTGGCGCTTGGCTAAAGGCTCCTCCTTGGGGGTCAGGAGCGGTGCGACGCCCTTGCCTTTGGGCGTGGCAGTCATGAGGTCGTGGAGGTAGGGGCTCTGGGCCGCTTTGGTGAGGAGTGTGCCGGTGGCGGGGCTGAAGCCGCCACCACCGGCTGGCGGCGTCGCAGGCTCTGTGATGGTGGTAGGCGTGACGATGGTAACGTTGTCCCGCTTCGGCGCCACCTCAGCCAGCGGGGCCTCGGCGATGCTCCACGGGATGGAGCACCCCGCGACCTGCACCGTATAGGTGAGTGGGGGCCGATGGGCGCGCACTAGGGCAAACTGGGCCGCAGTGGCTGGGTCCCAGGCGGTGTGGTAGACCTCACAGTCCCATTTGACGGACGGGCCCGTGAGAGTCTTGGCGAGCTGGGTCAGCGTGGCGTGGCGTGACGCAATGCCAGTAATGCGGTAGCGCGTCTTGGCGAGGGTGGCCTCGCAGCCGCGGATGCTGACAGCGGCGGCCTTGGCGACGTCAGACCCCCGCGGAGCACGGATCCCCAGCAGGCCTGACTTGCCGTGCCTGACGACTCCCAGGGCCTTGAGCGCCACCGACTTCTGGAACGCGTCTGCCATCGTGATGGGCTGGTCCTCAGGGAACCACACGGTCTGATACTTGTCGGCGGTGGGCTCGTCTGCACCTACGTTGCTGAAGTCGTAGGTGGCACCGAGTTGCCCTGATCCCGCCAGGACCTTGTCGACCGCTTGGAGACTGACGCCGAAGGTGGCAGCCAGGGACCTCTTTCCGACGCCCGATCCAAACCTGCCTAGGCTTTTGCAGGGTTCGAGGATGGTGACGGCTTTAAAGTTGCCGTGGAAGAGGGCCTTGAAGGTGTCCTGGAGCTGGCCATCGAGCTCCTGGCGGCGAGCGTCTTTCTTGGACTCCTTGTGCTTTTGGCGCGCCTTGTCCTGTGGAGCGGAGTCGCCTCGAAAAGGGCCCTTGGCGCGTGGACCACCGTTCACGGGGGCACCTCCCGAGAACTGGTCCTCGAAGGCCTGGTGCATGGAGGGGACTGCGGCAATGGCCTCGGTCTCGTGTATGGTCGCCCGAATCCAGCAGACGTGGTCGGCGGGGTCGATGGTGGCGACGGCTACCTTTTCCGTGCAGGCGACCTCCTTGGTGCCCAGCTGGTACACGATCACGGGGACGTGCGTGTGGACCACTTTGGGCGCCTTGGGGTGGCGCTTCAGGACGGGGACGGCGAGCTCGGTACCGACGTAGTTGTCGTTTTTCGGGCCCATGACAGCAATCGCGAGCTGGCCCGTGGCTCGCTTGCCCTGCCCGAGGTGGTGTTGCAGCAGCCGTTCGCCACTCTCGAAGTCGTGGAGGCTGATGCTGGGCTTGTACGTCTTGCCGTCGTCAGGCGAGGTGGGTTCGGCAAGAACAGGGACCTTCCAAAAGGCAGGGTCCAAGGCAATGAATTGGGTGTCCGCAGCCTGAAGACGTGCGGAGCCCGATGGTGGGTGCGATGTGTCACCGCCAGTGCGCTTAGGCTTGCTGCGCTGGTAGTGGTCGAGCGTGTAGCTGATCTGGTTGGCGGCGCACATGCGGATAAGGGCGCTGCCAAGCTTCTTCGTGTTGGACTTGTGCATGTCGTACTTTGCCTGGAGCTCGTCCGCGTTCAGTTCGGCTAGCCCGTTATAGGCGGCCGTGGGGCGGTCAGACCCCGCTTGCCTGAACGCTGCGATGCAGTCCTGCTTGCGTTGAAGGAGGGGCCCTTCAGCAGCAGGGCGCGTGGGGCGGGAGCTCGGAGGCTGCTTTGAAGAGCGACGGCGCTCCGGCTTCTTGGGGGCCATTGCTGCGGGCACTCCGGTGCGGAGAGGTGACGCGAATCAGTAGGGTCCTGCTGGGACCCCTCCGGTCTCGCGAGGCCTGGGAGTCTGACTCCGAGGCGGGGCGCTTCGCGTCGTGGCTGCGGTCTGAGTGCAGAGCACTCTCGAGCCGAGACTAGAGAGAGCGAGAGAGAGAGAGAGAGAGAGCGAGCGCGAGGGATTATGAGGGAGAGGGAGAGTGGGAGAGGGATGGAGCGAGGGAGCGATGCAGAGACAGAGGGAGAGAGAGAGAGAGAGAGAGAGCGAGGGAGTGATGGAGAGAGCGATGAAGAGGGAGGGAGAGAGAGAGAGAGGGGGAGAGGGAGAGAGAGAGAGGGAGAGCGAGGCAGGAAGAGAGAGAGCGAGAGGGAGGGAGCGAGGGATAGCGATGGGGAACGAGGGACTCGCGGCCACCGCAGCAGCGCCCTCCGAGGCCGCCTCGCCCCGGGCCGCGGGGCTGCCGCGGCACGCCGCGGCGCCCAGCCCGTCGCTGCGCCTCGGCCGCCGGGTGTGCTGTGCAATGGGTGGCAAGCGCACGGCATCCTCTCGGTTCCTCGGAGTCGATTCGGCTCGATCTTGACTCCGGGTTCCCGTGCGATCCGACTGGATTCGGCTCGATTTCGGTGGCCTCCGATGCCGATCCGATTCGGCTCCGGCGTCCGAGCCGGGCTCCGGTTTCTCAACGCAGGCCTGCCAGCCTGCTGCTTTCCGCCGATCCGATGCTCGCCGATCCGACTTATCGATTCGATTAGGGGCGCGCTTGCAAAGGGGGGCAGGGAAGACAGGTGACATCCTCCTGCCCGCGAGGGGGCCCCCTTGGGGCACGAGAGGGGCGCGGCAGGTGCGTCTTGCTCCTTCCCCCTCCGTGGATCGCCCCCCCCCCCCCCACCCTCCCTGAAGCAACGCCCGAGGTCAGCATCGTTCAACCGACCCCCATCCCCATCCATATCCAGACCCCCACCATCTCAGCACACTAGTTGGGGATATGCCGCTCGAAACCCGAAGGACACTGCCTGTATCCCCATCTAGGGGGGCCAGTCGGCCAGTTGGGCCCAGGCCACGCCAATGAGGAGGAGGAGGAGGAGGAGGAGGAGGAGGAGGAGGAGGAGGAGGAGGAGGAGAGGAAGGAGGAGGAGGAGGAGGAGGAGGAGGAGGAGGAGGAGGAGGAGGAGCAGGAGGAGGTGAGGAGGAGGAGGGAGGAGGAGGAGGAGGAGGAGGGAGGAGGAGGAGGAGGAGACAGGGGTCGGATACACGATGCTCACGAGGCCAGCCCAGCGCCAGCTCCATCCTGGGGCCCGACGTGGGGCAGCCGCGCGAGTCGCTGCGCCCGGGGCGGGCCGGCGCCAGCACCAGCCTGGGGCCAGGCGGCGCGGTCGGCTCGGCCCCCCAAGTCAGGGGCAACGATAGGGGGGGGGATATGCACAGGGTTAGGTCGGGCCTGTCCCCCTACAGGGGGATTTTCGACGAAAAATAAAAAATACCCCAAAAATAGTCAAAAACAAATCCAAAAATAGTCTGGGGACTATTTTTTTTAATATTGTTAGACCTTTTTGGGGTAGTTTTGGGGTATTGTCTTTTTCGTCGAAAATCCCCCTGTAGGGGGACACGCCCGACTTAAGCATAGGGGGGATGCATCGATCCCCAATCACCCATTGATCGCCGATAGGGGCCCGATAGCCCCACCCCGCCCAGGGAGGCGCGGATTCACGATCGGGAGCCTATCGCCGATCTATCCGCGATGTACCAGGTCGATGCATCCCCCCCCTTGCCTATCCCCCCCTATCGTTGCCCTTCACCAAGCCTGACGGGGGAGGAGGAATCGCCGAGCGCGTCCCACTACTCGCAAAGGACCTACTCGCAAGCGTCCCAAGAACCATACGTCTGCCCTTGTGTACTATATATATATATATATATATATATATATATATATATATTAGCCCACACCCCCCTCCAGCACTCCGTGTTGAATGGCCGTGATTGCTTCTTTCCTTACTCTCGCATTGAACATCCTCCCTCATCACGCTCATCCTTTCCAGGCTTATCCTCCTACTCCTCCTCCTAAGCTACCCCCTCTCAATAATCTATGCTGGGTGTAATAATGAGTACGATTACGAGTACGAGTACGATTATGATAATGATGATGACGACGATGATGATGATGCTGCTGCTGATGATGATGATACCGATGATGATCATGGTAGTGATCACGGTGATGATGGTGATGACGGTGATGACGGTGATGATGATGATGATGATAATAATGATTATGATGATTATGGTGATGATGGTGACGGTGATTGTGATGATGATGATGATGATGATAATGGTGATGATGATGATGATGACCACGACGATGACGACGACGACGACGACGACGACGACGACGACGACGACGACGACGACGGTGACGACGACGACGACGACGACGACGACGACGACGACGACGACAATTGCATCCAAAACCAATTTGCCGTATGAAAACACAACATTTTTGCATCCCAAACCAATTTTCCCTGTGAGAACACAATGTTTTTGCATCCGAAACCAATTTTCCATTTGAAAACAAAATGTTTTTTAAATCCAAAACCAATTAATTTTCTTTGTGGAAACACAATGTTTTTGCATCCAAAAACAACTTTACGCATGAAAACACAATGTTTTTGCATCCAAAACCAGTTTCCCCTTTGAAAACACAATGTTTTTTATATCAAAAACCAACTTTGCATGTGAAAACACAATGTTTTTGAGCTCGGATATCACGAAACCTTGGCAGGCTTTGTCTTTTTTGTTTTTTTTTTGTTTATGATGTCACGAAACCCTGGCAGGTTTTTTGTCTTTTTTTGTATTTTTTTGTTTTTTTCGGCCAAGCGGAATTTGGCCAGTCAGACTGAGCTGGCGGCGGCCCGGAATTTTCGTGGGGCCAAAAAAAAAGACAAAAAAAAAAAAAACCTGCCCGGGTTTCGTGACATCATAAACAAAACAGATATGTGTATATATATATATATAACAAAAAATGCCAAGGTTTTGTGATACCCGAGCTCAAAAACATTGTGTTTTCACATGCAAAGTTGGCTTCGGATGCAACAACATTTTGCTTGCACAAGGAAAAAGTGGTTTTAAATGAAAAAACATTGTGTTTTTATAAGGAAACTTGATTCTGGATGCAAAAACATTGTGTTCTCACATGTAAAATTTGTTTCGAATGCCAAAACATTGTGTTTTCACATGGAAAATTGGTTTTGGATGCAAAAGCCTTGCGTTTTCACATGGGGAATTGGTTTTGGATGCAAAAACATGGTGTTTTCATAAAGGAAAGCTGCACTCTTGACCTCCTGAACCAAATTGGAATCCATTGGACTTGGGAACTGGTCAATCTCCTTGAAGTTACGATTTGAATCAAATCCAATTGAAACCCACTGGATCTGGAGCCTGCTGCAGTCCGATTGAATTCTCGTTTGGTTCCTATTCAATTCCAATCACAGTCTTTTGGACTTGGGATCTGCTTCAGTCCGATTGAATCCTTATTTGATTTTTATTGAAATTCAATTGAAATCCATTGTAACTCGGGTCTGGGCCATTTATGTTTGAAACTCCTATTTGGAGTGTAATTGAATCCGATTGAAATCCTCTGGATCTGGAGCCTGCTCCAGTCCGATTGATTTTTTGTTTGGTTCCTATTCAATTCTAATCAAAATCCTTTGGAACTGGGATCTGCTCCAGTCCGATTGAATGCTTACTTGATTCTTCTTGAACCCCAAGTGAAATCTATCGGAACTGGGGTCTGGGCCATTTCTTTGCAATTTCTATTTGAAATCTAATTGAATCCAATTGAAACCCTCTGGATCTGGAGTCTGCTCCAGTCCGATTGAATTCTTGCTTGGTTCCTATTCAATTCCAATTAAAATCCTCTGGATCTGGGATCTGCTCCAGTCCGATTGAATCCTTATTTGATTCTTATTGAAATCCAATTGAAATCCATTGGAACTGGGGTTTGGGCAATCTCTTTGAAACTCCGATTTGGAATCTAATCGAATCCAATTGAAGTCCTCAGGATCTGGAGTCTGCTCCAGTCCGATTGAATTCTTGTTTGGTTCATATTCAATTCAAATCAAAATCCTCTGGCATTGCGATCTGCTCCAGTCCGCTTGATTCTTCATTTGATTCTCATTCAAATATAATTGATATCTCCTGGGTCTGGAAACTGCTCTGTACTACTGAATTCGTACAAGAATCAAATTGTAACTCTTGGATACAGACATACAGGGAGATATGTATGAAGAATACCAGAAAAACTATGAGGACGGAGTGCTGGGGGGTGTCTCCATATATATATATATATGTATATATGTATATATGTATATATATATATGTATCTCCGTAAGGGCTTCGCCCCCTGCCGCCGGCCCCCTCTCTCGGAGAATGGGCCATGGAAAAGCTAAGTCATGAGGCCTTGGCGCTGTCGTGAAGCAGTATCGAAACTTCATGCGAAGCCGATTCGCAATCAGCAAAACCAACTGATCACAAGAGGGGTTACCACACCTGGCGATTGGTAAGACGTGTATGGTTTACGGGCTTGGTTACCACACCTTGCGATTAAAGGGCCGAGGGAGTTCTCGCAGTTTGGGTTACCACGCCTTGCGATGGATGTGCGTGAAGGGTGGCACCGAATTTCAGAAATGTAGCAAATCCCCTGTGGTTTTGGACCCTGACCCCGCGGATCTGCGTGAGGGGTGGCACCGGATTTCAGAAATGTGGCAAATCCTCTGTGTTTTTGGACCCTGACCCCGCGGATCTGCGTGAGGGGTGGCACCGAATTTCAGAAATGTGGCAAATCCCCTGTGTTTTTGGACCCTGACCCCGCGGATCTGCGTGAGGGGTGGCACCGAATTTCAGAAATGTGGCAAATCCCATGTGTTTTTGGACCCTGACCCCGCGGATCTGCGTGAGGGGTGGCACCGAATTTCAGAAATGTGGCAAATCCCTTGTGTTTTTGGACCCTGACCCCGCGGATCTGCGTGAGGGGTGGCACCGAATTTCAGAAATGTGGCAAATCCCCTGTGTTTTTGGACCCTGACCCCGCGGATCTGCGTGAGGGGTGGCACCGAATTTCAGAAATGTGGCAAATCCCTTGTGTTTTTGGACCCTGACCCCGCGGATCTGCGTGAGGGGTGGCACCGAATTTCAGAAATGTGGCAAATCCCTGTGTTTTTGGACCCTGACCCCGCGGATCTGCGTGAGGGGTGGCACCGAATTTCAGAAATGTGGCAAATCCCCTGTGTTTTTGGACCCTGACCCCGCGGATCTGCGTGAGGGGTGGCACCGAATTTCAGAAATGTGGCAAATCCCCTGTGTTTTTGGACCCTGACCCCGCGGATCTGCGTGAGGTGTGTCGATTTCGAGCCCCCCCAGCAATTCAGACAACGCGCCCAGGAGACGCTAAAAATCCCGTTTGGGCCTCCCCCCCCTCGCGCGGTCAATCAACTAGTTACAGTATCCAGCAAGAGGCAGAACTGCAACACTGGAAACTACAAGCTACAACTGGTACAGGAAACTGCGAATCACGTGCCTACAGCCTGGTGGCCCCACAAGGGGGCCGGCGGATATATATATATATATATATATATATATATATATATGTATAGGAGGTCCCCTGCGGCGGATCCAGGCCATCTGCGAGCAGCTACTTTGCGAGTAGTGGAACGCGCTTGTCTAAGGAAGTCGGGCGTTTCGTGCCCAGACGTGTTCGCGTCGTTTTAAACATTCAGGACGAACGTTTTCCGTAATTCGTATTCGGCATTTTGGGGCCCTCATTGGACCCTGGGACCGTCCACAAATTGTTCGGACCAGTGTGGTACTGCTATTGTTTCTTCTCCCCCCGGAACTCCCAAGAGGGCCTCCAAGGCCCCAGGACGCCTTCCTCGTTAAGTGAAGACACACAAACACTGGGTAGTCGAAGGCCAGACTGGCAGATTGGATTGGGCTCCTGGGGCCAATTTGGCTCGACCAGGTTGGGTTTGTTTGTTGTTCGCCAGGCTGGATTCACAGTGGCTCCCTCGCCAGAGATTGGGCCCGCCATATTGGCGCCAGAATGGCTTCGACTACCCAGAAACAACGACACACACACACACAAACACACACACACACAAGCATGCACACACACACACTTAACGTGGTAACCAACATGACACTTTCCGCCTGTCTCCTACTGCAGTTCGTCTTCCTCGCTCTTCCCTGTTGCTGCCTCACTCCTCCCGCTCTTCCCCTCTCCACCTACCCCTTCCACGCCTCCCGTGTGTGTGTGTGTGTGTGCGTGTGTGTGTGTGCCCCCATGTGCTCAAAGGTCGGGGCTCGTAGCTCTGTCAGGTGCCTTCTCCCCCCCTTCTTCTCGTGGGCTTCGCGGAGTCGCCTGGTATACTGTGGCTCCCACAGGCTTTGGAACCACTACCATGGCTGTCGCCGGTCCTCCAGACTGGAGCCCAGACGGCTGCAGTGAGAAGTGCGCTGCTCAGGATTCTCCCTCCTGCCTTGCCTGCCCGTGGCGCCTCCCATGGGCCGTGCCTGTCTCCATCCCGGCCGGCCGCCAGGCCAGCACAGCACCCAGGACTTGGAGGGCGCCATCGCCGTCAGCGCGGCGCCGCCCCCGACGGGCGCGGCGCAGCGGCCGCCCGGCGCGCCGCCTCGCCCGTCGGGCGGCGTCAGCGCGGCGCCGCAGGGCGGCATCGCCACCGCGGGGAGCCTGGGCGCCGCAGCGCCCGAGGAGCCCGCCGCCCTCCCGCCGCAGGCGGCGGGCTCCGCGAGCAGGGCCGGCTCGAAGGGCTCCGCGAGCAGGGCCGACGCCGCCGCGGCGGCGGTCGCGGCGCGGGTGCAGCGGTCGCGCCGGCCGCCCGCGCAGGCGCTGCAGGCCGGCGCCGTCGCGGAGCTGGCGAGCATGGTGGTCGCCGTCTCACAGGCCCCGGGGGAGCGGGCGGAGGTGCCCGCGCGGCGGGGGCACGAGGAGGACGGCGAGGCCAGCGACCTCGAGGAGGAGGAGCTCCCGCAGCAGGAGCCGCCGTCGAACCCCGTGGTCCTCGAGTACTTCAGGCAGCGGTGGAAGGGCGTGGAGGCCCAGGCTGTCGAGGCGGACAGGGAGTTCGCGGCCGTAGGCCGCGGCGGCAATGCCCGCCGCGGCGCCGTGGCGGCGGCGCCGGCGGAGGATGACGTGCAGGTCCGAACCCTCTGGGACCGCCGCGGCAGCATACGCAAGGAGTACCATAACGTCAAGCGCGGCGCGGAGCTACCCAAAGAGGCGATGCGGGCCCTCGGCCAGGTCCTGGAGGCGGCCAGCGGCGTACACGATCCTGGGGCGTG
Organism: Prorocentrum cordatum; assembly: GCA_963575745.1. Lineage (NCBI taxonomy): Eukaryota > Dinophyceae > Prorocentrales > Prorocentraceae > Prorocentrum > Prorocentrum cordatum. The sequence goes on along the minus strand of CAUYUJ010001436.1, from coordinate 579,803 downwards.
GGGCGTGGCCTCCACATCCTTCTCCTACGAGGGCACGGCCCGCGGGCGGCTCGCCGTGCCGGGCGGCGACGGCTCGCTGCCCAGGTCGGGCAGAAACCTTGAAGAGCTCATGGAGGCGGCGACAACCCTCGGCTGGTCGCCGGAGGCCGTGTCGAAGAGGGCGCTGTCGGGCGGGGAGCAGCAGCAGCACAGCTCGAGGAACAGATAATGGCAGAAGCATCGGCTTTCGGAGGTTCGCGCTGATTTCTCGGATCGCCGCTGGACCCCCCTCCCTATAGCGCGCGGAGCGCGCCGGGGGCGGCGCCGGAGGCGCCGCCCGGGGGGCTCCAGCGCGGCTCCGGGAGAGCCGCGCGGACCTCCGAAAGCTCATGTTCCTGTCCTTGCCTTGTTCTCCGAACAGCACGGCCCAGTTCCGCACGCGGTCCCCGAAGCGCGCAGCCTCGAAGGCCTCCTCGCGCTCGGGCGCGCCGCCGCCGCTGGCCTTCCTGGCGGCCTCGGACGGGGAGCGGGCGCCGCGAAGCGCGAGGCGGAGGCGGAGGCAGCCGCGGGGGAGGCCCCGGTGGCGCGGCCGCGGCGGCGCCGCGTCCGCGTCCGACGACGGCTGCAGGAGCGAGCCGGCGCCCGCCTGGGGGGCGAGGGACGACAGCCTCCTGGGCTACCAGCGGTTCCAGAAGGCCCGGAGCCGGCTGGGGGCCGGCCACGTATCTTAGACTACATGTAAGAGTGGCCTTTCGCTGGAGTGACCTTTGGTGCGGGCTCATCGGGTTCCCCCCGATCGCCGAGCGCGAAGCGATGATAGCGGCCCGCGCCCTTGGGTTTGGCTCCCTCGCGCCCCCAAAAGCTGCGCACCAAAGGTCACTCTTACCCAGGGTCACTCTTACGGCTAGCCGAATCTTGGCATCGCTCGGACGTGCGTTTTTTTCCTTCGGCGAGGACCATTGAAGAGCATGCTTGATCATTTGGCGAAAGAACCACACACGAAACCGAAAAAAGCACAGGGAATGGACGTCCGAGCGATGGCCAGGTAGTCGGAGGTTGAGAGAGACATCCTGCCGTGGCACCGTCGGGGAGCGAATTGGCCATTTTCGGTTCGCGAGAAGGCGTCGCGGCCGTCATTTTTGCGGGTCCAGCTCCGTCGGTTTCGGTCTTGGGGGTTTACTAAAGGGAGGTTTGTCCACCCCCGATATACGCAGGAGTGGGGGGATGTTTCGCCTCGAGTAATTCCCCGGACATGCGACGTCCTGATTTTTGCCAGGACGGCGTCCCAGGAAGTCCCGACCCTTTCCCCGGGATGGGTTTTTCATCCTCAGCTGGTTTTCGACGGTCCCGAGGCCCGGCGAGGACTCCCCGAGGCCGAGAATAGCCCAAACCCTCCCGTCCTGATTTTTTTCACGACGGGATCATGTCTGGGTCTTGGTGCGGGCCGGACGAAATGGGGGAATTGGGAAAAGGGGGGGTTACGGAATTTGCTGCATGCAGCTGGTTTCGGCCTCACCGAGGGGCCCATTCCTCGATGCATTGCCGCCTCCGGCGCCGGGAGGCGCCGAGGCGGCAATCAGCGTTTACGTGAGCTGATTCTCAACCCTCCCCTTTGCTATGCCCCCCTTTCGCCCGACCCGATTGGGGCGGGCGCACGGGGGCTCCCATGTGGTGCTGAGCAGGCGATGCAGTCGCAGCGGCCTTTGGGGCTCCGCGTGCGGTCTCCCCCCGCGGCCTCCCCGAGCGCCGCGCATCTCCCAGGGGTCACTCCTGCCCACAGCAAGGAGGAGCAGCAGGAGGAGGAGGAGGAGGAGGAGGAGGAGGAGGAAGAGGAGGAGGAGGAGGAGGAGGAGGAGGAGGAGGAGGAGGAGGAGGAGGAGGGGAGGAGGAGGAGGAGGAGGAGGAGGAGGAGGAGGAGATGAGGAGGAGCAGGTTCGCGTCGCGTCGACGGGCGGGGACCCCGCCGCCAGCGTTCAAGGGGGAACGCCCCCGAGTCGGGAGCCTCGGGACGGGTGTCGAGGCGGGCGGGGGTCAGCCAGAGCGCCCGATCCTGCAGGATCCTGCAGGGCCAGGGTCGCACTGACCCGGGTTGGGGTGCAGGATCTTGCAGGATCCTTCGCGTTGACCCGGGTCTGGCAGGATCTTGCAGGATCTTGCAGGATCCTGCGAGGCCTGATCGACCCGGGTCTGGATTGACCCGCGAGTCAGCAGATCCCCGACCCTGGCGACCCAGGATCGGTCGATGTGGAACGATCTGATGTCTCGAGAACGGCCGATCGCTCAAGGTTGGACGATCCCCGCGGCGTCAGGAGCCAGCGCCGGGGTCGGCGCGACGCGAACCTGCCGGTGAGGGTCACTCCGACGTGCAGCCGGGGGGGGTACTCGAGGTGGCCCGGCACCGGACGGGCGGGCAGGCTCGGGGCGCTGGGCTCGGGGAAGTTTTTGGGTATTGCTTTTTGGAAGGGGCCCCAGGACACACAAATAAATACACACAAATAAACATATTCCCCATATTCTTCTATATTTTCTGGGTTTCTGTCTTCCCTCCCACTTCCCATATTTTCCCATATTTTCTGGGAATCGCCGATTCATTGTGTCTGTGTGTTTCTTCCCCTCCTGATTTTTGTATGTTTCTGCCTCCGGGGGCCGTTTGTCGGGCCCTGGGAGCTGCTTGTGAAAAACAGCCCTTGGGTTAGAAGAATTCACCAGGTGGGCCCAGGGGTCTGGGGGCCGATTTTGAGCGGACTTGGCTTCATCCCCCTCTTCATGACAAATGTCCTGGAGTTGCAACACGGATAGTAAGGATGAGCTATTTTTCAATGTCGCCCTTGCATCTTTCCCCTGCGGCCCATCCTTGGCCGCTTTGCTGGCCGCGCCCCGCTCGAACAGTGTCGACATCTTGATTCTAGGCTCAGAAGCCGCGCGAAGGCTGGCAAACCCGTAGTTGCTAAAACGGAGCTTTGGGAAATTGTTTTTTTCTTCTGGGAAGCAGCCCGTTTACGATTTAGTGCGCTGAGCTTGATTCCGGGAATTCTTGACGCTTCGCGTATCCCCACCAGATCAGTCTGTGCCTACCCGTCAGACTCCCTGGATTGACGTCTCGCGCGGGACCGTTCCTACCCGTTCGTACTCGAACTGTTGGGAACGCCTTACGCGCCATTTTGGCTGCGCTCTGCTTCCTCGGTGCCTGTGGTCAGACTCCCTGGATGCGCCGTTGCATGTTTCTTTCAGGGGCTGCCCTGCAGACTCCCTGGATTTGCACGCCTTGGCTCAGACGCCCTGGGTCGCTGCTGCCTGCCGCCTGACCGCGGCCCCGCGCGCGCCCGCCCCCTAGTCGCGGCCGCAGCCCGACCGTGACCGCCTGCCGCTGGCGCTTCCGCCTGCGGCTGTTAAAAAAAAGAAGTCTCCCCACCAGCATTGACCCGCCCTCTGGAACCGTCCTTTGGGCCGCAGATCAAAAAATCCCCACCAGCCTCGGGGTGCCGCAGTGAGCCTGTGGTAGTTGCTCGCTTTCGCTCTCTTCTTCCCCCCCCCGCCTCCTGGCCTCACCGCATGTGGTTCAGCTGGAGTTTGGCGCCGAAAGGGCGACTTCTCCCCCTCGTTCCACCGCCGGTCGCCGCGCCTGCGTCCCCACCTGCCGGGATGTCTGGGCCGGTCTCCTGCTGTCGCAGCTTGCGTTTTCATGAGGGTCATTTTGTCCACTGCACGTGCATTCGCCTCGGTGGCCAATTTACATCGTCATGCGCCCCGGACGTCGTGCTCGCTCCCTGTCATCCGCCTTGGAGCCGCGAACCAAAAAAGTATCCCCACCAGCCCATCTAGAAACGATAACCAGGTGAGTCGGTTAATCAGGGACTCCTGGAAGCACGTGGTCGCACAGCCGTTTTGGAAACGTCAAAACTGGGTGGGCAGTACCCTGGGCCATAAAACAAAGACCGCACATAGCTTCGCGCAGTGAAGGTGAAGACAGAAATCAGTGCAAGATGCGCCATGGTGTTCCCTGTAGGAAGCGTCTCTGGCGCAGGTTGCTGTATCTACGAGCCGACGCCAATGTTGCGCAGATTAGAGTCGCATCTCGATGGGCATCTTTGATCTTAACCCTTGCACCTATGTATATCTTAAGCTCGTGTGCGTTTCGATATTTCTCAGGTGTTGGTGCTGCTGCTGGTGCTGCTGCTGATGCTGCTGCTGGTTCTGCTGCTGTTGATGATGTTGCTGCTGTTGCTGGTGCTGCTGCTGCTGCTTCTGGTGCTGCTGCTGTGGTGCTCCTGCTGGTGGTGCTGCCGCTGCTGGGACCATCTTGGGGGTAGCAAGAGAAGGAGGAGGAGGATGAGGAGGAGGAGGAGGAGGAGGAGGAGGAGGAGGAGCAAACACTTAAAACGAGGAGGAGGCCATCTTTGGCTTTCTAGGGCCCTCTTGAAGCCGTCTTGGACCATCTTGTACGCTGCTATGAGTCACGCCCAGGGAGGGGGGGAGGTACACCTCCCAAGCAGAGGAGGAAGGAGGTTGGATATTGCAGGGTGTTTGCAGGGTCATTGCTGGGTCTTTACAGGGTCATTGCAGGGTCTTTGGAGCCCTCTTGGGGCTCTTTGGGGGGGTCTGGGAGGCCTCTTGGGGCCGTCTTGACCCCCGCTATTCGGACAGAGGGGGGGGGGCAATTCGGATCGCCCCCTCGGAGGCTCAAGAATGCCGTCGTGAGGCCCTCTCGGGCCGCGATTGGAGCGATCCTGGGCGCTCTTGGGGCCGTCGTAGGGCCCTCTTGGGCTCCTCTTGGGGCTCTCTTGGGCCGTCTTCCATATTGAGGCTTCAAGAACCCATCGGAGGCGAAAAAGCGAGAAGGCAAACAACATTGATTCCTTAGGTTTTTGAAGGAGTTTGGCTTGTTGGGGGATTCCTCGGAGGGTGCGGAGGGCACTTGAAACCCTCTGGGGCCGTCTTGAGGCCTCTTGGATGCGTGTCGGAGGCTATCATGGGCCATCTAGAGCTATCTTGAGCCATCTTGGAGGCCATCTTGGGGTTTGGGGCCCTCTTGTAGCCATCTTGGGCAAAAAAGAACGCTCTGACACATCGGGGCCCCCGCCGTCCAGACCCAGGGAGGGGGGGGAGGTAAACCTCCCGAGCAGGGAAAGGAAGGAGGTTGGAAAAAGAAGCGCCATAGTCCGCCTGAGCCCAGAGGGCTGGTGGGATTTGTGTTTTTCCTTCCGGGAAGACCGTTGTAGCAGCCACTGATTTGCCAGCCCTCGCCCAGCTTCCAACACGCGTGGAATGCACCAGTCCCTTGTCCTTATCTCGCGTCCCCTTACTCTGCGCGTGGACTCTGCCAGCTCTGACCCCCCCCCCGGCCACCTCCAGCCAGCAGGGCGCGCAGCGGGGCAGCGCCCCTGCCGCGCACCTGCGGGACCTGATCAACAGGTCGTGGCGCAGCCACGAGGTCGACGCCCTGTTCAAGAGGCTCGGCACTGGCTCGAGCTACGCCCGGACCAAGGTCGGGGAAGCGTAAGACTCGAGTAAGCCGGAACTCGGGTCTGCCGAGGTTTTTTTGACGAGCGCGTCATGGATCTGGACGGTCCAGTCTTCGTGGAATGCCTGCAGCGGGAGCCTGCGTCAGGTTTCAGATTGGGCCTCGTCCTTTTTTCATGACGGCCCCCGGCAGGCCAGCCCGAGCCCCCCGCTGCACCCGAGTCTTATACGCCTCCCAGACAAAGGGCGTGTTCTCCTTCATGTCCGACATGGCCGTCAACGACAGCCAGGACATCGCCCAGCGGCAGCGCCTGCTGCAGGTGCGGGGGTCGTCCAAGGCGAGCTCGCGGGCCCCCTCCGGGCGCGGCAGCAAGGAGTCCTGCGGCGGGCCGCGGGCTGAGGGCCCCGGGCGCCCCGGCTCGCGGACCGCGCCCCGGGCGCCGGCGGGGGAGCCCGGCGAGGCAGGCGCTGCAGAGCACGCCCCGCCCAGCGAGGACGAGGCTCGGAGCAGGAAGAGGTGCGGGATGCCGGTGCCCCTCCCCGCCGTGTCGAGTTTCGCCGATGCCCGCCCCCATGCCCGTCCCCATGCCGATCCCCTCGAAGCCCGAAGGGAGCCGCCCATACCCCCATCTCGGGGGGAAAACTCGGCCAGTGGGGCCCAGGCCACGCCAGTGGGGATAGGGATCGGTTGAACAATGCTCATCCCCTCGTTTCCGCCTCGGGGGGGCCTCCTGGAAGGCCCTCCCCTCGATTCGCATCGGGATTCTCGCCAGAGAGCGCACCTCAGAGGAGGTCCGTGGAGTGGCGGCACTGGTATCTCTACTACTAGTCTGGGCGGCCGAAAGGATAGGATCGGGAAAGGGGGGGGTCACGAAAGCTGCTGCATGCAGCTGGTTTCCTCCCCGCCGCCGTGCCCAGTCCTCGGTGCGTGGGCGCCTCCCGGCGCCAGAAGGTGCCAAGAAAGCCAGGCACGTGACCTGATTCTCTATACCCTACCCCTTTGCTTTCGGCGGCGGGCGCGGGGGGGAAATGAGAAGGGGCGGGACTTCCGAGGCTTCTGAGAAGTTTCCGGACTTCTGAGAGGGCTTCTGAGAAGTTCAGTCTGTATTCGAAATAGGCTAAGGAGACCTCTCAGAAGTCCCCCGGACTTCTAAGAAGTCCCGCGGCCTTCTGAGAAGGCCTTCTCCTTCTCATTTCCCCCCTGGGCTCGTCGCCTGGCTATGCCACTTTGCCCGTCCGCCCCCCCGATCCAGGCCCCCGCGGAGGCGTGGCACGGGCTGCAGCACCTGGAGGCGGCCCGCGCCCGCGCGCTGGTCCAGGAGGTCCGGCAGGCCCTGCTGCTGGAGCACGGCTCGTACGGGGACGCCTGGAAGGCTCAGGAGGGGAAAAAACACACAGACACAACGAATCGTCCATCCCCAGGAAAATGTGCGAAAATATGGGATGTGTGGGGGGGAGACAAAAACCCAGGACATATGGGAAAATATAGGGAATCTTTTTAGTTGTGTGTATTTATTTGTGTGTCCCAGGGCCCCTTCAAAGGCCCTGACCCACGGCGGGGGCAACCGCCAGCGGCTGCAGAAGCCGCGCCTGGCGAGGGCGCTCGTGCAGCTCGGCTTTCGGCACGAGGCCGCGGACGCCGTCGTTCGGTATGCGCTGCACCTGCGCGGCGTGCACCTGAGCGTCATTCGCGAGCTGACCCGGCATGATTTCATGGCTCTGCTGCGGAGCTCAGAGGAGGAAAAGGTGCCCATACCGCTACCCTTCCCTTGTTTCCCCTTGCTGGGCCTCCTGGGAGGCCCTCGTCGCCACCGCTGGCTTCACCTCGAAACTCTGGCCAGAACGCACCCAAGGAGAGGTCCGGGGAGCACTGGTTGGTGGTGTCCCCAGGAGCACCGAGCCGGTCACTTCACTCGAAAACTTGAGGAAGAGGTTGACGAGCAAGTACGGCAGCTACCAGGCGGCCTTCCTCGCCCACGATGCCGACGGCCTCCGCGCATTGAACACCCGCCAGTTCGCCCACCTGTGCATTTCCATCGGGGGCACGCTGAAGGATGCGAGCCAGCTCTTCCACCAGATTGCAGAGTACGACGGCGAGCTGACGGAGGCGGAAGACGCGCGCTTCTCCCTCGACGCGTTCTCGAACTCCCTGCGTCTGGCGGAGGGCATCGACACGATCATGCTCGTCCGCAAGAGGATCATCCGGAACCGCAGGTGGTGGGCCTGTTTTCCACCACCACCATCATAAGTTGGAGGGGGAGTGGGTCCTCCTCCTTTTCGTTGTCCTCCTCCTCCTCGTCCTCCTCCTCCTCGTCGTCGTCCTCCTCCTCCTCCTCGTCCACCTCCTCCTCGTCCTCCTCTTCGTCGTCCTCCTCCTCGTCCTCTTCCTCCTTCCCCCCTCCAGCTTATGGTGGTGGTGGAAAGCAGGCCCATCAGCAGGGACCCCGTCGAGGTCTTCCGGGAGATCGACGAGAGCTATCCAAGTGCGCTGCCGCGCGATGCCGCCACCGCGCTCGGGCGAGCGGGGGGGGGGACGGAGGGGCGGAGGGCGCCGGGGGGGGGGGGGGCGGAGACGCCATGGCCCCCCCGTTCCCCAGGCTTCGTGCGTTGGGGGGCCAGCTTCTGCTTGGCAGGCCAACATGCCAGACCCCTTCGGGCCATGAACAAATCGCGACGGATCTTTGGCTCGATGCGTCGGTGGGCACTCATTAGTTCAGCGGGCGAAGAAGGGTATGAAAGATACAAACTGCTCCGCCGTCGGGGGCGGCCGGAAAGCCTATACCCTCACGATGCCACCCGTCAGGGTATACACTTTCCAGCCGCCCTTGGACAGGCGCCCCCGACAGGGGAAAAGTTTATGCTACACCGTTCTTCGCCCGTTCAGCATTGTCTCGCAGAAGGCACTGGGATGACCGTGGGGGTTTCTCCCCTGTCCATCTCGAAACTCCCACAATCATCCCAGCAGGAGGGCCCAGCGCGCGCCGACCGCTGCAGGCGCGGTGGCGGACTTGGAGAGGGCGCTGGACCCCGCGCGGCTGGCGGACGCGCTGCGCGACCTCGCGCTCACGAGGCGGGGCGCGGAGCGCCTCGTCCGGGTGACCTACCCGCAGGCCCACACCTCCACCGTCATGCTGGAGGACGTCCTCCTGCGCATCCTCGGGGGCGTCGGCAGCCCGGAGGGCGCCAACCGCACACGCCCTGTAGATCTCCGGCGGTGTGGGTTCTGCCGCTCCGCGCGCACTCCCTCGACTCCGACCCCCGGGGCCCGTTCTCGGGCCCCGGGGACGCGAAACACGGATCCTGGATGCGCAACTACCCTTGGGGAAGGAGACGAGGAGGAGGAGGAGGAGGAGGAGGAGGAGGAGGAGGAGGAGGAGCAGGAGGAGCAGGAGGAGGAGGAGGAGAGGAGGACGAGGAGGAGGAGGAGGAGGAGGAGGAGGAGGAGCAGGAGGAGAAGGAGGAGCAGGAGGAGGAGGAGGAGGAGGAGGTCTGGGGCCGCGGATGGGGAAACTCAGATCGGAGGATGTGCGACACCCACACGGGTCACGGCCTGGCCGATCCCTGGCCCAGGAGCTGGGCGTGCGTGCCCTCCTGGCCAGACCAGGAGGGCGCACCGGGGTGCCCGCGAGGGTTGCTAGGGGAGAGGGGGACAAGAAGCGGCTGCCAAGGTGGTTATAGTCGGGGCGTTGACCTAAGGAACCCTAAATAAGGAACGAGGCCCCTTTCTCCCAAATCTTGAACTTCGACTTCCCATGGGAAACCTCAGGAGAACCGAGGGTACACTGCAGAACAAGCAAGGAACACCGAGCCCCTCCCCAACGAGAAGGGTTCCTGGCCCAACCTGTTTCCCAAGTGGGGCACAAAAGCCCTTGAGTGGCTCATAGGGTATAGGGGGGGGGGACTCCGCCAAGTCGGTGGGGCCCACTTCGCCCAGGTCCCGAACCCCCGTAAGCCGCTGAGGGCATGCGTAGCCCGCTCATAGGCCAGGCTGGGCCAGATAATTATCACGAGCGGCGCACATAAGCATCCGTATCCGCGCCCTCGTGGTCTGCATTCCGGGGTGCGACCCCATTGGCACGCGGTCGCACGGATACGTTCCGCGCGGGGCATCCACGACGCAGACGCCCCGTATCTGCTGGGCCGAGGCCCAGAGGCCCGGCCCGCGAGGCCGCGGATACGGATAGCCATCAGTCGTTGAAAGTAGGTCGGCTGGGATTCCCAGATTCCAATCTACCTCAATTGCCTTCCTATTTCAATGATCGAGTGGCTTTCACCCTTCCCCTCCTTTTTATATAGGGGGCGGACGGAGCCCAAGCTACTGTCAACGCCTCCCTACTCCGTGATTCGGCCTACCTCTTCCGACCGATGGGCAGTACTTCTCCCGCCCAGGAAGATAGGGCCAGCTTCGCACCCGCTCGCAACGCCCCCCCCCCCCCCGCGGCCGTCCCAGCACATGCGCCGGTCCTGGGCCCGGGACGTGCCCGCCCCTGGCGCCAGTGTGCCTGGCTGGCGCCCCCCCCAGGCAAGGCCCACGACCGGCTGGCCGCCGCGGTGCGGGCGCAGGATTCGCCGTGGGGGAAATTGGGTCCTGCATGGCCCAGACACGATCGCGTTGCATAACAAAAGATCAGGACGGCAAGCTTTTCGCGTTTTTCGACCTCTGGGGGCCCTCGCCGGCCCCCAGGAGCGTCAAAAAACGATTCAGGATGAAAAACCGGCCCTGGGTCGGGACTTCCGGGACGCCGCACTGAAAAAAGCAGGACGTCGCATGTCTGGGGAGGGAAACGGGATCCGAGGCCATTCGCCCTTTTCGGCTCCCGGGGCCCTCCACGGGCCTGGGGACCGTCAGAAAACGATTCGGGATGAAGTGGTCAAGGGGGAAGCCCCAGAGGCCAGGTTCCGTTTCCCTCAGGACCCGTCCGACCCAGACATGATCGCATCGTAAAAAAATCAGGACGGGAGGTTTTTGGCTATTTTCGCCCTCGGGAGGCCCTCGCCAGGCCTCGGGACCGTCAAAAACGACTCAAGACAAAAAGCCGGTCCCGGGGAAAGGGTCGGGACTTCCAGGGACGCCGTCCTGAAAAAATCAGGACGTCGCATGTCTGGGAACAAACGGCGCCACCCCACCCACGGCCCTCCATGTTGCGCTACGGCCCATCGGGCGCCGTAGCGTCTACCACGCACAAGCCCGCGCCAGATCCCCTGGCATGCGCTAGTATGAAGCCCCCTGGGGCCGTGGGTCGGGTGGTGTCGCTTGGTGCCCGGTCCACACAGGATGGGCGCCTGCCCTTCCTGAGCCAGCTCAGCGCCGCGCTCGAGCGCCCGCCGGGGCCCGGCTCCCCGAGGGGGGGGGGCCCGGGCTCGAGCCTGCAGGGCCAGCCCAGCGGCCTGGAGCTGGACTCCCCGACCCACGCGGAGAAGGCCGACGCGCGCGTGGCCTTCGCGGTCACCCAGCTGGCCGCCGCAGCCGGCCAGGCCGTCACCGTGCCGATGCCGCAGGCGTCGCCATGCAGGAAGCGGCTCCCTCCTGAGGGCAGCGGGTCCCGAGGCTCTCCGCCACGCTCCGGCCCCATGGGGCCCTCCCCGGGCCCCGGCCCCGGCCCCGCCGAACAGCGACGTCCGGACGAAGAGCCGGTCATGGGAGAAGGCATATACGCATGTGGTCCAGGACCCGTGGCCTTCGGGACCCGCTCCCTGCTCTCGCCCCATGCCGCACAGGTGATCGACTCCACGCGGCAGAGAGGCCTCGCGCGCCTGCGCAAGCTCGGCAGCAGCGCCGCCTTCCAGTCCTCCCAGTCGGCCCTCGCTCTGCTCGAGGCCACCGGCGTCGAGCCGCACGTGAAGATGACGTGCGCCGAGTTCGCCGGCGCGCTCAAGAGGGGCGCGGACCTCGGCCTCAAGGCCTGCAGGGAGCTCTTCGCGGCCGTGGACGAGGCGGAGACGGGGAGCTGCTCACTGCTGGACCTGGTCGAGGCCGCCCGGCGCGCGAGGCCAGTGGAGACGCTGAGGCAGCTGCGGCACCTCCTGCGCCGCAGGGGCGCCGGCGGCACGGACCCGGTCCTGGCCTTCCGGAGCAGCCTGGGCGTGAACGGCGCCGTCAGCGTCGAGGCGTGGAGCAGGTGGCTGTCGGCAGCAAGTCATGGGAGCCTTGTGTCTATATCCTCGCAACTCCGCCGTGGGAGTGCACTAGCGCCGCTTAGCGTCTGGCAGTCGAAGAGAGCGCGTCGGTTTGGCGTCGGTTAGCGTCGACTCAGCGTCGATTTGGCGTCGATTAACAACGACTCGCAAGAGCCAACAAGATGGTATGGGAGACTCCCCTGAGTTGCCCAAGAAGGTGGCTGGACGGTTTCGGCATCCACGAGGATGACGCGAGGAGCCTCTTCCGGCTGATGGACACCCGGGGCGATGGGTCAGTTGGCCTGGACCAGTTCGAGGATTATCATGTTCAAACCTATTTTAGCCTTGACCACCAGAAAGAAGTTCGAGCTCCACGAAAGTACCGAAACTGGAGGGTTTTCGCGTGTCGGGCCCCGGGAGGCGACACTCGGCTCGACACTGTTTCGATAATTTGCTGGGTGCTCGATCTTATTTCTGAGATGTGGTCCTTATCAGTACGATGTGAACAGCGTAATTCGAGGACGGGATGTTCTCCGAGTCCCTCCCGACGCCACGGGGCCGCAGCAGCTCCGTGGAGGGCAGGGTCAACAAGAGGGAGGTCTCCCACCTCCGCGGCAGGCTGGCGGAGGAGAGGGGCAGGAAGCTGCTCGCGGCGCTGCAGGCCGGGAAATCAGAGAGAGGCAGATGGGGGAGAGTGAGACGCAGACATGTTCGCGTCGCAATTAGTAAGAATAGTAATAACAACGATAAGAATAACAATAATGATAATAATGATACTAATGATAATGATGATAATAATGATAATAAGGATAATCATAAGAATAAGCAGCGGACGGGAGGTTCTTGCTAGCTTGCGGCCTCGGGGGGGCCCTCGCCGGGCCTCGGGAGCGTCAAAAACTACTCGGGATGAAAGAGCCCGCCCCAGGGAGAGGGTCGGGAGTTCTGGCGGCGCCGTACTTGGAAAAATCAGGGCGTCGCATGTCTGGGGAGGGAGGGTCGAGGTTCCGGCATCGAGGTTTGTGGACGTGCATCCAGCCTCTGACGATCCTCCAGGAGTCCTCGCTTCGCAACGGCCGGACTCCCTCTGGGTTTCTTGCCAACACGCACCCGTGGGGAGGTCTGCAGGGTAAGTTTCTAGGAGAGAGAGAGAGAGAGAGAGAGAGAGAGAAAATATATATATATATATAGAAACCATAACAACTAAGAAGAGAGAAACAACAAACAAAAAAACAAACAAAAGACTAGTGAGAGGTACAAGCATGCTTTCTGAGGACAGGCGGGCTGTCAAAAGTGGCGTGCCGCGCTGGGCTGTTTAGGCACATTCGGTTGCACCTATACCTCCCGCGCCGTTTTTTTTTCCGGGGCCATTGGGCCCTAGAGATCCCAACGACTTCCCAGGGACCAGTTCTCGATCCCAGATCTTTTCAGGTCAGGAATCCGGACGAGGAGCTGGGCATCGATGAGGTGAAGCGTGCGTTCTTCAACGTCGGCCTCTCGCCGGCCGACGCGGCCAGCGTGTTCAACATGGCGACCAAGCCTCACGCCGTCAGGGTGACCTCCGTGCAGGAGCTTCTGGTGCTGGTGCAGCAGCTGAGCCGCGGCCAGGCGACCCGAGGATGGAGGAGGAGGGTCTCAATGTGATTAACAATGCTGAGGGCGTTCCCTTCCCATTGTCAAGATCTGCATGTGTTATCCGCCGAGAAGATAGGAGGATGGAGGGCCTCAATGTTAATGATGATGCTGAGGGCGTTCCCTTCCCGCTGTCAAGATCGACATTGGTTGTCCGCTTGGGGCCCTGTGGCTGCTGCGTTTGCGGGTCCGGGATCGGGCGCGAGGCCCAACAGCCCGTTCTCCTGCCCTGCTCGCTGCGACTCTGCATGCCTTCGGAGATCACCATGCCGCCCCCCCGACGCCCACGTTCTGAGGTGCCGTCCTCTCCTCCGGGAACGCCAACACGCCCGTGGCGCTTCCGGAGAAGCCGCCGGCATCGGGGGTCGAGTTTTGGGTCCTGCGCTCTCTCTCGCCGTCCTGGGCCTCCTTTTAGGGCTCTCTCGCCGCCGCGGCCGGGCCCCTTCGCCCCGAGGACCGCCCGCGCCCGCGCCCCGGGCTCCAGTCGCGTCCTCTGGCTCGGCGCGTCGCTCTGCCGCTCCTGGCCCACCGTGCCTCGGCGCCAGGCGCTACGGTGCCGTTTCTGACACATGCTCCGCGTGCGGATCCTGTCTCAAAAATGCAGGCAGGGACTCAATCATTGAAAACAACGATGGGTTCATGCATAAGTTCATTCCTGAACTACTCATGCATTACAAGTCCTATATGTTTCAAAATCCTATGCATCAAAAGCAGCCCTGTACCGGCGCCTCCCGGCGCTGGGAAGCGCCGGGAACATCAGCTACGTGAGCCGATTCTCACCCCCCCCCCTTTGCTATCCCCCTTTCGCCTGGCCCGATACGCGCTGCCCAGCCCGGGTCCTCCGCAGCTCCCCGCCACACGGAGCGGGGCGAGGCGCCGGCCGCCTGCAAGGCACAGCGTGTCGCCGGGCTGCAGCCGGCCCAGATTATAGCAGGTCGACCCTGCCAGGTCAAGGGTGCCCTCGTGACCTGCGTCTCGCGACCCATGCGTCCCGCATTCCTGCGGCAAGGTGGCCCTCGGAAGGGTCTTGTGTCCTCTCGCGTGTCCTGTCCAATCGAGCCCGACCGTATTGAAAGGCTCCTCATCGTAGGTCTGCAGGCTCCATGGGCATCCAGAGCTGAAGCCGCCTCTTGAACCCACGATGCCAGTAGCCTTCAGCCCAAGCCAACCACAAGAGAACATAGCATTCGTGCGAAGGTGCCGGCGCGCAGGTCGTGCGCACCATCCGGCGACCTGTTTCTTCTCGGTCGCTCGTGGCGCCCCTCCCAGGGACCGGGGCATCTCTCAGTCTCCTCTTCCTCGTGCCCCTTCTTCGTATCCTTTCTCCTGCTCTTCCCCCCCTGCACGCTGGTCGTGGAAAGTCGGCATCTCTGGATTCCCGGATCCCAATCTACTTTAGCCGCCTTCCCACTTCAAGAGTCGAGTGGTCTTCCCCCTGCCCTCCTCTTCATAGGTTACCAGCCTGGAACAGATCCCTATCCCTATGCTGGGCACCTCCTCATCACGATGCCAATCTTAGGGATTCCCTTATTTTTGGAGGGCGAATCCCTAAGATTGTCATCGCCTTTTGGCGTGCCAATCTTAGGGATAGGGATAAGTTCGAGGCTGGTAAATAGGGGGCGGGCGGAAACCCAACCTGCTTGCGACGCCTTCCGACTGCGTGGCTCTGCCAGCTTCTTCCGACCGGCGGGCACCCCCCTCCTCCACCGTTGCCGCCCCGCTCTTGCTTTTGCTCTCTCCGCCTTCGCCTCCGGCCCTCCACTGGGATGACCGTGGGGGGTTCCAAGTGGCCAGGGGGGCTACAAGTGGATGCCAGGCCACTCGGGGCACTTGTAACCCACTTGCATAGCCAGGTTGGGCCCGATATAACCCACCTCGGCGTCCACTTCTAACCCCCCTATCCACCCTCTCGGTCATCCCAGCACTTCCCCATCTTCCTCCTGCCCGCCCGGCTGCGCCTGGTGGCCGCTGCTTGCTGCTGCTCGCTGCCGCTTGCCTTGCGGCCGCCCCTCTGCTGCGCGCTGCCCGTTGGCTCTTCCTGGCTGCTCGGTTGTCATGGCGCCAACATCGCAGAGCGGAGTTCGCTCGGGAAACGATCGGGTGGGCCCGGAGTGTCCTGGAGAATTTCGCTCCGGATTTCGAGGTGAGTTTCGTGCGGCTTTTTCTTGGCTAGGAATAAAGACCAAAAATGATATACGCGAAATTCACGCCGTTTTTCGCTCGCCGTTTCGGGCAAGCTAGCACCGAACCAGGCGCAAATCAAAATGCACGCAGAAATCCACGCAGAAGTCCGCTGCAGCACGCTTGCAAGGCCTGTGCAATGACAGTTGTTGTAAAACGTTATTGTTGCTGCCGTCTGCCACTGCAGGGCCGCCGCGATCCGCTCCGCTGGCACCTCCGACGCCTCCCGAGGAGCTCCTCGAAGGGCGCAGAAACAAACGCTCCGCCCACAAGCGACGCTTGAAATCTGCGCGGCCTCAGAGGCTCTGGCCCCCTCCCGCCCGCAGGGGGGCCAGCATCTCGCCCTGGATCCGCTCCTGAGGGCCCCTCCCCGGGGCCCGATCGCAGGCCCCAGGACCGGCTGCTGCCAGAGAGGAGGAGGAGGAGGAGGAGGAGGAGGAGGAGGAGGAGGAGGAGGAGGAGGAGGAGGAGGAGGAGGAGGAGGAGGAGGAGGAGGAGGGTCCCGGGCCCGGGGCGCCCCCTGGACTTCCGGGGAGGCCCCCACGGGCCTCTTTCGAGCGCCCCTGGCGGGGCCCCCTTACGGCTCCAGGGGGCCCCTTCTGAGAGCACCCGGCAAGATCCCACAGACCGCAGCGTCGAAGGCAGCGTCGCCACCGGAGATGGCCGCCTCCCCGTTGTGCGCGGCGAGGGCACGGCGAAACAAGAAGCCTCTGAGCTCGCACGCCTCCACGCGGTCATAGCTTTCATCCGTGCGTCCCCGTCCGGGTCTCGGCCACGTGCAAAGGGGGGGATCGGGGGGAGGGGGAAGGCTTCTCAGAAGCATCCTGGCCTCGTAGAAGGCGCGGGCCCCATCATATGTAAAGGCCGGCGCCTTCGAAGAAGCAGCCTCCTTCTGAGGTGCCTTCCTCCCTCCCCCGACCCCCCTCTGCGCGCCGCCCGGCGCACCGCCAGCCGCGGGGGCCGCGCCAGCAGCGGGGGCCGCGCCAGCAGCGGGAGCGGGCCCTGGCTGAAACTGCCCGCGCGGAGTGCCCTGCCCCGCAGCCGAGCGAGCCAGCCCCCCACTGGAGGCGCCTGTGCGCCAGCGGCCCTCGCCAGAGCACCGAGGCCTGCCCAGCGCACTGCGCCGCGGTGGCCGTCCTCCGAACGGCTCTGGCGGCGACGGCGGCGACGGCGGCCCAGCGCCGACGGCGGCGACCGCCGAGGCGGCGCCGCGGCGGTCGTCCGCCGCGCCGTCGGAGTCGGGGGACGCCGCGGGCTCCGGCGGCAACGAGGACCCGCCGGGCGCCCTCTCGCGCCTTGCTCCCTCCCTCCCTCCCTCCTTCCTCTCTCTCTCTCTCTCTCTCCTCTCCTCCTCCTCCTCCTCCTCTCCTCCTCCTCCTCTCCTCCTCCTCCTCCTCCTCCTCCTCCTCCTCCTCCTCCTCCTCCTCTCCTCCTCCTCCTGCTCCTCCTCCTCCTCCTCCTCCTCCTCCTCCTCCTCCTCCTCTTCCCAGCCAGGGGCATCGTGCCTTTCGGCTGCCCCTCGTTGGGGTTGCGTGCCTGGGAGGGTGCAGGTCAGGGCCAGTGCCAATGTGCGGGTTAGTGCAGCTCGCCGCTAAGCGCATCACCTTTTCGTTGGCGGCTGACCACCCTCTCAGAGCCGTAAGTGGCATCACGAAGCTTGATGTAGATGTCGGAGACTCCTCGAGATTCGCTTGCTTCTATCTCTTCCCCCTCCTCCTCCTTCTCCTCCTCGTCTGCTTTCGTCTGACTCCCGAATGTTGCTCCAGCCTTGGCACGTCTCGGGCAATTCAAGCCGTGCAAGCTGGAATTCAGCGGCTCTCGTTGGAAGTGCGTGGGATGATCACACCCGTCAGTGCAAGAAGCATGCGTGCGCCCGTCGTCTCTTCATGCAGTCCTCTTGCAGGAAGCTCATAGGTCCATGGCCGATTTCAGCACTTTAGGTGTCCATGCCGGTTCCTTTTGTTCTGATAGCCGTGCAAGGGGGGAGGGTGATCAGCGTTGCCAGATCTTTTTCTTCGATCCTTCAACTCTGTATCCGTGCTGATGTCATCCCAGGGGGGCGGTGTATGGTGTCTCACATGAGAGCGGTCCTGGCGAGGCCTGGCTTATTGTGAACATCCATCTTGAACCCGACCTGGGACGTCCTGAAGCCAGGCTTAACTCGGGCCCGTCCCTCTACAGGGGAAAAATTCAAAATTAATCAGTAAATAGTCTGGGGACGTTTTTATAATTATGTTTTTGAGTAGGTTGGAATATGTTCTGACATTTGTTACTTTGCGTCCAAAATCCGCCTGTAGGAGGACATGCCCGACCTGAAGCCAGGCTCGAACTGCATATGCTAGCTCGGCCTCTTCCTCAGCAGCATCGCGCCTTCCGTATCGCAGGTGGTGACTGGAATTTCGCGAGCCGGGTGAGACGCGTCACTGTGTGGAGGGGAGCCCGACCACGGACGATGACTTTGCCTTGCTCGATCGGTTTACCGCTCTCTTCAAGCAGTATGCTGAGATTGAGCAGATCGAGACGACACATCGTGCAGCGCGGATTGTCGATGGCACCCCTCAGTTTCATTCCCGTGCTCGGCTCAGCCGTCAGTATGTGAATGCGCCGACTGGTGAAGTTCTGGATTGGCACGCGCGTAGTGGAGTGAACAGGTATGCCCACGACCTCACCTTCCCGTCGGAACACGTGCCTGTGCTTGCGCAGATAGCCTACAATACTTCGCACGCGCCCCGTGTCACTCGGTGGTGTGCCCGACACCATCACTTTTCTGTCTTCCTAGACCAGACGTTGGACGAACTAGATGTTGCCCCGGTCCAAACAGGCCATAGCATATGTGAAGACGTGATGTACGCAATGACAGGCATTCTCAAAAAAACGGTCTTTCAAGTTCGGGCCGCAGAACGTTTCCCATGATATCGCCGTTCTCCTGAAGTTCATGCGCGCGGCCCGTGTTGGCCGGAGAGATATCCTGGGGCAGCGCATGGATGCGATGCCTATTTCGGGTGAATGTTATGACTTGGAGCAAATGGCGCACGTCAATTACGACATGTTCCATGGGTTCCTTGCGTCTCGGTGCCGCTCCAGAGCTGCGAAAATGCTGGCCTCGTTGTGCCCGAACACTGATGAGCACGGAGAGGGAGCGGCATAGCGGACCCAGATCTTATGCCCCTTGACCCTTGACCTCCATGATGGCACGTTCGTTGCCTTGCCTGATGAGATGCCAGACGATTTGCTTCATGATACGCCCGATGTCTTGTCCGAAGAATTCGCGTGCCCGCCTCGCTCGGGGAGGAGGCTGGGGTCCTCGTGGCAAGAAAAGGAAGGAGAACAATAAGAGCAATCTTGTCGACAGATGTGTTGCCTGCCCTGAGATGGCAACGCGACGGGCCCGCAAGCGTCCAAGTTCATCCAATTGATTAAGCTTGGTCTCTCAGCCGTCGGAAGCTTATCAAGTTCGCTATTGGTGACACTAGTTGCTGTGACCCGATATCCATTGAACAGTCCGTCGCGAACCTCGTCGGCCGCGGGGGTTCAGTGCATGACCAGACCACTGCGGGCGCTGCTCTGCACGCCCAGGTTCTGGAAGCACTTTAACGGCATGTTCCCCCTCTTGCTCCTGGGATCCATCTCGCACCGGTCTTTGGGACCTTCACTGGCGTTGCGGCTGCCAAGCATGATTCGACCCCTGGTCCCGACGGAGTTCCCTATAGTGTCTGGAAGTTTGGCAGCAATCGTGCTCATCAGTCTCTGCGTCGTCGTGGTTACGAAGCTCTCCTTGGCTACCAGAAACCCACTGCCGGCTTTAACGGTGGTATTGTTGTTATGTTGTTTTAGACATCTGCCAATGACGACGGGGGGGGGCATCCTTGAGCCTCAGGAGACTACGATAATTACCATGAGCAAGACCGATGCGTCGTGCCTGGGCGAGTATCTTTCCGCAGCAAGCTCAGCATGGGACTCAAGGTCTGCTCGGGGGTTCATCCGTGGGCGACATGTTCTGGACAACGTCGTCGGTTTGGAATCCTGGATCCTGGAGTGGCGCGTTTGGCGTGGATGCCCCAATGCTGGAACTCTGTTCCTGGACATTGCCGGGGCGCCCCCCTCCCTCAACCATGAGTGGATCTTCCAGATGCTCGAGGGGATAGGGGTTCTCTAATCACGCCGTGCAGGCGGTCGTGCATCTGTATTCCGATATCGAAGTTGGTCTCTCGTTTTGAGGAATGGAGTTTCCACGCTGGTCACTTCAGAGAGGTGCGAAAGGTTGTCCTCTTGCAGGGTTTATGTTCATCCTGGCGATTGTCCTTGTCATGCGTGCGCTTGACCACTGGATTACCGTTCATCGTGCTTGCCTCTTGTCTTCTGCCGATGACGTTGGATGTGCCTTTCGCGACGTGTACCTCCCCTTGCTTGCCATTGTCGGTCGCGTAGATGCTGCAGAGTACCGTGGTCGCCGAGTTGTGTCTGAACCTCGACAAGCGTCTTTCTGTTATTCCTGTACCCTGGGACTCCGCGGAAGCTGCGCGTATCTTTCGGACCATGGGACTGAAGGTTCGGCAATGCAAGTTCTTCCCATGTGGGAAAGATCTTTGTTTGTAATCGGGCCCTGGCGGGTGTTGGAAAGCCCCGTGTGCTCAGCTGCTTGATCGCGCATGCGACGCTCGCTCGCTTCGTCTCCCGCTCGTCCACAACCTTCTCGTCTACGTTATATTTAATATTCCTGCCCTCTCCCGCGTCTGGCAAGTCTACCCTGTCACCAAGCACGTGATGTCCACTGATCACTCGGCACTGCAGCGGCTTTCCTGCACGCCGCGCCTTCCATCCCCAGCGCCAGTCTGCGGGGGATCGGGAACATGGAGTGCCCACGGTGCACAGGGATCTGATATGTTCTGCCCGTGTTGCCACGTTTCGTTCCGCTTCGGGTTCAAGTGAGCCTGGAGATGACATGGTGTTTGTTTACCTTCTGTTCAATGGAGTCTCCGACGCGGACGCCCTCTTGGCCCGCCCGATTCCCTAAATGGTGGAAGCAGTCGACCACACAATACCTGATGCAATGTTGGAGAGATGTTGCAGCGATCGCCCCTACGCCTGGAGACCCCGACACTATTGGGATACAGAGAAAGACATACAAGTCCCTTAGGCCGAGGCATCCTCGCCCTTCCCCTGCTCCTGATCCTCTGATGCGCGTGAGGTACGTTTGGCCTGAGGCCCCCTCCCCCTGTCGGTGATCGTGCGCTGATAAACCTGCTGATCGCATCCTGTAAGCTTGCACCGTGAATCCGGAGCGCTTATCTCCGCACTGCGTGCAATGCCTGGCCCACCGCCCGCAGCTTCCGAAAGGCAACAGATCTCTCCAGGTTCGGGTGCTGTGCGGTCGGAGGAGATGAGGTGATGCACTTCTCTTCTTGTCCGTCCCTGCTGCTTCTGCTGTCTTCTCTTGTCCCTGCCCTGCCGTCCTGCTTTCTCGCTTTGTGTCTTCCCTGCAGCGAGTGATCGCGCACGAAGTCCCCGAGACTGTGTCCGAATGGTGGCTGGCCATGCTGAAAGACCTGACAACCTGACTTTATCTACTCGGCATAACTCCATGCGAGCTGGCGGGACGTACGGACCCAAGGGGGTGCCGGCTTTCTTCCAAGCCCGCAGTCGACTGTTGGCACCAAAGCGCGTTCAGATACCCAGCGAAGCGCATACCCACGGGAATTAGTTGGCGTGCAGCACGTTCATCATATGATTGTGCTCCTCCAATTGTCTGCTCTCCTCGTTCCTCTTGTAACGTTTAAGAGGACCCTGGTCAGTGGAAGGCCCCTAGTTCGACTCACCTCCCATCGCGAGGTGCGTCAGCCTTCTTCGGCTAGCTCTAGGAGCCCTTCCGGGAGTAGTTGGCGCCCCCCCTCGCGTGCTGTAGAAGTTGTTTGCGGTTGACACCTTTGGGGGCCAAGGTGAGTCCGGCAATTCATGGAGCGCGCCCAGGCTTACCCATCTTGCTGCAACTGTTTATGGGGCCTCGTTGGTTGCGGCACGGTTTGCGTGCTGCCACCGACGAGGCACAGGCAGAGTCGCTTGAGCACCAGACTCGAACGGTAGCCCGCCAGTCCTACCTGCTCCTTGCACTGTCTAAGATTGACCCTTTTCCGCCCTGTTGGTTCGGGGGCACGTAGTCAGGCCAGACTACGTGCCCATGTTAGACCCGCGTCAACGCGTTCACCTGCTCGCTGGCTGGACAGAAACACCCGGTTCTCTTGCCGTTAATTGTCTAGTTTCTTCTGCCTCCTCTTCCTCCTCCTCCTAATCCTCCTCCCTTCACTCCCCCCCCTCCCCACTGACTCCCTCACTCCCTCTCTCCCTCCCTCCCCCTGGCACCCCAGAAATCATCGGGGAACGGCCCGAGAGTCCGCTTGCAAGACGGCTTGGCCGCCGAACCATCCTAGGACCTCCAGTCCGGGTGGGGAGCATGGACCGTACGTTCCAGGAGTCGACCCGTGGCAGTGGACACTGGCCAGGACGGGCCCTGGTCTTGGGACCGCTGTCGAGCGGAATCTGTCCGGGAGGGGGGGGAGGAGCAGGGGGACGAGGACGAGGATCGAGGATCGAGGAGGGCTTCGGCTTTTGGACGCTCTTCGGGGTCAGGGGGAGGGCCGATCGCCAGGTAGGCGCCGACCCCCGATCGCCCATCGCTCGCCGATGGGGGCCGGGTGTGCCCCACCCCGCCAGGGAGCGGCGATCGATCGGCGGCGTATCGCCGATTCAATCGGTGCTTCGCAGGGGTCCCGACCCCTTCCCCAGGGAACAGTTTTTGCCATCCCGGATCCATTGTTGGCTGTCCTGGTGCCCGATACTTGGCCCCAGATGGCGGAGTGAAGGAGCGGTAGGGAACTCGCCCAGTGTGTCTGATGTATGTACAGCTATACATATTTACATATATACAGACAAACATACAAACATGCCTACCTACCTACCTGCCTACCTACCTACCTACCTACCTACCGATCGACCTACATACACATACATACACACAACATGCATACATACATACATGCATACATGCATGCATGCATGCATGCATACATACATATACATATACATATACATATCCATATACATATACATATACATATACATATGCATACAGACATACATCCATACATGCATGCATGCATACATACATACATACAAGCAAATACACATACCCACATATATACCTACATATATACCTACATACATCCATACATACACACAAACATACATACATGCATATGTCACTACATACATACATACATACATACATACATACATACATACATGCATACATACATACATACATGCATGCATGCATGCATACCTGCATACCTACACATACCTACATACATACGTACACCCATGCATACATACATACATACATGCATGCATGCATGCATGCATACGTACACACAGACATAGATGCATATGTCCATACATACATACATGCATGCATGCATGCATGCATGCACACATGCATACCTACATACCTACCTACATACATATATGCATACACACATACATACATCCATACATACATACATACATACATACATGCATTCATGCATACATACATACATACACACACATACATCCATACATACATACATACATACATTCATACACACATACATACATACATACATGCATGCATGTATATATACATACATACATACATACATACATACATACATACATACATACATACATACATACATACATACTGGTCATGCATTCATGCATACATACATGCATGTATGCATACATACAGATGTATGTATACATCATTGTATAACCCTCTGAGATCAGGGCCTGGGCTGGTCCCGCCCTGCGGGTTCCCCTCAGCTCTTCCAGGGCCTCCCCCGGAAGAACTCCCAGAGGGGGGGCCGCGCCGAAAGCGGCCCCGGGCTGGAGCTCCAGGAGCTCTGTTGCACGGAAGCCCGGGGGGGGGGGGTGCATCGGGAGCCCCCCAGCGGTGTGTTTCAACACCGCGTGGTGAGCCAGTGGAGCTTCGAGGTCGCCGCACATTGTCGGGACCCGGGTCGTGCTCCGAGGACGTCTCGGGCGATTGGGGCCTCCGGGGTTCCAAAACCGTGCGGCGACGGGCCGTGCGGTGGGTTTTGTTGGGGGGCTTCGATCACACCGCGCGGTCTGTCACCACATGGTTCTGGGCCCCCCAAGCGAGAGCCGAAGAGTTCAGCCAGCACGAGGGTTGAAGACTGACCCGGCCTCGGAGCGCTGCTTTGCCATTCGAAGAAGGCCCCTTTGCATCAGCAAAAACATTTGGAGCTCCGCGCGGGTCTCTTGGACCCGCGCTGGGCACTGGTGGCGGCGCGCCGCCGCTCCGCGCGCCAGGGAGGGGGGGCCAGCGCCGATCCAGGGAATCTGCTCGAACCTCGGAAAGTTAATGCCTGTGCTCTATGCTGAGGTTTGTTCTCCTTTGCCCCCGAACTTAGATGGGTACCCTCCTAGGCTCTTCGCGTCTGGGGTCTTTCCGCCCTGGAGTGCCCCTCGTTTTTTGGGGGGGGTCTCCACGGGGCACGGGCTCCAGCGACTGAGGCTCGTGCTCTTGACCCGCGTTCTTCTGGCCACGTCGCCTTCGCGGCTGCGCTCTCGCGCAGCGCGCAGCGCAAAGAGAGGTGACCTGCCCCGGAGCGTCGCTTCTCCTCGAGCGAGGTACAAGCATCTGCCGTTCGAGTGGGCCCTGTCCATCGCGCCCCCCCCGCCCCCCAGAGCACCCATGCCGAGCCTCATCGCGAGCTGCGCTGGCCTGTGCCTCCTCGGCTGCGCTGCGGGCCTGGAGTGCCCTCTGGCCATGAACACCGGCGCGGTGGGCAGCTGCAAGTTCTGGGGGTGCTCTGCGAGCCGCGGGCCAACGCACTGCACGCTCGGCAGCTGCTACTGCAACGAAGGCTACTGCAGGTACCCCGCCAGCACCATGCACATCAAGTCGCGATACTGCGTGGCCCGCGTGCCAGACGCCACGTGCCACCTGACCCGTTTCTGCTACAGCGCCGGCCTCACGACGTCGTTCTGCGAGAAGGGCCTGTGCATGTGCAAGTGGGGCTACAAGGCCGAGACCGACGAGGACGGCAAGCACGCGTGCGTCCCGGCCACGGCCGCTCTCGCCGAGGCCGTCGCCCGCAACGCCACCACGGAGGAGATCGAGCTGCTGATGGAGCACAAGGAGCGCGGGAGGGAAAGCACACCCCGACCCCCCCCCCACTCGGCGTTGGCTGAACAACCCTGGGCGTTTGCTGATGGTCAGAGCGTGAATTACCTACCCCGCTTTCGCTTCCAGGCAAAACCAAGCCATACCACGCGCCTCCTCGTCAAGCGGCCTGACCAGTACAGGCTGCAATTTGGCATCGTTTGGTATCTCTTGGAAGCGAGGGTGCTCAAAAGCGAGGTAGGTTTGTTTTCCCCTTAGATGGGCCCTGCACTGTTCGATTCCTTCTTCTGGGGCGCTGGGGGCCGTCAAGAGGGCTTCGCCCGGTTGGGGGTGGTGCGTTCTGAGTCCGCGGTGGGGGAGCCACGGCGGGCCCCCCATGGGGGAAGCCCGCACGCAGATGTTGCCAGCGGTGGGCGTTAGGGATACTGCACCGAAGGGGGTCGGTACTCCATTCGTTGTAATTCAGAGCCCCGAATCATCAGGGTAACTCGGGTCAGGGATAACTCGGGTTCGTTTTTCGGGATTCCGAACCCGACTTACCCCGGACCCGAGTTACCCCGGATAACTCGGGCGTCCAGGGCCCCGAATCATCAGGGGTAACTCGGGTCAGGGCTAACTCGGGTTCCTTTTTCGGGAATCCAAACCCGAGTTACCCCGGACCCGAGTTACCCCGGATAAGTCGGGCGCCCAAGTAATGTTTCTTGGGGCCATGTTGGCGTCCCGTGGGGGGGGGGGGGAACGGCCTCGGACAGCAGATCACCCGTATTTTCACGTGTCCAAGTAGAGCGTGGAGCAGAACATGCGTGAGGAGTGTGCCGAAATGGCAGTGTCGTAGCCATGAAGGCGTTGCTCACTCGTATTCTTACGCGTTCCACAGAATGATGTCAGAGAGGAAATTCATGAGGGATGCGCCGAAACAAAACTTTCGCAGCCCTGAGGGCGCATCTCACTCGTGTTTGTAAGTCTCCCAGGAGCTTTCACGTTCGTGGGCCTGGGAACACATGTCAGTTGTATCTTGACGTGCCCTGAGGAGAATTCATACAATCGGCCGGCATTAGGTCGGCCGGCGGAATGCGCGAGGTCGTTCCTAGCATGCATCCATGCATACGTCTCACGCTCCTCCATCATCCTCCATCTCATCGTCTGCCCTCCACGCCTACAACACGGCCACGGCCCGCAGGGGGCCCGCCGAAGCGAGCCCGCAGAGCGGGAGTCACGGCGGACCCCCAGAGGGAAAGGCGCACGCAGATGTTGCAATCAGTGGGTGTTCGGGGTGCGGCTTCGACGAGGGTCGGTACCAATCGTTGCAATTCTTCACTGGGCCGTCTTGGCGCCTTTCGGGGGGGGTGGGGCAGGCGGTCTCCTGAGCCAACGGAGGTCCTTTGGAGACCCATGAGCCACGAAGTGTCTGAGGGGTCAGCTGAGGGCCCCTGAAAGTGCAGGAGGCTTGAAGTGCGTGAGGAGTGTGCCGAATCGAAGCCCACTTTATCCGTCCGGAGGGCCAACGGATCGCCCCTGGCCCAAGGAGCAGTCTTTGGGGCCAGCCGAGCTCCCATAATGCACGAAGTGCGTGAGGGGTGTGCCGAAGTGAAGCTCCAAGGAGAATTGTGCTGCGATTCCTTTATTCCCAACCATCCTGTGGTGTTGGGTCCTCGTTTTGAAGAGACGTCGCCCCGCGTTCCTTCATCCTCCTCCTTCCTCCTCCTCCCCTTCCTCCCCCCTCCTCTCCCTCCCACACCCAGTCTGGCACACCCCTCACACGTTTCGTGGCCCCATAGGGAGCTCCCCCGAAGGCCCCAGTGGCTGCGCCCGCGTGCGGTTCCACCCCCCATTCTGGCACACCCCTCACACGCTTCGTGGCCCCATAGGGAGCTCCACCGAAGGCCCCAGTGGCTGCGCCCGCATGCGGTTCCACCCCCCATTCTGGCACACCCCTCACACGTTTCGTGGCCCCATAGGGAGCTCCACCGAAGGCCCCAGTGGCTGCGCCCGCATGCGGTTCCACCCCCCATTCTGGCACACCCCTCACACGTTTCGTGGCCCCATAGGGAGCTCCACCGAAGGCCCCAGTGGCTGCGCCCGCATGCGGTTCCACCCCCCATTCTGGCACACCCCTCCACCGTGGAATGTGGCTGCGCCCGCATGCGGTTCCACCCCCCATTCTGGCACACCCCTCACACGTTTCGTGGCCCCATAGGGAGCTCCACCGAAGGCCCCAGTGGCTGCGCCCGCATGCGGTTCCACCCCCATTCTGGCACACCCCTCACACGTTTCGTGGCCCCATAGGGAGCTCCACCGAAGGCCCCAGTGGCTGCGCCCGCATGCGGTTCCACCCCCCATTCTGGCACACCCCTCACACGTTTCGTGGCCCCATAGGGAGCTCCACCGAAGGCCCCAGTGGCTGCGCCCGCATGCGGTTCCACCCCCCATTCTGGCACACCCCTCACACGTTTCGTGGCCCCATAGGGAGCTCCACCGAAGGCCCCAGTGGCTGCGCCCGCATGCGGTTCCACCCCCATTCTGGCACACCCCTCACACGCTTCGTGGCCCCATAGGGAGCTCCACCGAAGGCCCCAGTGGCTGCGCCCGCATGCGGTTCCACCCCCCATTCTGGCACACCCCTCACACGTTTCGTGGCCCCATAGGGAGCTCCACCGAAGGCCCCAGTGGCTGCGCCCGCATGCGGTTCCACCCCCCATTCTGGCACACCCCTCACACGTTTCGTGGCCCCATAGGGAGCTCCACCGAACGCCCAGTGGCTGCGCTCGCATGCGGTTCCACCCCCCATTTCGGCACACCCCTCACACGCTTCGTGGGTGGCTCCATGGGGAGCTCCACCGAACGCCCCAGTGGCTGCGCTCGCATGTGGTTCCCCCCCCATTTCGGCACACCCCTCACACGGTTCGTGGCCCCATAGAGAGCTCCACCGAAGGCCCCAGTGGCTGCGCTCGCATGCGGTTCCACCCCTTTTTTCGGCACGCCCTTCACACGTCTCGTGGCCCCATAGGGAGCTCCACCGAAGGCCCCAGTGGCTGCGCTCGCATGCGGTTCCACCCCCCATTTCGGCACACCCCTCACACGTTTCGTGGCTCCATAGGGAGCTCCACCGAAGGCCCCAGTGGCTGCGCTGGCATGCGGTTCCACACCCCATTCTGGCACACCCCTCGCACGTTTCGTGGCCCCACAGGGGGCTCCACGAAAGGTCCCAGTGGCACTGCCCGCTTGCGTCCGCCACCACGCAGCACAGCCCTTGTTCCCTGCGCTTCACCCACCCAGAACAGCGCTTCGTAGCCCTATAGGGAGCTCCACCGAAAGTCCCAGCGGCACCGCCCGCATGCGTCCGCCACCACCCTGCGCAGCCCTTGCCCCCTGCTTGCGTTTCACCCACCCATTACAGCGTTTCGTGGCCCCATAGGGAGCTCCACCGAAGGTCCCAGTGGCACCGCTCGCATGCGTCCG
>CAUYUJ010001436.1:514294-546794 GCA_963575745.1 Prorocentrum cordatum | reverse complement strand
CTTTCGGGATCGGTCTGGGCGCTCATTTTCGACCCTGTGGTGAGGTTGTTGTCTGAGGCTGTTGAGCAACCCCCGCCAGGAGACATCCCAGGAGAAGTAGGAGGTTGTGCCGACGACATTGGCACCCTCCTGCCCCAGCTCCGCACGCTCGCACGATTAGCCCCGCATTTTAGTGCCATCGAGCGCCATGCACACTTGTCTCTACAGCATGCCAAATGTTGCATCGTGCCGCTCTGGACTGAATGTACGTCCGAGCTTGTGTCGCGAATCAAGCTGTGGCTCCAATCTGAGGTCCCTACGTTCTGTTCATTTGATGTTCAGCCGGCTACAGCGTATCTCGGTGTCCAGTTTGGCCCCGGTGGAGGCCTTCTCGACCAGTGGCACGTCGCGTCCCAAAAGTGGTGGCACCGGGCGATCGAGCTCCCCTCGTCTCGTGCTGCCGCGCCGCTCCTGGTGTATCAGTATAACACGTATGCTGTTAGCACGCTCGGCTATCTCGCCCAATTCTTCCCCATGTCCCCTCTTGCTCTCTCGCGTGAGGCTCTCGCTCTTCACAAGCTGCTCCGTCTTCCCCCCAATACGTTTTCTCGCGCCGATTTGTTGTCGTTGCAGTGGATCGGCTCGACGCCGAAATCGCTCATGCTCCTGGGTGTCTCGGCAGCGTGGCGCACATTGACCCACACCGTGCCCGACTGGCACGCTGCCTACGACAAGTTGCAGCAGGCCGCCGATGCCGCTTGTGGATCGCTCCCCCTCTCCGCCCCCCGCTGGGCTCTAGGGGAATGGTGCGCCCCGTGCTGGAAGCATGGCCAAGCGATTGTGCAGTATTTCCAGGAGCTCACCGCCTCCACCCCTCGTGTCGTCCAGCGTCGTCGTAACGGCTTGTGTCGCCCTCTCTTCCCCTTCTCGGTTCGTGTTTGGGACGATGCCCGGGCTGAGGGGCGCCGAGAGATTCGCAGTGCTCTCCAGGAGGTTCGTCCCCCCAAGCTTCAGAGAGCTGTAGGCACTGCGCTCATGCACGTTGTGTTTCCTGATAGATTGTTTCTCACGATCGCTCGCAGGCTCACTAAGTGGCAGTTTACATGTCCACCGGCTCTTGATACGAGATGGGCTCTTGTGCGTGAATGTCTTGAGCAACTCAGGCCTGCGTGGCGGTGGGCGTACACCAAGAGCGTGTGCGGAGGCTGGACCACAAGTGCACGCATGCATGTTTCGCGGCACACCCGTGACTGCATCTTTGGATGTGGAGGCCCTGATGCGATAGCTCACTATTTCATGTGCCCTCGGATGCGCCACCATGTCGCCTTAAGCTGGATGCGACTCGTCTTTCCTTCGGACCCCCTCCTCTGGCTCGGCCTCGGTGCCCCGACCGAGTACGGCACAGAAGACTGTGAGATAACGCGCCTCCAGGCTGTCGAGGCCACCGTCCTTGCCTTCCACATTTACCACAAAGCCAAAGATTCTGTGCCTCTGGAGGCGCACCTCTCATATACAGAAGCCGAGCGGATCACTGGTGCTGCGCGTTTGGCGCTTCGCGTCTAGTGCGGTCATCGGGAGTCCGCCTTCAGGGTACGTCTACTCCTCCTCCTCCTCCTCCTCCTCCTCCTCCTCCTCCTCCTCCTCCACGTCCACCTCCTTCACCCCTCCAACTTATGGTGGTGGTGGTGGAAAACAGGCCCATCAAGAGTGACCCTTCGCTGGAGTGACCTGCGGTGCGGGCCCGCAGGGGTATAGAGTTAGGGGGACGAAGAGTGGCATAAGCATACAACCTGGGAGCTCCGCGCGGATTTCTCGGATCCGCGCTGGAGCCCCCTGGCGGCGCCTCCGGCGCCGCCCCTGGCGTGCTCCGCGCGCTGGGGAGGGGGTCCAGCGCCGATCCGAGAAATCCGCGCGGACCTCAGAGTTTTTATATCTATGTCGTTCTTCGGTCCCCGAAGAGTTCCCCAGCTTCGGCCAGCACGCTTGGCTTTGGCTCCCTCCGCGGCCCCCGAGAGCCACGCACCCCAGGGTCGCGCAGGCCCAGGGTCGCTCCGACGTGCAGCCGAAGGCTGGCCCCGCGGGGGGGTGGCCACGGACCAGCGAGCCATCTGGCCCGTGGTGGTGGGGCGGCGTGGCCCCGCAGGGCGGCGAGCGCAGTTGAGCGGGGGCCGGCCCTGCCCTCGGCACATCGCCACAGATTGATTGATTACGGTGTACATAGCGCGAGCACCGGGCAGAGCCCGCGTGCCGTCGGCCACGCATCCCCGGCAGGGCCGGCAGCCTGCCACACGACCAGCACCACAGGCCAGCTCCCAGCCCGCCCAGGCCTGGCGAGAAAAGGGCAGGCGGCCCCAGGGAGCCCGACCTCGGCCTCGGCCCCCGGGGGCCCCGCCGGCTTGCGCTCCGCAGGCTCCCCCTCGCTTCTGGGGGCCACCGTGGTGTGCTGGAGCCTCGTGCGGGCGGCGCCTGCAGCGGATGGGGGAGGGTCTCGGGCCTCCCGTGCCTTCCGGGGAGGAGGGGCGATGGGCCAGGCGAGGCCTGTCTCGTCACGGGGAGGGCCCGGAGGTGTTCGGGAGCGGGGGGGAGGAGGCAGGGTGAGGACGAGGCGGAGTGAGAGGAGCGAGGGGAGGGAGCAAAAGGAGGGAACAGCGAGAGAAAGAGAGGAGGAGGAGGAGGAGGAGGAGGAGGAGGAGGAGGAGGAGTTGGCAGGACCGTAGCGTCACCAGCCAGAAACTATCATTCGGAATCTATCCGAGGCATGCCGATGCCGATTCGGTTGTTCCGAACCTTGACTCAGAGAGAAGAGAGAGACAGAGGCCCCACTGCCCACCGCGCAGGCATCCGCTGTCGCCCGCCAGGAGGAGGAGGAGCAGCAGCAGCAGCACAATGCAGCAACACGATGCCATTTTTGATGCCGTTTCCCGTTTCTTGGGGGCCATCAGCGGGCCCCAGGACCGTCAACAGAAACGATTCAGAGTACCAGAAGCGGTTCCGGGGAAGACGTCGAGGCATCCAAGCTTCCCCGTGGAAGAATCACGACGTCGGAGGTCTGGGGGCAGGAGGCACTGGCCCCCTGGTGATCCGACGTCCTGATTTCCCGATCTGTGGGGCCCAGCTTTCTCGACCCCTTCGCGGGAGCTTGTGTCTCATCCAGGACTAAGTCGGGCCTGTCCCTCTACAGGAGGAACATTTCAAAGCAGTTCAAAAGTAGTCAGGGGACCAGGCTTTACTATTTCTGTATGTTTTTGTTTTTTTGTTTGATTTTGAATATTTGTCATCCCAAAAAGCCTGTGGGGGGACATGCCCGACCTAAATCCAGGACCGTCTCGTTGACAGTCCTGGGGCCCGGGCAGGGCCTGCAGACCCCGAGCACGACGCGCGCAAGGCAGCCGGGCCTCTGTGTCCCAAGGCGTCGGGGGCGCCGCGGGGAGGAGCAGCAGCGGAGGTAGCACAGCGAGGAGGGGGGGGGGGGGGGGGCAGCACGCCCCCGGGGCTTGCCACACGCGTTCCTGGCCCGAGGTCCTCCCCCCCCCGGAATTTCAGCTCCTGAAGTGTGCCGGAGTCCCCCGAGGGGTAGGGGACCGCATGCGAGCCCTGCCCCCTCCCCCCCCCACGATTTCCGAGGGGGAGGGTGGGGTTCACTTCGCTCGGGAGCTCCCGGGTTCGCATGTGGTCCCCTATAGGGGGCCCTCCAGGCTTCGACGGCGGTGCTCTGGAGGCAGCCTGCAGCCTCCCAGCTGGCAGGGATGGGGTCACCTCGCGGGCTGGGCCCCGAAGCCCTCGGAACAGGTCGGGGCCGCCCCCGGAAGCCTTAAGTCAGGCGTGTCCCTCTACAGGAGGAAGATTCAAGGATAGTAAAAAAATAGCCTGGGGCCGATGTTTTATCATCTTCGACTATCTGCATGGTTTGTTGACTACTACTTGTTTTTCTTCCAGAGCCCGTCTGTCCGTCTGTATAGGAGGACGTTCCCGACCTAACGGAAGCCCGAGAGCATGCCGAGAGCGCTCGAGATCCTCGAGGGCCGCGGGCCTGAGCTTGCGCCGCCGCCGCCGCAGGAGCTCACCGACGCCTCGCCCCAGCGCAGCGCCTCTGGCACTCAGGGTCAACGCTTGGGGGGGGGGACGTGCTCAGGGAGGAGGAGGAGAAGGAGGAGGTTGAGGTGGAAGAGGAGGATGAGGACCGAGGGTGAGGATGATGATGAGGGGGAGGAGGAGGATAATCATGATCAGGGGCAACCTGAAAGGGGAGGGTGGGGGGGACGTGCTCACAGGAGGACGCATGGACCCCCCAGCGCCCATTGATCGCCCGCAGGTGCCCGAAGCCCACCCCCGCCCAGCACCGTGCAGCCTCGCTATCCGGACCGTGCTGCCGATGTGTCGGCGATGCTTTGCCGACTCCGGGTTGATGTCTTCCTTCCCCCCTGCATGAGATAAGTCCCCCCCCCTGACTCACCACCCACCAAACCACCCCAACCCAACCCGAAGACCTCAATTTGCCCTCCATCTCCAGTGGTGGGGGGGGGTCGGGGAACATTGAGAAGACACATTTGGAACCCGTCCCCCCCCCCCCCCCAAACCCGAAATTCGGGTCTTCGGGTTGGGTTGGGGTGGCCTGGCAGGTAGTCGCTGGCATCCTCCGACCTGGCTCTTCCACTCCGCGGCCCCAGGGGGGCCCGACCCCGTCCCCAGGGGGGCAGCTTTGCGGCCGCGGGCCCTGGAGGCCGACATCGAGGAAATGTGCCCGGAGTGAGAAGGCATCACGACGCCAGGGATTTGTCGGGTGTTGTTGGAAGCGCCCCTGGCCCAAGGTGCCCCCAGGGTCTCCGGGGAGGCCCCCACGGCCTCCAGAGCACCTCATCACGAGGCCCAGAGGGCCCCAGGGCTTCCAGAATTTGGCGCAAAGCTGGGGGCACCTTGGCCCAGGGAGGGGCACCTTTCGCAACCTGCGAATTTGGCCCCCCCCTTGCCGTGAGCCCCCTAGGTTCATGATGTTCCAATCTACTTTAGCCTTGATCGCGAGAAAAAATTCGAGCACCAAGAGAGTACCGATACTTGAGGGTCTTCACGTGACGGGCCCCAAGAGGCGATACTCGTTCGACACTGTTTCGATACTTCTTTGGGTGCTCGAAATTATTCCTGGGATGTGGTCCAGAAGTACGATGGGCGCAACGCAACCCCAGGTGCCCCGCCCCAACGGTGGCGCAGCGCCTCCGGTTCCCCGCCCCGGCGGCGCGGCCCTGGCGACAGCCCCAGTGGCGCTGCGCGCGCGCGTACCCCGCGCCGGACTGCCCCGGCGGGTTTGCCCAGCGTCGGTCGGGCGGGCCCTGACCCCAGACCCCTCGAGTCATGAAAAAATCACGACGCAGAGTTTTTCGCTATTTTCGGCCTTTGGGGGGCCTCACCGGGCCTCGGGGCCGTCAACAAAAAGACTCGGGGTGAAAAAGCCGGTCCCGGGGAATGGGTCGAGATCGCTGGGGGTCGACGTTATGACAAAATCGTGACGTCGGAGCTTTGGGACGGGCGGGTCGGGCCAGTGGAATCCAGCAGTGGCGAAGCGTCTGGACTTGCCCACAGTCACCGAGCGCCTTCCACTACTCGCAAAGTGCCTCCTCGCACACGCAGTAACAAATCCTGTGATGGATCGTAGATCCCTCGCGGCGGATCCAGGCCATTTGCGAGTAGTTACTTTGCGAGTCGTGGAACGCGCCTGTCCATATAGTCAGGGGCAGCGCTGGGGAGACATGGGCATAGGCGGGGATGCGTCGACCCCCCGCTTGTCCATTCCTCGCCAGCAGGAGCCCGATAGCCCACCACCCTCCCAGCAACGTGCGGACTCACTATAAGGGGGCGTATCGCCGATCTATCGGCGATGTGTCGCCGAGTCCACGTCGACGTTTCCCACACGATGCCAGTCCCCCCCCCCATCGTTAGCCACACGCGTAGACCCATCAAAGCTTCTTCGAATCCTTTCTGGTGGTCTGTACGAGAAGGTCTGGGAACACGTGTTGGTTGAGACAGTCGTCGTGTTGAGCTCATCGCTTCTATGGTCTAAGAACGTTGTTGCCTGCGTCGCCCCCACATGTAGATCCATCAAAGCTTCTTAAAATTATTTCTGGTGGTCTGTACGAGAATGTCTGGGAACACGTGTTGGTTGAGACAGCCGTGCTGAGCTCATCGCTTCTATGGTCTACGAACGTTGTTGCCTGCGTCGCCCCCACAGACTACTACCACGTGTGCGTCGCCCCCGCAGGGGCATCGCGCGCACCGAGAAATCTCGTGGTATGTGCGCCGCGGCGGGCGCGTTCTGGCCACGCAGCCCAGGAACCGGGTCTACTGCGAGATGCTTACAAGACATGTTCGGGTCGAGGGCACGCCTCCCTGGAGGAGGAGGAGGAGGAGGAGGAGGAGGAGGAGGAGGAGGAGGAGGAGGAGGAGGAGGAGGTGGAGGAGGAGGAGGAGGGGGAGGAGGAGGAGGAGGAGGCGGAGGAGGACAATGAGGACAAGGAGGACAAGGAGGAGGAGGAGGAGGAGGAGGAGGAGGAGGTACCACACCCCTCCTCGAAATCAGCCGCCGTTTTTGTCCCGCGACATGGCGACGCCCCCAGGCCCCCGATCTCAATGTCGACGTCGATGCTGGCGACTGCCATTTGTCGTTGACCCCGCAGATCAACATTGAAATATGGGGGCGAGGGGGCAGGATCAAGACTTGCGCTTGATCTCGAGGGGGCTTGCAGTATGTCCCTCAGCGTCCCGTGGGGAGGAGACAAAAGAGGAGAGGAGGAGGAGGAGGAGGAGGAGGAGGAGGAGGAGGAGGAGGAGGAGGAGGAGGAGGAGGAGGAGGAGGAGGAGTTGCAGGAGGAGGAGGAGGAGGAGGAGGAGGAGGCGGAGGAGGAGGAGGAGGAGGAGGAGGAGGAGGAGGAGGAGGAGGAGGAGGAGGGAGGAGGGAGGAGGAGAGGAGGCGGAGGAGGAGGAGGAGGAGGAGGAGAGGAGGAGGAGCAGGAGGAGAAGGAGAGGAGGGGGAGGGAGGAGGAGGAGGAGGAGGAGGAGGAGGAGGAGGAGGAGGAGGAGGAGGAGGAGGAGGAGGAGCAGGAGGAGGAGGAGGAGGAGGAGGAGGAGGAGGAGGAGAAGGATGAAGCAGGCGGAGGAGGAGGAGGATGAAGGAGGGGCCAACTTCCGACCTGGCCTCTCCAGCGCCCATCCACGAGATCGGCGCGGGTCCTCCGCAGGCCTAGGTTCGTGCCATTCCTCGAGCAGGGGGTCGACTGCAGAGGTGGTGTGTCCCATACCGGATTGTCTCGTGGAGTCACGGCGAAGATATCGAGTGTTCCATAGATCTACGGAGCATTCGACGCATGTTCGGTAGATAGCTGGGGCCGTACCTCCACGGATCTCACGGCGCCCGCTGCTCCTTTCAACAAATCGGTTGGCCCCTCCTTGGTGGCCGCGCACGTGCCTCGGGCCTTGATTTTGCGACCGCCCCCTCTTGGACAGCCCCCTTGTAGACGCCTTCGGTAGCAAATCACGAGAGCCTTGTATTCCGACACAGTTTTATTTTGAGAGTGTACAGTCGCCTTGATTAGCGTCTGTCAGTCTATGAAATAGCGCCGATTTAGCGTCGACCAGCGTCGATTAGCGTCGATTCAGCGTCGATCAGCGGCGGTTCACAGGGGTCAACAAGATTGTAAGGGAGGCCGAGTTGCCACCGAAAACGACCCCGACCCCACCAGGCGGGCGGACTTGCAAGCACGCGAGCGGGCGCACCCCAGCAGGCGGGTCGGGCGGGCGGACTAACGAGCGGGCCGGATGAGCGCGGACCCCGATCCAGGCGGGTCTGCGAAGCGGCAGCGGGGCCAGTCACACGGATGAAGGGCCGATGCTTTTCAACGCCCGGTGAGTGTTGCAGACCGCTCACGCCATTGAGTTGTGTGGCGCGGCCTTCCCAGCCGCAGCATGGACGTTTGGATGTTTTCCCAGATTCTGCAGTCGCCAACGCTGATTCACAACTGGTACATGCGAGGCGTGACAAGTCCAACACCTACATGTGTGAAGGTCGGATGTGCTCATGGGCGAAAAGCAGATCCGTATCCGCTGCCTCGCGGTCTGGGCCCTTTGGCCGCGACCCCGCGGATACGGGGCGTTTTTTCTCGGATGCCCCGCGGGAAACATACCCGGGCGACCGCGTATCCGCGGGATCGCGCCCCGTAATGCAGACCGCGAGGGGCGCGGGTACGGATATGTGCGCCGCTCCTGATGTTCTCAGACGAATCGTTTCGTTGAATTTCATGCTCGCCCGCGCTGTTCAAAATTGCCGCGCGTGCAGGGCTGCGCGGGGGGAGGGCCACAATCACGCTCGACACTTCACACGCACACGCACCGTCCGCGACGTGCGCTGGGTTGGTTCGGGTCCTCCCGCCGCTCTCTCCGCCCCCCCTCCTCCGTCTTTCATCATCAGCCTCCTCATCATTATCATCGCCATCGCCATCATCATCATAATCATCGCCATCGTCATCATCAGCAACAACAGACATCACCACCATCATCATACATCATCAACAGCCCAATTGGGCCCCCCATGGCTGAACGCGAAGGGGTATCAGCAGCCCCCGCGTCCCCACTACGCCGCCCCAGGGTTTGGCCACCCCGCGCCCCACGCGCCGCGCACCAAAGGCCACCCTTGCCTGGGGTCACCCCTGCGTGCAGCCGGGGCCCCGCCGAGGTCCGCTGCCCTGTCGGGCCAGCGGCCCCCTGCCCGAGGCCCCGCCCCCGAGGCCCCGCCTGTGTGAATGGAACCCGTGTAATACCCTCATATATACTCCTTATCCTTACCTCTCCCGCGCCTGGCCGTTTGGGCTCAGGTACTGAGTTGGAGCGATCGTACCTTGATCGCGTGGGAGGGAAAGATATCCATCTATCCCTCCATCTCTCTACCAACGGATCAGGGGTTCTGTACCCTTGTACTTCAACCCCATACACAGGTTATCAGCCCTTTAAAGCTCACCCTCACCGACTCGCCCGCGGTGACCTCGCATGCGAGCCTGATGTAGCCACTTCGGCGCATGCGCCGCAAGGGTTCCATCGGCCCTTCGCGTCCGAGCTCTCCCACGGCCCGACGGCTCGGTGACGAGTTGGAGAGCATTAGTGCGGACTGTGTTGGTGTTCCAGATACCCCCCCCCAGCTCCCAAGGACCCGAGGCGCGACTAGCTGCTGAACTTCGCCGCAGCGCCGCCCGCGGGGGGACAGGAGAAGGAGTAGGAACAGGAAGGAAGGAGTTTCACACGCCGACCTTCGATCCTCCCTCCCCTTCCCCGTCGGGAGCAATCCCAACCGCGTCAGGCGAAAGCCTTACTGGTCTCGATACTCCAGGGCGCTTTCGCGCTAACCGCCGATGGACCTCAGGTGCTGGGACCCCCAGCCCTGCGACCGTCCCTGTGGCGGAGCACGTAGCTACCTTCGAGGAACTCAGTAGACCAGTGTCGGCACAGCCACAGACGCGGTACCCCAAGGTATCATCGGATGAGACACCACACACACATGGTCCGAGTCGCAGCTCGTCCGCGCGCAACCGCCGTGGAGCCCCAGGCCCATGCGGCGAAAGCAGGTCGAGCCCGCGCACTGCCTCTCAGAGGCCATGCGCTCCCCGCGACAGGGGACACAGGGAAGCTGACGCTCCCCACCTCTCCATCTCAGACGACCAGCTGGCGGAGACGTCCGCCGCAGGTGACATAGCTGAGCTCAGAGACCAGGTTGAAACCTTCGTGTCCAGCCAATACTCTGGACTACTACAGAGCGTTCAGACGAACGCCACCGATACTGCAGCCATACGCCGCGATCTTGACGGCGCCTTAGGGATCATCGATTCCAGGATCGCCGAAGATCGACGCATCATAGGAGAACTGCAGTACCAGGTTGATCGTGAGGTGTCACACTCAGGTGAACGAACGGCGATGGTCGAGAACCTGCGCAACTATCTCGCGCAGATGGAGCAACAACTTGTGATCGTACGCGACACAGGCGTTTCTGCGGTCAGGATTTTACATGATGAGATCCACGACCAGCTCCGCAACCGACCAACTCCAACCGAGGCCACAGACCTTGGCGACGTTCCGTCTCAGATCAATGATCTTCGATCTTATCTAGACCACACTACGGCGACGCTTCGTGCCGAAGCACACAAACTCGTCGAACCTGATCGACATGTTGCAGCGTACTGAGAGAGTCATCACTCAAAGGCAAGATGCGACCAACACTGTCGTGCAGCCACTCGCTAACCGGATCTCTGACATAGAGCAGCGTTTCCCTGGTGTACAGGACGCCCTGGCAGAGTTGCGTGTCGGACGAGCCCAGACTGATCAGCTGGATTCTCCTCCCACGGTTTACGATTTCGCCCGCCTCACTGACAGGTTGCAGGAGGTTGAGAAGGCGGCGGACCACGCGCAGTTAGAGCTCTCCCAGGTTATTCATGAAAGAGATACTGAGAAGGTACGTGTAGATAGTTACCTCGCACGTCTGGAAAGCGAGGTGGAGGCACAAAGCGCCCGTCTCCGAGCATACGAGCATCGACTTGACCGGTATTCACAACGGTCTCGGGATACTGATGAGTATACACGCCAAAAGGTGGGTCAAATACAAGAAGACATGACGAGCTGGACGAATCAGCTGATCGACCACACTCACGACACCAACATCCACCTTCGACCTGCAGCCGACCCGCACAGGCCGACGGCAGCGTCCGCCGAAGCACCACAAGCTTCAGCAGGACAACAACGACGTACGTCCCCAGGAGCAGCCTCCGCGGCAGCTTCTGCGCAGACACGTCATGTGTCTCCTGTGCGCACAGAACCAACCACCGACGGTGCACCGATACCCTCACAGCCAGTGTCTGCGGTGTCGGTCCATACTACGACGCCTATCAAGGAGTCAGACACCGTCCGTGTAC
Organism: Prorocentrum cordatum; assembly: GCA_963575745.1. Taxonomy (NCBI): domain Eukaryota; class Dinophyceae; order Prorocentrales; family Prorocentraceae; genus Prorocentrum; species Prorocentrum cordatum. Next base: position 535,878 of record CAUYUJ010001436.1, on the reverse strand, counting down.
CTGTCTTGCCTAAGATCACGCAGCTGCTGGAGTGGCAGCAAAGAGTGCGGAAGAACTTCGGGGCCGCCTCAGGGCGACCATCCAAAGCATACGCCTTCCTATGCGTGGCAGAACAGCCCGAATGTACATTCGAGGATTTACAAGACAGTGGAGACTTTGAGAGCATCGATTGCAAACTCGCAACCGCTCTGAGCGACATCTTATCCTCAGACTTACGCTACCAAATCAGGCTCATCGAGACCAGAGAGCACAAAGCAGGACGCATGCTCAAAGGACGCCAGATATACTGGCATATCCTATTGTCCTACAAAGTGACAGACGTTGACGACGATCTGCACGATTTCGAGCGCCTTAAAGAACTGAGGATGAGAGATGAAGATTGCAACGTTTCATTACCGATTGGGACGCCTTACTCTTGGAATGCCGAGAAGTACCCGATCCAAAGATATTGGAATCGCTATTTCGTACACAGATTCGTAGACGTGCATGGATGAAACAAGACATGTACGAGTACCAGCGCATGAAGATGAGCGGCCCGAATCGTACCTACGGTTGGCTTCGACAGCGTGTCCTGGACATACTGGAGATTAAACAATTGGAGAAGAATCAAAACAAGCTACGGTACGAACATGAGACACGATCTCAGGTCAACGCGTGCGCTGCATGGAAGAAAGGCAATTGTCGCAACGGTGAACGGTGCAAGGCTTTACGTACATATTCCAGGGATTGGAAGAACCGCAAATCTTCCAGAACATCAACGGCTGGTGGCAACCCCCGCCGTAGTATGTCCACTCCTGCGAATCACAAGAAGCCAGCATCAAAGCCATTCTGCTTCGATTTTGCCAAGCGCAACACATGTACCAGAGGTGATAAGTGTAACTTCCCACACGTCGCACAGTGCAAGGATTTCGCACAGAACAAGTGCACAAAAGGCGACAAATGCAAATACGCTCATCTCGCACCTGGTGCAAAGACTCCTGAACGAAGCCCGAGTCGACCACGGACTTCCAGCCAGGACAGCCGTGGCCGATCACCATCCCGCGGATCAGGAAGCCAACGGTCTTCACAACGCGGGGGGTTTCGCTACGCAAGCGATTCACGACAGGGACGTGACAACCGACGCCAATACGACCGATCCCGTTCGACATCCAGGAGGTCCCACGACTCTCGCAGCCAATCGAGAAGTCGTTACGACAGATCTTCGAGATCTACCTCCCGAGGACGAGACAATCGTGGCGGCGGACGCGGCAGTCCACGCGGCCGTGATAGATCATATGGTAGTGACAAAGGACGTGGCAAGCGGTATCCGAGCCGCGGATCGTCCCGTGGTTCTCCCAACACTAGAGCACGTTCTCCTGCCAACTTTAGACGTTCACGCCGTTCAGACCGCAGTTACGTCATCCGTGACAAGACCCTCATGGCCAACACTAAGGCCACAGCGACATCTACCAAGACACGTCGTCGGATACGCTTCGACGTACGCAACGTGGACTACTACTTCCATACCATATCTGGCAGAGCCAGACTGGACAGATGGAAAGAGCTGCCGAATGAGGGTGACATCGTCAAAGTACCAGATCCATTACCACAAAAATGGTGGGATGATAGTGCAGAGGCCTTACGAGAATGTCAAAAAGAGGCACAACTATGGTACGACGAACTGTACGACTACCGACACAACAAAGAGTCGGTGGCCACACCAACTGCGATCCGAAAGCATGACGACACTGTCAAGCAGTCATCAAAGACTGCCCAGACGACAACAACGACAAAGCCAGTCGACCCTCCACGTTCGACCGCAGCATTGACAAGGTCTTGGGTTCTCGACAGTGGTTCTGCTCATCATATTCAGGGAAAACATGAACTTACGCAGACCGAGTCGGATCGCATATCTATTCGCGAAGAGCATATTCTGGAAACTGCAAATGGTGATCGTACCGTCAACGAGCACTACGACATACGGCTACCCGAGGTTGGACTGCATAGTTCAGCCCTTGCTTTACCAGACTGCCCATCATTACTATCAGTTGGAAAATTGATTGAGGTTGATGGCTTTCGACAGCTTTGGGATCCTGAGCTGGGCTACATGCTTCAGGATCCGGGGGGCCAATGGTATAATATTCCAGTCAACAATCGGGTGCCAGAGTTGCGACTCGACGACTTAACACGGATACCACCACCACGTTTATGCACTTCGTCAGCACCCCGCCGTCGTCAGCGAAAGCGTTCGTCCGCCCGCTGTAACGACACTTGTTGGTGCTGCAAAACTACAGAGCAACCAACCACTGCAGACGAGCTACGGCCCCACATAGGGACCTGCCCCAAGAGACCACATGTCGGAGAGGGAGGAGGAGCACGGACCATCACGGTCGAAGAACCTCCCGACACACGCACAGACGAGCCCAACGTGGACACAACCACCGACTCGCCTATGTCTCTGACGCAGTGCTTTCCTCCACAATGCGGGGGGCTAGATATAGCTCAAGCAGACAACGACGTACCGACAGAGACACCCACACGAACGCATCCAGACAACGATCGAGTTCTACCCAACAGACAAAAGAAACCGATCGACCCGATGCATTACATGACTCACAGCCCAAAACATCCTGACTGTGAGATCTGTTCTCGTACGATGGCACAGAATGCCCCGTGTAGACGACAGCGCAAACCACATCCACCGGCAGACCCCACCGAAGAGGATAACGCCTACGAGGCTTTTGTCCCGAAGAAGTTCGGTGAGGCTCTAACTGCCGACCATATCGTACTGGCCAAAGACGATGCCGCGGACAAACATGGCGACAAATATGCACTTGTTGTCCTTGACAGATATACTGGCATCTTCATGGCCTACCCAGCGCTACACAAAGACGCAGCTACTACAAAGGCATCCTTTCAACAGTTCATCGCCGCGAACGATGAGGTGAAGCATATCTACACAGACAACTCTGGAGAGCTTCAGAAAGCTTGCCGCCAACTGGGATGGAGACACGACACGAGTACGCCACATCGTCCACAGACAAATGGATTGATTGAGCGCGTTGTCAAAATTGTCATTCTTGGTACCAGAGCTGTGTTACATATGTCTGGTCTGGGACACGAATGGTGGAAAGAGGCCATGCAAGCCTTTTGCTGTGGACACAACTTTGTGCATACATCCACGGGCGTCGCTGCCCTCAACGAGGAGCATGCAGAAAAGACAGCTCATGAAATAAGATTTGGCGAAAGCTTTCCTGGGCACTGCATACCATTCGGTGCTCGGATATTTTGGAAATGCCTCAACCCCGAGATTAACAACGAGACTGCAAAGTTTAAAGAAAATACTCGGGAAGGGTTATTCATGGGATACCACTTACACTCTGGTGGACGATGGTCAGGTGACTACCTTGTTTTGGACACGGCTACATACGCCAAGAATCCTGATGGTGAACTGTGTCATGTGCACAGAGTCAAAGACATCATCATCCCTGATGGCAAGTTCACCTACCCCGTGAAAGATGGTACCCTACGACATCACAACCCGGAGGCACACGACGAGGTGAAGGCCTCTACTTCTCGACCCTTGGGTGACAAGCCAATGCCTGATCCTCCACTTTCCTACCCTAGAGAATGGGATGATCCGTCTATGATGACAACGGAAGATAACGCTGTTGATATCCAGACATCGGCTTCTGAAGTTGCTGCACCAGCGCCGGAGCCAGACTACTGGGAACAGCGTGGATATTGCGTCATCAGACACATTCGTACCCCAAGAAAGAAACTGTTCATCCCGACGGACGACGTCATGAATATACCTGTACCTGTTGACCAACTCGACGTGACACGAGATTTCAAAACGACTTCTACTTTCGAGGGCGAAAGTAACTTCCGAGATGTTTGGGATGGTGTTAGCGCCAACGACCACAGGGAGTTAAGCGAGCCATGGACAGGCACGATTCAGTTCGATGAGCTTCCAAAAATAACGCCAGACGGCAAAATGGTGGTTCGTGGACGCGAGACACGTGTGCAGACTACTACACGTCCTGATCACGTTCTTCCCGAGCATTGGAAAACACTTTCTCGTGGACAGCAAAAGAAAGAGATCGATTACGCCAACGACGTTAAACGAGCTCGTGAGATTCGTGATCGTGCCGCATTGAGAGTGTGGACAAGACAGGATAAACAGGTCAACAATTTCCGCACTACTACATCAGGCGGACCCACATGGAATACTGTGGAACGACGGATTACATACGACACTGACAATGGCGACGTCATTCGCGACGAGAATGTCAAAGGCGTGACAAACAAAGAAATACTGTATGCCAAATTACCTGGTGGGCCACGTGACATTACCACGGTACTATACTACCGTCAACTACCACAACAGCACGATGGAGAAGAACGTGCTTTGGTATTTGTGGATAATGAGGGAACCGACTTTGGGACTTTGAACCCGCTTATACGCAAGTTCACCCAGTCGGTAGTAATACCAACCATGCCACGTGAGACCAACTACACGCCGGCACACAGAGATAAAATACCAGATTCGACATGGTCACGCCCAGCATTAGTTACCAGAAACCTGAGTAAGAAAGAAGTTGCCGCAGAACCACGTGCACAAGAAGCCCTACGAAAAGAATACGAGAGATTGGAAAAGAAACAAACATGGATGTTGGAGACTGTTGCAGAAAAAGCTGATATTGAGTCACAAGCTATCCGCAATGGAACAAAGGTGCATTTCTTCAATATCTTGGAGTTATCTTCAGTAAAACATGAGGAACTTCCTCCTGATCTACGTAAATTCAAGGGCAGAGTGGTGGTTCAGGGCAGGCAAAGACGAAACTGGTTTGGCCGCCATATTCGCCGACGCCGCTTCCAGTGCTTCGCATATAGAGGCTTCCAAACTTTGCGATGCTACTGCGTTATTACCGCAATATGCGGGAGAGCAAAGTGACGCACCTGGAGCTTACACGCAGGCATTATTATACGGCGACGGACGAATTGATCCAGTTGATACCTGGATTACTATACCTAAATGGCGACAACCGACATCATGGTCAAAATACAATAACCCAGTGTGCCGATTGCGATTGGCACTATACGGACACCCTCTCGCAGGTGTCTTTTGGGAACGAAAATGCCGTACATGCTTGGAAAGCGTCGGTTTCGAGCCTATTTCAGGATGGGAATGCGTATGGAGACACAACAAACTGGGATTGATACTTTCAGTATATGTGGACGATTTTAAATTGGCCGGCCCAGCTCATAATCTACAGACTGGCTGGGATTATATTCGCAAAAGCGGTATCGATTTGGATCCACCTACTCCATACTCACAATATTTGGGTTGTGGACAACAAGCATATGATGTACCGCAGAGCATCTTCGACAAAATAATGTCCACAATACGCCCCATGCTACCTGCACGCAATGAGAAATATTACAATACGGCCAAACACGTTCGTGGCATTCGACATGACATGCTTGGTTTGACAGATCAGTGCATTGAGCGGTACCTGGAATGCGCCTCCAAGCGCGCCCAGGGAACAGGGTCACGTCGGAAACGATCCGACTCGCCGAGGGCTTCGCGATCCAAATCGCCATCCTCCTCCGGGTCGGTCGCCAGACCTACCAGTGTGCTCAACGCACGGCCACGATCATCCAGCCCAGCAAAATCGGTCGACACAACTTCTACCAATACCATACCCGCCACATACCATGACCTACCCGACGCAGAGACCCCTGGCATCGAGGACACCTCCTTCACTGAGTCCGACTATTCAGACGAGGGCGTTCTCGGCCAGGACGCGGCAAGTGTACTAATGAAGATCCTGTACTTGGCACGTTGCTGTCGTTTCGATCTTCTACATCCGGTATGTATGTTGGCCAGAGAAATTACCAAATGGAATACTACATGTGACAAACGTCTACATCGGTTGATATGCTACATCAAAACGACGCGTACACATTGCTTACACGGATGGATAGGCGATTCGTCAGACAAGTTATCCATCATGCTCTTTACTGACGCCTCGTTCGCTGATTGCATTACATCATCCAAATCCACTACCGGTGTTTTTGCTGCGCTTGTTGGACCCAATACGTTCTTTCCAGTCAACGCTGTATGTAAGAAACAAACGGTTGTTTCACATTCATCAACTGAATCGGAGATTGTTGCTCTCGATTCCGCACTACGACTGGAAGGGTTACCACTACTATCATTCTGGGAAGCCGTGGTGGGAGTTGCCAAAACATGCAAAGAGAAGAATGCATGCCTGAGCTGCCATCGACACGTTGACCCGGCGATGTGTCCTACATTGGCAGCCAAAAAGAAGCGTAAACCATCGCCTCGCAAGGCACCCCCTACTCGGGGATCTTCTCCTAGCCGTAGGCAACTACCGCTAAATACGGATTTACCTACGACTCCAAAGAGACGTACAATATCCCATGAAGGTACTGTACTACACGTGGATCCAGAGCCAGCTCCAGAGATCAGTGCACCCAAAGTACGTCTTATCGTCCTGGAGGATAACCAGGCCGCTATCAAAATTGTCCAAAAGGGACGTACACCAGCACTTCGTCATCTTCATCGTACTCATCGTATCAATCTGGATTGGATATGCGAAACATGCCAAATTGAACACATCGAGCTTAAATATGTAGGAACAAAAGAGCAGATCGCATATATGATGACCAAACATTTCGAGACCAAGAAAGCAGACCTTTGGAAGGACCTCTTGGAACACTCGCTTATTTTCCCTGTTACTCCGACACAATGTCCGCCGATACGAGGGCCTCGGAGGCCCGACGGTTTACCTCATGAAGCGGAACCTCCTAAATTGAATGGATGCCCAGACATATGCATGATATTGCTGACGGAAAAAGAAAGATGGGGCGAGGTAGGATCAGAATGCGGATTTCAGTGTGTTGGGCAAGCTAACCACGAGGGACTATGTGCATGCATGTACCACATTGGCGTACCAGCCGCAGATACTGCGTCGCGCACACCTCGTTCACGCGCACGTTCACCGCACGGTAGACATCCCCGCCATCCTCCCTCACCTCCACGAGATGCAGAGAGAATTATGACATTGATTATTCGTTCACACCGCAGCAATTTTACGACTCGAGCTGTAAAGCTTACAAGCATCCCATTCGCCGCTTGCGAGGCGAAAATAAGTGAGATCGGTTCTAATCCCGACCCCCCCATCCACGAGATGGATCAAGCACAGCCGCTCAACCTCGTCGGCTGGCCCATCGGCTACGACAAGGAGTACGACCCGAACGCCAGGGACGATGACCGCGTGGGTTTCGCGTACCACGCTCAGACTGGTCGTCCTCGTGATCCCGAAGATGGTTACATATAAATACATCAACGGCGTGCCGATCGGAGCGGAGAATTTGATCTTCGCGTACCCGACGAATCTTCTATTCGTGAACTTGCCCGCTTCGCGTCCGTCGAGGCTAAGAAATGGGCCAACGCCGAGAGTGGATCCGTCGGCGGCAACGCCAACTACGAGTACAACACGTTCACAGCTACGCCGCGGCTATCATTCATGCGTGCTATGTGTATGATTTCCAGCCTTTTCAATCGTAATCCTTCAGTACAAGACAGTGTTCGTGGACTACATGATCATTTGAATGCGACGATCCCAGGATCAGACCGCAAATGTCCACCATCAAACTTTACTACAATGATACTGAAGACGGAGTGGATGATGATTCACAACGATTGGTCCAAAATTGGCAGTGCAGTTCTGGGACAATACACCGAGGACAGCGTTACGGATACGCAAAGATATTACAACAATGGTCTGAGTGCACCATCCGATGTATACCAGAATGGATTGGTAACGTCATGCTGTGCTCCTAAAATTGATCGCGCAATGGCCAAGCTACCTACTCGTCCACCTGGCATCGCCAGGACATCGGATACATCTGGACACATCGGTCACATCGTCGAAGATAACTTGGTCACCGACACGAGAGCATTTTCCGACCTTACCCAAACAAAGAAGTTCCGCCGCAAGCTTACTACATGGTTGACTGCACGCGGAGGCTTTGGAAGTATCGGATCAAACTCCAAGACGGTGGCAACGCCATCCGACCATCCGAATGGTTGGGTGGCGATATTGGACGATCCACAAGATACTGAGCGTACCTACCGCTGGACACCATACAACGAGGGCAACAACTTCTTCGGCGAAGCTGCTGAACAGATTGGTTCGAATGACCCTGGCCTGACTCTTGGCCATGATGTTGACCCATTTGAGCTGGACCACGCAAAATACAGTGCTTTCTGTGGTGGTCGCTTGGTTTCTACCTTATTACCAGACAGTGGGTGGCACTCCCTCATACAAGAGGACTTGGGACTACTATTACACCATGCGTTTGGGCCATCGGGTCACGCGTACAAATGGACCAACTTATACACTGACTCAACATGGATCATGCATCCCAAGAAAGGGACTAAGGGTGCAAAACACAAGAAGTACCCCACTTTCGGCATCGATGAGCTCAACGCTGCCCAGAAGAGAATCGACCTCGCCAATGCATCAAATACTGCTCTTGTACCGCTATTCATGCCGTGCCTCAACCGCGCGGAATACATGGGCGGCGCTACTCTTGAGCACCTGTCGACCATGATCCGCGACGACATCATGATGTGGGCATTCTCCTTTGGCAATTACAGGGAATGGTTCAGACAGAATGACACGCCGATTGGTCAAGATTGCGTTCTCTTGCCTGAAGCTGGTTATGAAGGCATACGATACGGTATGGAGGAACTACGCAAGCAACGCTTCGAGAAAGAAGAAAGCCGTATCAACGCTCTTCTCAACAATCAGTTTGAGAACACTCTCGAGCAGCGCAATATGATCAGGAAGATCCGCGAAGCCAGAGGCCTCATGTTCCAAAGCGACAGCGCCTCCATCAAGAAGTGGCGCGAGTTGAACGAGACCATCTGGGAATACTGGGCCAATGATTTCCCATCATCCATAAAACACAGACACTACCACAGGGGACTCAATGCCATGGTAGTATGGAGCGCGAACGACATCGCATGTGCCAATCCTGGACAGAACACCATCGACATGCGCCGACATCACAGTCGTGCTCCTACCAACGTATACGAGCTCCAAAAGATGGAATGTGAGGGCGGCGTCCCGACGCTCATGCCCGTACACGTGCTCGTGGACGTATCACGTTTTGTCGACGTGATGCAGTATTTCCGCTGCCCCACGGTCATGGGACCTGGAAAAGCAGCGCAATGGGGCGCACACCCGAACTTTGATCACCACACGAGCGACTTGATCACTATCATGCAGAACCGTGGCCTCGCTGTTCTTCCATCCGACCATTGGGTGGATACGTGCGACAGGGTTACCCCGCAGGCTTGGCACGCCAAACAGAATAACCATAATATGGCAATGTTTACAACGCAATTCTGCGACGCAGTATGCTATCGCAATTTTTGCGCCTTGATACAGTCTCTTCCTTCTCAGCCATATCCATTCAGGCCGCCATTGCTGACTGCTGTCACGGACAACCAGGCCTACACGCAGGCCAAGAAATCATGGCAGCCCTCGATTTCAGAGAAAAGTTGACAAACGAATGGAAAAGAGACCTCAGCCTCACAACGTTGATGACACAGACGGCAAACGAGATGGCTCATTGTGCGTGGATGGCGTCATGTGCCGAGGGCACATTGCCGGCATCACTGCCTGCCGAGACAGGCGACACCACTGAGCCGACTCCTGGAATGTCGACACGTACGCCAGCACCTGACCCTGGCGATCCTGACCAAACCCTTCCTGATAATGATCCATGGGTTATTGCATACAACGACTTATTCCAGTACCTTATGCTGTTGATCAAAGAATACCCTGGGGCTTGGGCATCTTGGCATTCTCTTGAGAAAGATGAACTCCTACATCCCAAGATCGTCAAAACTGTTGAAGATGCACATGCAGTTACTTGGGTTGTATTCGAGCAATTCTTACATCAGATCAAAGATTTGGATGGAGATGATAATGCGACCAAATCAAGAATCATTGCAGAAGATAACAGATTGTCTTCTCACCGCATCGGCCCAGCTGCCGAGAACGAGAAGAACATCGAGGCATGCAAAACATTCTTCAAGCAGAATGCACTGGATCGAGTTGCTTTGGGTCATGACCCTGATGTTCCTACATCCGTATGGAAGGCAGCTGCTGACACAGCACAGCCAGCCCCACCAGGCCCATTGCCTGATCCACTGCAACCTGGACCGCAATCGATAAAAGCGTCGCAACCATCGACTCCAGAACCCAAAGCAGAACAACAATCAGCAGATCAGCTCCCAAAAGCTGAGGCGGTTCCGATCCCTGACGACGGCGCCGACCTTGAGGCAATGGAGCTGGAGGCAACTCCTGCCGAGGAGGAGCCTTCTCCACATGAGATGAATATAGTGTCATGGCAGGACAGCTGCGAGCGTTCCATGCACGAGGATACCAGCAAGATCGGGATCTTCGACAACTCATGCACTATTCGCGAATGGAAGCTACAAGCAGGCGTCAAATACGACCATCCATACATGTGCCCAATGTTGCGGGGCACGCGTGCGACCAATGGATTTGCCTGCATGGGAGACCAGGAGTGGTACGAGCAGCTACTGCATGATGATAGTGTGGTTGCTCATGCGCCTGACATTGCACAATCTGGTTGTTTCCCAGAGTGGAAATGGATACCATTACCACATTACGACGATGTACGTTATGGTCCCGAGCTAATTGAGGATGAATGGCTGGGGGTAAACAAATACATGAGCAAAAACAGCACGACCATGTTACGCCATGAGACTCACTACACATAGTTTTGGATCAACCAATTTCATGACAGACGTATTAATATCTGGGAGAAAACAACAAAAAATGATTGGAAGATTCCAAGCAATTGGAAATCCTTTAAAGAAATGGTCGAATGGAAATTCCGAGATCGCAAAGACAAACACAATGGACCATCCATGGAAGCGGCAGTGGCACATTTCAAGAAAGACGGCGAAAATGAAGGATACACCGATTGGAACGACTACTATCCGATATTCATTATTCGTGCGTTCCAGAAGCATATTGACCCGCAGAAAAACAGAATCGAGATACATGCCAAGCCGATCCCTGAAGGAGGTGACCCCAGCGCTTTTGACTGGAACAGCGTCATTGCTATTCGGTGCGTTGGTGGTCACAGTTGTGTCAACCCATCTTCCAAGCCATGGAATATGGGATGGGAGAGCCTACAGTGGGCAGATGTCAACTATCTCCATCATGGCACAGCATCCCGTGCCTGGAAGAACATATTGAAGACAGGGATCATTCCTGGATATGTTGAACCACATTCTCAGAGAGACAGAAATTATAAACCATCGCAGCGATCTGAGGCATTCTTTAGTTCTAGCACATTTTTGAACAATGTTCAAAAGAACCCACATACTTCAGTGGAGTCGTACAAGTTCAACAACTACAAGAACGAGGTCGAGCTGGTGATTAACATGGAAATCGCCACAAAAGCAGGTTGCAGATTTTGGTTGGGTGCTCAGGGCGCTATCATGACAGAGGACGTGGTACCCGCTGCGGCAATTATTGCAATTCGCCGCCTCAAACCACACCACATGCATGGCCAGCAGTTGTGGCCAGACGGCGACCCATGGGACTACCCGCCATTGGCAGCAAGAGAGCCATTGAGCAAGTACGAGATTTGCGCCTGCCTTCCTGGAGAACTCATCGACGACCCTCCTGGATTGGCACCTATCGACCCCGACCACAACATGGAGCCTCCAAGGACGACGCCAGCATCAGCACCCTCGGCCAGGCCGGGGGAAACCCCTGCTGGCCGTACATCCGCAGAGGACGCCTTGGATGAGCAAATAGTACGCGCTATGATTCAGGAGACCAATCACAAAGCAGATGATAAAGAATGGTTAATTGCATTGTCACATTGTCGCGAAGCTCTTCGACCAATCACACCAAAGATCATGCAAAAAGATTGGGATCGTCGCCCTGCATTTAACGATGTTCGAATGGGCGACTTCATTGTCGTTAAGAATTGGGGTTCTACCAAATGCTTTCACTACGACAACCACTGGCCCAAAGGCAATCACAATACCAAGATTGCCTTGTCCAAGGGACACATATATGGTCCAATCATCCATTTCGGCATCTTCGACAAGTTCTTTGCGGTACAAGTACCTATTCTCAACTACGGTTTACGGTGGGTAAATATCTGGTATAATGACAAAAGCATGCCCCTCAAGGGCGTCGTATTTGCATTACCGATTCGTATCGAAGAAAACGCCATCGATCCAACATGGATGGAGACTGCCCTGAAAGGCCCGACATCATGCAGCGAGGAGATACTACAGCACAAGGTTAGCGGCAGCTTACCATACCCTGGAATGCCTAGCATCCATAGACCACGTATTCCGCGTACACCACCAAGAAGGCCCGCTCCACGGACACCTGATCCAGACGAGCTGGTGGCCACACCTGCCGAGGACAACGCTCAGACGGGCGAAATTCCTCGACAGGGTGCAGCATCATCGCATGATCCACTGATCACCGTAATCGTGGACATATCAAATATCGCTCTTACTGCCGATGAGAAAGCTGCGAACGACAACATGAGAGCAGACCTCTCGGCAGACATCCAAGCAGAAGGGCAGATTGAGGCAAGCATCCTCGACAATATCATTGATCCGCCATCGAATTTCCTTGACCATCCAGATTACGACCCCGACGAGGATTCAAGATGGATTAAACAGTCTGATGATTGCCGCGTGTATTGTTGGACATCGGCGTTATTGGTGGATTCGCTTATGATCAAGATGAAGCAGATCATCGAGCTACACAGTGGCGCAGACAGAATCGTAATGGACAAAATTCAGTCACATGTACAATTTGAAATTCGATTTGGATCGAAAGCATGGAATGCGGAGTCATACCAATTGAACTACAATCATACCCACAAGTGGGCACGTGACTTACTTAATTGTGGTGCAGATCCTTTCTTCAAAAAGTTGGTACACTACCTCGACCCAGAGACTATCGAGGAGTCGACCACAGGCATCTTTCAATGGATTTCCAAAGTATACCAGAACATCTTGAAAGATAGTATTGCGGAGCTTCCAGATTTCGCCAAATAGGCCATCCATGAGAACCATCCTGCACTTCAGGCATTGCGTGACCTATTCAAAAATTGCACTGTGACATACGGTAATCCAGATTTTCCTGCATGGGAAGAGCTGGTGGAAACACCTGCTGCGCCTCGAGAGCAAGGCGCTGAGCAGGATATTCCCCAGGACCCAGGCAGTGTTGCGTCTGCAGCTCCCGATCAGGAAACTATGGTACGTATCATAGCCGAGCAGACGGGACTCAAGCGCGAGGAGGGCGACAACGAGGCTACCTTGCAGGAGCAGGCTCGCCGTCTTCGTGAGGAGAACGTATGCCATGGCGGTACTGAGGATACCGACAACATCAAGATAGAGTACAAAGGACTGCCAGGGGAAAGGTTGTCTCGGATCGAGATCGAGGGTTTAAGCAGATCGATCGCTTCCAGACCGAACACCGAGATCAATCGTGAGGCGATCAATCAGATCGGTCAGAGCCTCGCTCGCGGTCAGGACACCCGCTGGGGATCCCGCGATCACCTGACTTCGGCTGGGGCCCCCGAGACAATCTTGCATCCCATACCGCTCTGTCAGAATTGCGGTCGAGATCTGTCCCTCGGGATTGTCACAGGTGACGGCACACTTTGCGATATCTGTCGGCAATACACATTGGCCGTAGGCGCCACAGGCAAGAGCACCGCCACACAGAGCGATCTCGCGTACCTGCAGAAGTTGACGAACTGGATCAAGACGACGTTGTCTGAGGATCACATCGCGAGATACATGAAGGATGGCGCGCACGTCATTATGACGGGTGCACGATCGCACGTAGGCAACGAGAAAGATCAGTTGCGGAGATTGGCCAATGCGTCCAAAAAGAGGTATCAGAAGTGGGTCGAAGCCGGTAGCCCGCCTGCACACGAGTGCAGATTAATGGGCGAATCCGAGGACGACCGACCTCTGTACTACCCATTCGCCAATCTCATACAACGCTTTCTCAACGACCTCAAGTTCCATCATCAGATGACAGGTGCCCGCGTGAATGTCGGCAAGAAGCCCTGGACCGTCGAGGACATGCGCGACGCGTGGGACATCCTTGACGTCAGCATTAGGACAGGACAGGCTGGTCGGAGAAAGTGGTGGCTGAACGAGGGACGCATTGACAGGCAGACGCGGCAGGCGCGCGGACTGGTTACGGTTTCTCTCCCTCGAAGGGACGGAACCCGTGAACAGTTCACCCAGCGCAAGCTTGCCGCGATCGCCAACGAACTGATAGGCTCCCTCGATCCGTCACACACCGACCAGAGGGGGGTTAGTACAGGGATGAGAACCGATCCCGATACACAATCCCAACAGTCCGATGACGCCATGGAGCCGCGGCCGCCGCCGCGCCCGCCGCCGCGCCCTGCTCCTGGCGACGCTGCTGCGTCCAGCGCCTCAGGCGCGGAGGACTACACGCCCGCGATGCCGCGCGCCAAGAGAGCACGTACATCTGATTACGCTGCTTACTGGCGCCACGACCTCGAGGACAGCTACCGGGGTCTTCGATGCTGGAGTTACTACATCAAATGTTGGATCTACATTGCGATCAACAACGACGAGTATGTGTACATCCAGGATATCATGTACAACGATTGGTTCCGCAACTGGATCCCGAGGACAACTTGGGAAACGTTTACGACAAGCTACGTGACGTACAACGGCCAGAGGGTGTGGGACCGCAGGTTCTACAAGGACGGCGACGCGTAGTGAGTCGGCCGCAAGGCCCACCGCTCAAGAGCAGAACTTTCTTTCATCAAAGTTCGCCTTGGGCGGTGGCTAATATATTCTTTTAGGTCACTTCAATGATTCACATAAGTGGCCATACACAAATATACATATCTTTTGCGATCACCGAGGCAGCCTCCTAAGGAGCAACGCCAACGGGAGTCGCCAAACATATTTTTTTATACATCTTTTTCGTGTTCATCAACACGACATTTTGTCTGGCCAGACACTTGCTTTACACAGATTTGCGTTTCTTTTCAGGATCGTGTTCGTCAACACGATCTTAGCATACATTTGTTTTTAGGCAGACTTGTGTTTAATTTCAAGATTGTGTTCATCAGCGCGATCTTAGCATGCATATTTTAACAATTTGAACAATATTGCGTCGAGAATAATCTGCTGGCTGGTGGCAACACCTGCCTCGCAAATCTTGCGAGGCAGTTCGCATGTTACCTTAATGCTCAGATCTTCTTTCTCCGCCTACCCTTGTCTCATTCTTCTCCTCCCTCGAGCGCCGAAGCGTTTTTGGGGGGCGCACCGAGGGGGCGCCAAAGTGCGCCTGGAGAAGAAAGGGGGATTTAGGGCATCTCTTCTTACCTCACTTTGCAGCTGTGGCTTCGCTGATTTTAAGCCCCAGCTGCCTTTCTGACTTAAGGGCTAAAGGAGTTCAGAGGTTACGGATTCCTTTCCTCTGTTCCCGAGTCCTGCCTTAACGGGCGGGATTCGGGACGGGGGGTGTGAATGGAACCCGTGTAATACCTTCATATATACTCCTTATCCTTACCTCTCCCGCGCCTGGCCGTTTGGGCTCAGGTACTGAGTTGGAGCGATCGTACCTTGATCGCGTGGGAGGGAAAGATATCCATCTATCCCTCCATCTCTCTACCAACGGATCAGGGGTTCTGTACCCTTGTACTTCAACCCCATACACAGCCTGAGGCCCCGCCCGAGGGCCCCGCGCGATCCCGCCCGAGGCCCTGCCGAGCCCAGCGCCCCGCTGGGCTCGCCGCGGGTGCGCCGCCTGCTCGTCACGCGCGGCAGCGCCGAGGGCGCGGCTCCGCAGGCCCCCGCGGCGCCGGCGCCGCCCGGGCCCGGCGACGCGCCCGAGCAGCGCGCCCAGGGCGGCGCCCGGGGCGCCGCCGCGCCGAGGGCGAAGGCGTCGGCTGCGCGCAAGACCGTCGGAGGCGGAAGAGAGACCGATGCCGCTGCCCTTTGCCTCGTTTTCGCCTTTTTGCGCCTCCTGGGAGGCCCTCGTCGCCACCGCTGGATTCGCCTCGAAATCCTGGTCAGAACGCGCCCCGGGAGAGGTTCGGGGAGCGACGGCATCGGCAATTATTCTTTAGTGTCCCCAGTGAGAGTGGCCCTTCGCCGGAGTGACCTTGCGGGCTCACAGTGGTCCCCCAGCACTGGCCCGCGCGCTTGGATTTGGCCTACTCGCGGCCCCCTGCGGCCGCGCACCAAAGGTCACTCTTGCCTAGGGTCACTCTTTGTGTGCGCTCGAAGACGGGGCGCCTGCCCGCCCTGCTGGCGCAGCCCGGCGCCGAGCGGCTGCCGGCGGAGGGCCTCGACCTCGAGGTCCACAGGGGCCTCGTGGTCACGTTATCGGGGGGTGGTACGGTGAGGGGTTTTGGCTCAGCGTGTCGCGCCGCCGGTTCTTGCCCACCACGCTTCGGCGCGACACGCTATCTACGTCCTTGTCCCCGAGCGTCAAGGTCCCGAGCTGTTCCCAGCCTCCCGCCCCGCGGAGCGGAGCGACACGCTATCCGATCGCAGAGTCCCAGGGCAACGTTCATCGGCTGCAGATCCGAACCCTACCCTCGCCGATCGACGATCCAGGCAACTCGATGGGCGGCGGGGGTTGGGTTCGGAAACGTGGCGGAATTTACAACCCGACCACCACCTCTCATCGATTCAGGAAAATCAATGGCTGCTGGGGGTCGGGTTCGGACGTCGCCGCTTCTGGGCTCGTGGGGGGGCGCATCGACCCCCAATCGCCCATGGATCGCCGACAAGGGCCCTGCTAGCCCCAACCTGCCCAGGAGCGTGCGGGCTCGCTATCGGGGGCCCATGCTCGATGCTCGATCCATCGTCGGTGCATCGCCGCATCCGGCGCGCCCGCGCCGCCCGAGGCTCACATCGGACGAGTGCACGAAAAGCAGCGGCGGGCGTCGAGCCGCGGTTCGGCCGCGAGCGCGCCCCCAGGTGGAGGGCACGCGCGGCGGAGCGCCCTCGGGCGGCAAAGGCGCCGCGGAGCTCCCGAAGCTGAGCCTGCCGCAGAAGGCCCCGGGCGCGGTGCCGGGCGGCCAGGGCGCGCACGTCAAGTCCCACCGGGCCCTCCCGGCGCTGGGGCCGGTGGTGGGGAGGGGAAGCCCGCTGGTCGGTGGTCGGGAGACTCTCCATGGGATCCCCAGGGGATCCTATGGGATCCCCCCCCCTGGGATCCTATCCCCCCATGGGATCCCCCCCCATGAAGAGTCTCCCAAGGTGGCTCAGAGGAGGGGGTCCTGTTCGGCAGCAGATCATGGGAGTCTGGTGTGCCCTCTTCCTGTCGTCTCTAGCGTCGACTAGCGTCGATTCGCGTCTGGGAGTCGAGGAGATATAGCGCCGATTTGGCGTTGGTTAGCGTCGACTAGCGTCGATTTAGCGTCAGCGTCGATAGGGTCGATTCAGCGTCGATTAGCGTCGATTATCGTCGATTCGCAAGAGCCGAGGAGATGGCTTGGAAGGCTCCCATGAGTTGGGTCCTGAGGGATGGGGCCCAAGGATGGGAAGGGGAGCCAATGTGTGGTTTTAAGTCGTCTCAGGCACCTCGTCCTCGGGGCCCCATCCCTCAGGGCCCCATCTCAGGACCACCGGACCGGGATCGCCGTGGGGGTTGCTGAGGGATGGGGGAGGGTACCCATCGGTCGTTGAAAGTAGGTATTTTTGGATTCCCAGATTCCAATCTACTTTCAGCGCCTTCCTACTTCAATGATCGAGTGGCTTCACCTCTTCCGTCCTCTTTAGGGGGCGAGCGGACACCCAATCTACTTTCAACGCCTTCCTACTTCGTGTTTCTACGTACTTCTGCCGACCGATGGGTATGATTGTGGGTTGAAACTGCCCCCAACCGGTTGAGGGGGGTAGCTCCGCCAAGTGGGCGGAGCCCATTTAGCCCGGATCGCTGACCCCTGTACGCCATTTGGGGCATTCGCAATCCAGTGATAGGCCATGTGAGGCCATATATGGCCACCTTGGCATCCGCTTATAGCCCCCCTATCCCCTTAGCAAGTCCTGCGGTAATCCCACTAGGCCTCCTAGATGGGGTCCGAGTGGATGGGGTCGAAGGCTTCGGCTGCATCGGCGATGCATCGGCGATGCATCGGCGCTGCGGCGCGATCCTCTAACCCGATCTACTGAGGCCCCATTTGGGAGGCCTTCTTACGAACATCCATGAAACGCCGCCGTCCGCAATAATCGACGATCTGTTTTTTCAATCGGGGTGCAGTGCATCGATTTCGGCCTCAAGGGCTCGCCGCCAGCGGGCCCCAGGACCATCGCAAGGGAATGCAGGAGGAAAGAGCACCCCCGGGGAGGGGTCGGGCCCCCCGGGGCCGCGCACTGGAAGCAAAACAAGAGCATGGCGTCGGAGGATTGGGCCGGAAGCCCGCGGGCGCGATGCTCCCTGGTCTTGGTCAGAAGCCCTGGTGCTTGCCTCAGCAGCAGCATGAAGTCGGGCACGTCCCTCTACAGGAGGAAGGCTCAAACATGGTCCCAAAACGCCCCGGGGACGATGTGTTTAGCATCTTGCTGCTGTTTTGCTGTGTTGGCTCGCCGAAAATCCGCATGTTTGGTGATTGCTTCGCACTTGTGGATTCTCTGGCATGTGTTAATTCTTTCGCCCCAGGCCCGCCTGTATGGGGGACGTGCCCGACCTAACAGCAGCACGCTGGAGGGCTCCCCGCGGCGGCGCGCCGCCGATCCTGTGCTCTCTCGTGCTCCCCCCCGCAGGTGGCCGACCTGCCCAGGCCCCGGAGGGGGGCGAAACCCGCGCGACGGGCATTGGGCGTTGCGTAATGGAGGGGTCATAAATGGGGGGGTGGCGAGGGTGGTCCGAAAAGGTACCCAAACGGTACCTAAACGAGCCCCCTGGGGGTCCGGAGGGGCTCGAAAGGGGCACGAAAGGGGACCGTTTCTGACCCCCCCATTTATGACCCCCCCATGAAGCCACGCCCAAGGGCACAGAGTCGAGCACCATGTACAGTCGGGGCCTTGAAGAAGGAACGCTTTTCGCTGGGGAGGGGCTCGGTGTTCCCTCAGCGTTTCACAGCTTGCCTCAGGTTCCCCTGAGGTTTTCGAGGGGAGACCGACGTTCAACTTCTGGAGAACAGGGGCCTCGTTCCTTATTTAGGGTTCCTTAGGTCAACGCTTCGACGGTACACCGGAGAAAAACCCCAAGCAGTGGCTGGTTTTCGCTGAGGAGATCGCGACCGGGAGCCCGGGAGCCGGGGAGCCTCCTCCTCTTTCTCCTTCTCCTCCTCCTCCTCCTCCTCCTCCTCCTCCTCCTCCTCCTCCTCCTCCTCCTCCTCCTCCTCTTGCTCCTCCTCCTCCTCCTCCTCCTCCTGCTCCTCCTCCTCCATCTCCTCCTCCTCCTCCTCCTCCTCCTCCTCTCCTCCTCCTCCTCCCTCCTCCTTCTCCTTCTCCTTCCCAGAACCCACCGAAATCGGCCCGGAACCAACGAGAACCCGGGAGCCCGGGAACCGGGAACCCAGGAACCCAGCCTGCTACCAAAATCGACAGGGAATTTTCGCCAAATCTTCCAACTTCCGCGGGACCCCTTCAGTGCAAGCACTGATTGGGGAATCTGATTCATCAAAAAAAACACGGATTTCTTGGATCCGCGCTGGGCCCCCTTGGCGGCGCCTCCGGCGCCGCCCCTGGCGCTCTCCGCGCGCCAGGGATCCCGGGGTCCAGAGCGGATCCAAGAAATCCGCGCGGAGCGCCAAAAGTTTATGTTTATGTGGTTCTTTCTTCTTCTAATTGAGAAACCTCCCCCCGAAAAGCTGGGCCAGCGTGTCGTAGTTAATGACCGAGCACGTTCGCCCCTCAAGCGTGAACGGCAGAAGTTGGCCCAGACTCCTGCTGAGAAGAACTGTCCAAGAAGCTGGCTCAGATGACGAAGATGGAAACGAGGGTGAGGAGGAGCAGGAGGAGGAGGAGGAGGAGGAGGAGGAGGAGGAGGAGGAGGAGGAGGAGGAGGGAGGAGGAGAGAGAGGAGAGGAGGAGGAGGAGGAGGAGGAGGAGGAGGAGGAGGAGGAGGAGGGAGAGGAGGAGGAGGAGGAGGAGGAGAGCAGGAGGGGGAGGAGGAGGAGGAGGAAGGAGGAGGAGGAGGAGGAGGAGGAGGAGGAGGAGGAGGAGGGCCCGTGGGGCGGAGTCGTATCTGACCCCCCATCCCCCACCCCCCCCCCCCCACCCCACCCCCCTCGGGCCGCCACCCCCCCGACGGGGGAGGGATCAAAGGGAAGGGGCTTCCCTTTGACGTGGTTGCGACGTGGGTCGATTTCCCTCAAGGCCGCTAGAGCACTGCAACGACGACGGCGAGGACGACGACGACGACGACGACGACGACGACGACGACGACGACGACGACGACGACGAGGACGAACAACCCCTCACACACGCCGACACAGGGTCGGCGGGTTTTCGGCCGTGAGCGCTGGGAGGTCCGCGCCCATCCAGGGCGTCCGCGCGAACCTCCCGAAGTGTTCGGTGGGTGCGCCAAACAAGAGACGTGCCTCTCGACGGGCGCCCCACGAGAATGCCGCGTCTCTCGAGAGGCCCGCAGGGGCCCGGGGCAGTTTGCGAAGCTCGGGGTCGATGAAGGAAGGGCCCCTTCCTCACGTCAGGCTTTCCTACTGTGTTCCGAGACGTCCGACGCCGTGCTGCCTGTCCCAGCGTGGCTCCCCAGAGGCCCGGACCTCTTCCCAGGGGCCCGTTCTTCTCCCCGAGTCGCTCTAGGACGGTCCCAGGTCCTGGCGAGTGTCCCCAGAGGTTGACACTGCATACACAAAACAGTAAGCAACGTCATACACATGTAGACACGCATCGTTACAACAGTACGCACACAAAAAGTGTTATACAAACAACGAGAGCAACAATCAGTTTAATAGTGGTCGCTCTTATCTGCCCGCGTACCTGTCATCACGTATGTCTCAGACCCTCAGTGCCTGCCCTCTTCGTCTTCGATCGTAGCAGCCCATTGAACAGGGGATGAGAGGGCAGAGGAATGGAGCACGAGAGAGATTAGCAGGAGAGGGGGCTAGGAGCAGAAAGCACGTGGCAGAACTAGACATGCAAGTCGGGCGGGTAGACCCTAACGGGCTTGTCGGGAAGGCCGGCCCAGGCGGCCAGGTCGAAAATGCGGGTTGCTAAAGTGTGAGTCATGCATGCATGCATGCATCGCGAGAAAGTATGGAGCGATTGCGCGATTCTCAAGTAAATCGTGAGAAAGGCCCGAGCGAGAGCGTGATTTCTAAGTGTCGAGGGCGCGGCGTTTGAATACATTTCAATGGCAATCCCACGCGAGAGCGCGATCCCTGCATAGATTGTGCGAGAGCGCAATTTCAAAATTATCCCAGAGCGACCCTACCTAGGAGTTGGAGCCCCTAGGAGAGCAATATTAGTAGTAACGGTAAGCGCCGTCCTCCTCCTTCTCCTC
>CAUYUJ010001436.1:449294-509294 GCA_963575745.1 Prorocentrum cordatum | reverse complement strand
CAGCCTTTTATCGCAGCCCCTTTTGGCTCGGGCTGCCGCGGGGCGGCGGCGCGTCTCCTGCACGAGAATGGCGCTCCAGCAGGAGCTCCTTCAGCGCGCCGAGGGGGTGGGCCCCTTACTGCGCGCTGCGAGGGACCAGGGCGAAGCCGCGTGGAAGCAGGCGTCGGGTGCACAGGCTGCTCGGCTGGTCGAGCTCGTCGGATTGGTGCGCCCGCAGGGCCAGTTGCTCATTCGTCTCGCGGGTTTGGCGCAGCAAGACGGCTTCGCGCCTGCCGACGCACAGCTGTTGCAGAACGCCTTGGCCACGGCAGCCTCGAGCAGCGGCGGGGCGTGGAAGTCGCAGGACTTCGAGCATTTCCCGTATTTCTTGAGTGGTGAAGTGTGGGCCGTGCTCAGCGACCCCCATGGGGACGTCTTGCACAAGGCTCGGTCTGTTCTGTCGTTTCTCTCGTCGAAGCTGGGCCTCAAGAACCCGTCAGAAGGCACCCTCGCGCACGTGACGGCCCTCGTGACGATCTGCGTAGATGGGGCCCCAGCGGCCCGCAGCATGAGCCCCCACTTCTTGAAAGACACCTTTGACCACATCAAGACGATGTGGAAGGGCATGGTCAAGGCAGAGCCCTTGGAGAAGATGGCCGCGCTCCCAGCTGACCCCGACGCGTTCCGAGCTGCGTTCCCCGCCACGTGGGCCTCTGCGTACGGCGGCGGTGGTCCTGCGAGCATCGGAGTGTCTTTCGTCGATGTCTCCGTGGTGGCTAAATCGTTCAAGTGGCGCGAGAGGCAGCGCGCAGGGTCCGCGTCGTCGGCGCCACTTTTGCAGGCTCTGCAGAATATGATGGGTCAGACGCTGCAGCAGCCTCAGCAAGAGAGGCTCGCGAACGGTGCGGTGTTGACGTTCGCAGGGAAGCAGCCGCGCAGCCTCGCTGGCGTGCAAGCGGCTGCGACGTCGGCCGCAGGGCAGCTCGCGGTAACGGACCTCCCGCAGCAACAGCAGCAGCAGCAGTTGCAGCAGCAGCAGCAAGACAACTACAACCTGCAATTGCAGGTCAAGCAGCTCCAGGAACAGCTGCAA
This sequence comes from Prorocentrum cordatum, assembly GCA_963575745.1. NCBI lineage: Eukaryota > Dinophyceae > Prorocentrales > Prorocentraceae > Prorocentrum > Prorocentrum cordatum. Next base: position 508,222 of record CAUYUJ010001436.1, on the reverse strand, counting down.
CAGCAGCAGCAGCAGCAGCAGCATCAGCCGCCGCAGCCTCAGCCCAGTCAGTTCGCCCTCGAGGACGCCCACTCGGCGGGTGCCTCTGCAGGAGGGGCCCCGCAGGCGAAGAAAGCGAAGAAGGTGGACTCTGTGGAAGCAGCGGCCATGCAGGTACACGCTGCCATGCAGCAGGAGAAGGAGACCAAGGCCAAAGCGAAGGCCAAGGCGAAGCCCGCTGCCAAGACATGCGTGCTGAAGAAACCAGCGTCGGCACCTGTTGGCAAGGCGGCGGTGGTGACCAAAATCAGCGTGGAGAACACGCGCAGCCAGTGCGTCGCGCACTACGGGAGGGGCCCTGGCTCGACCAAGGTGTTCAAATGGGGCCCGAACACAGGCTACACGAAGGAGACGTCCGAGAAGGCCGCCAAGCAGTGGATCGAGAATCGGCTGCGCGTCGGCTGAGGGGGTGACGGCTACGCGTAGCTGTCGGCACGACGCGTGCCATATTCAGTGCAGCCATGCCGACGGATGGCCGTCAGTATGAGCACTTTGCCATGACGTGGGTAGTGCTACGGATGGCATCGGCTTTTGGTTTCTTCGCCTGGCGCGCGTTGCGCTCGTGATGAAGCTCGTTCTTCTGTGAACTCGTTGCACCTCTATGCGCGCCACTGCTTTGAAAGAAAAGGCGTTGAAAAAAGTGCGGGTCAACCGCTTTCAGCGGATCATCCGCTACTTACCACGTTGTGCCAGGTCGGGGCAGGGAGGTCTGAGCAGGAATATGGAGGGATGGCATGACTAGGAAGGGATGAGACCGAGCAGAAGTTTGCCAGTGAAAAGGGAACCGCCGCTCTGGTCCAGAACCGCCCCCGCTCTGAATCGAAGCCACAGGGGCAGAACGGTGGCGGTTCTAGGCCAGAACGGTAGCGGTTCTGGACCAGAACGGGCAAAAATGGAGGTTCATGCGCGTTCGATGCCGTAGCCGTTTGCGCTCGCAGGGGCGCGCGCGGGCGCGCGCGGCGGGCTCGGCGCGCAGGGCGCCATGGCGGCGCCGAAGAGGTCCGCCTTCGAGGACCTCCAGAGCTTCTTCGAAGAGGCCGACGGTGCGTTCGATCAGATGGACGCCGAGAGGTCGCACGTGATCGGCTGCCTCAGGAAGGTGCTCGAGGACTCTGGCCACGTGGAGGCTGCGGACGTCCGCGACACCCCGCTGGAGGAGCCTGCAGCTGCTGCTTCGAGCTCTGCTGCGTCGGCGACTCTTGAGGTGGAGGTCGATCGCCCCGTTCGCCCTCGAGAGCAGGTCGTCGACGCCGACGCTCTGGAGCGCTCGGTCGACAACGTCCTGCGTGAAGGCGACGCGAACTCCGCGGGCGACGCGCCCATGCCCGACGGCGCGGCGGAACGCGTCCAGCAGCTCATGCTGCGGGATCCAGAGTTCGCGCGGATCGCCTTGCTCATGGTGATGAGTCCGCTCTCCGTGGACTGGAACGACCCCGCCGTCATCAACGTCGAGAAGACGCTGATCTTGGAGTTCCAGTGCCACAAGAAATTCAGGCAGCGGGGTCCCCCTGGCCCATTGCAGGGAGGGCCCACGGAGTGGAGGGGCCAAGCCTGGAGGCAGAACAGCGGTCGGTGGGGCTCCCGCGGCGGCCGCAGCGTGCGGCTTGCCGAGTTCCAGGCGAAGTTCGGCAAGGAGCGAGGCACGGAGGCTTTCCTCGAGGACGAGGACCGACGCCGCAGCTTGCGGCAAGACAGCTTCGTGGCGAAGTTCGGCATGGAGCGAGGCACCCAGGCCTTCCAGGAGGACGAGGCCGCTCGCGCGAGCAAGTCCAAGGCGGTCGCGCGCATGATGGCCGCCCCACCGAAGGCCCACCAGCCGAGGATGGTGCTGCCGACGGTCGACCCTCCGACCAGCAAGGCGCGCCCGACGCCCAAGATGGTCGCGCCCGTGCCGATCGCGCGGCCCGCGGCCAAGGGCAAGAGCAAGGAGGCGGTCTCCAGCAAGGGCACTGCTGGCAAGCACGGCAAGGGCTCCGACGAGGACACGGACAAGGGCTCCGACAAGGGCGTTCGCAAGGGCACGGCCGTCAAGAGCAAGGGCGGCCACAAGGGCGCGGACAAGGGCAAGGACGCGCACGTGGTCAAGAACGTCCTCCAGCCCACGTCCAAGCGCCCCGCGCCTCGGACGCCGTCGCCGCATCGCAGGCCTAAGCGGCGGGCGACCAATTCGCAGGACGCCAGCGGGCGCGGGCCGTTGCACTTCCTGTGACGCGCGCTATTGTTCTTGGAAAAAAATACGCGTACTTCCTCGGCGGCTCATCCGCCATGGCGGTTTATCCGCCTGTGTGTGCACGAGTGTCGCTGCGCGCGCGTCACGCGTGTGCTTCCTCGGCGGCTCACCCGCCATGGCGGTTTACCCGCCTGTGTGTTCGCCACGCACATGCTCTCGCACCGTTTTTTCTGTATAGGCGTTTTGGCTCGAACGCGAAGCGCACGTGGGCCGCCCGTCGCCGCCAGCTTCCGCATCCATGTCGGACGCTGCGTCCTCCTCCGCTGATGTCCAGCCTGCTGCCGCGCACGCTGACGACGGAAGCCCGACGTGGATCATGTGGGGTGGGAAGTGCCCCTTTGGCTCGCAGTGCAGCAAGCGCTCGGCGACCATCAAGTCGTGCCACTCGTACGAGGATGCCGTGGAGTCGATCATCCATCACTTGGTGACGTCGCCCTACCACGAGCTCGAGCGCTCCGAGGCTGAATCGGCCGTCGACTTCAACTTGATCGAGTCCTGGGAGGTCGACAAGAAGAAGTGGGCCGAGGAGCAGGACAGGTGGCAGAAGAAGCAGCGCAAGAGCTTGCCGTGGCAGCCCACCGCGGAGCCCGCCATCAGCGCGCCGCCGACGGGTGCTGGCACGGGTCGCATCACGCTCTCGGAGATGCAGGTGAGGGCCTGCGTCGACTCGCTGAAGCGTGCCAAGGTCTCGGCGGAGAGCGCGGCCAACCTCTGCGCCAAAGCGGCTCGGGCGTTCAACGAGGAGGTCACGTGCATCCAGCAGTGCGTCGAGGTGATCGAGTCGTACGTCCAGCCGACGCGCGTGCTCCCCCTGCGCTAGGCTGCTGGCGGAGCTCAGGTTTTGGCCACGCGCGTCGGCGCCTCGCTTAGCACGCCCACGTCGGGTGCTCATTCGCGGGCTCGGACGCCGAATCTTTGCTGGGAACACCAGCACACCTTCCTCGTCGCTGCGCTCATCATCTTGGATCATTGTCACGAGCGGTTCACTCGCTGATCGGCGGATCATCCGCCAAGGGAAGGGCATCGGCGGGTCGACCGCCATACAGCGGATCATTCGCTACTCAACGATGTGACCGATAACAACCGATAACGACCGATAACGTTTCGATAACGATGTTATCGGATCGACCGATAACAACCGATAACGCCGATAACGCTATGTTATCGGCAACGAAACCACATCCGATAACATCAAAATAACATCCGATAACGTCCGATAACGTCCGATAACGTCCGATAACGGTTATCGGAGCCGAAATTGCATCCGATAACGTTGTTATCGGGTGTTATCGGTGATCGCTATCGGATGTTATCGCATGTTAGCGCGACATCCGATAACTGTTATCGGTATGTTATCGGTTGTTATCGGATGTTATCGGATGTTATCGGTATGTTATCGGGCTTATCGGATGTCATCGGCCGTCATCGCCCTCCTCCGCGGTTTCAGATATTTTGCCGCCCGCCATCTTGGACATCCACCTTCGCCCGCCCTGAAGCTCAAACCGAGCGTGCGAATGAAATCGAAACAAATCCTCCTTTTCCTCTGGCACACTGAGCGTGGTACTCCGTTTATCTTACCCCTCCCTCGTCTCGATTGAAACCGTTCTGCTATAACGAAGCGCGACTCGATAGGATCCGTTCTTCTCTTCTCTCCGCGCCTTCGCGTACCTCCAGGGGAAAACATTTGCACAGATCGTGTTCTGGACCAGTTGTTTTTTTCTCTCCACGTACCGCATCCTCCTCTCCTCCATCCGCAGCCGTTGTGCTTGCAGGGCAACGCGCGCGGGCTCCTTGCTTCTGCGCCCCCGTGTCCCATCTCGCCTCTCGCGGTTCCGATGTCGCTGCAGTTGGCCTTGATGCCACCGCCTGCCGCGGCGCCCGTGCCGACGGCTAAGGCCAAGGGCAAGGCCAAAGCCAAGGCCAAGTCGAAGAGCAAGACGGCCACCGTCGAGATGGCGAATGACGCAACAGTTGCTTGGTGGACAAAGTTCAAGTCGCCTGGGTCGGTTGTCTCTGGCTCGGAGGCTGCCGATAGCCCGACGGCGACGACGCTGGCGCTCGCAGCTCCTGAGGTGGCCGACTTGGGAGACTTCGAGGATGCGCCCGAAGGCGACGATGTTGCCTCGTCGGGGGCCGCTGCCTCGTCCGAACCGCTTGCCGTCGAAGACGCCGCCTGCTCGCCGACTCCGACTCAGGAGGTGGCAGACAAGGCTTCTCCCCCGGTGCTCAAGCCGACTCCCACTCCAGGCGAGGTCTTCGTCTGGCAAGGTCCTGAGGTCAAGCACGAGCCGTCGAACCCAACGTGCTACAGGTGCAAGCAAGAGGTCGATGTCTTGAGGGCACCACTGATTGGGAAAGGCCAGGGCTCGTGGAAGTGCGAAAAGTGCAACACGCGCGGAACGCAGTTGTCCCGCTTGTTCGGATCGTGGCCACCTGCCAGCTTCAGGAGGCTTGACTCCTCAGTGCAAGCGAAGTTCTGGCAAGATGCAAAGGAGAAGGCTGGTAAGGATCAGCTCGAGGAGCTGTTCGTCCAGACTCTCGCGACGACTCGGATCGAGCAGGAGGTTGCCCAAGTGGGCGGGGAGTATCTGCCGTTGTCAGTTTACGCCCAGCGTGGGTTCGATGTTACACGCATCGAGAAGGAGTGCAAGGACACCGAGGAACACAAGATCCTCGGAACTTGCTACCGCGTGGACATCAGGGGTGGCTATTCGAAAACGATCGAGCAGCTCGCCCGCGCCGAGGTGCAGGAGCTGAAAGCGAAGGCGAAGGCGCCGCCTCCGACGCAGCCGACGCAGCCAGCTCCAGGCAAGAGCGAATCAGATGATTCGGAAAGCGGCTCGAGCAAGACGAGCAGCAAGAAGGGGAAGAAGTCGAAGAAACAGAAGAAATCCAAGAAGCAGTCCAAGAAATCCAAGAAGGCCGACAAGAAGGACAAGCGCGACAGGAAGGACAAGAAGTCCAAGAAGCGCGCAGCGTCCTCGACCTCGGATTCGGATTCGGACTCGAAGTCTGAGAATGACAAGGGCCTGCAGGCGAAACAGAGGAAGCTCGAGCAAGAGAAAGCCAAACAGGCCAAGAAGAACGTTGCCCTGGCGACCCGCGTCTTGTGCAAGATCGAGAGGCCCAGGATTTCTCTTGATCGCGATCTCAAGGATCCGATGTCGAAGCACGTGCCGAAGTACACCATCGACCCAGCCAAGAAAAAGCTCAAGGAGCTTGAGAAGCTTTACTCTGAGTTCAGGAAGGTCCACGACGAGCGTGGCATGGGGGGTGAGGTGACGACAACGGTGGCTGAAGTGGATGACCTTGTGAAGACTTCGATCGAAGCTGCCGCGCTCCTTTCCAAGCTGCTGAGCACTGCGAAGAGCAACGTTCCGAGCGGGGACGACGTGTAGGCTCTCCCCGTCTGCGTCTGCCGCGACCGCCCGTCTTCTCACTGCCCGTCCGAGTCTCTGCGGAGACGACGTGTTAGGTCGGCGCTGAAGTCGCGCGGGAGGCACCGTGCATGCTTCCAGCCAGCTTTGGCTTCAGGTCCGCCCTGACGACGAGGGGCTGACATGACCCAGCGCTCGATTAGCCCTGCAGTTTGCCATGACGTGGGTAGTGCCACGGATGGCGCCCGACCGCGCGAGCCCCGACTGCACTTGCTAGTCTCAGGGGACACGCCGCGATCACGGGATAGCGCTCAGTTTGCAGTAGCGCTCGGGGTTAACTCACACCGACTTCAATGGGAAGTTGCTCGTGGAAAACCCATCGATAAAAAAAGCGGTTCAACCGCTCGGCGGATCATCCGCCAATCATTTTCTTCCTCTTCTCAAGCTCAGCCGCGGCTCAACCGCTGAAAAATCCATCAATCAAAAAAAAGCGGATCAACCGCTCGGCGGATCATCCGCCAATCATTTTCTTCCTCTTCTCAAGCTCAGCAGCGGTTCAATCGCTGAGCAGGTTATCCGCTAGTCGCTCATTCCTTTCGTCGGCCATTTCTTCCTCTCATCCACCGTACTTCCATTCCTCCTCCTCCTCCTCTTCCTCGGAGTCACAAGGACTTATTGGCCTCGGTGCAAGGGGGGGTGGAACGACCCAGACGACGTCGACGAGGGGTCGCGTTCCACCCCCCGAGGGTTAAAACTGAGGCCAAACTGGGGCCTCAGTTTTAACCCTCAAGCGGGCCAGGTCACCGTAGGCCATGGGCGTATACGCTGTCCTTTCATCTGATCGCTCCTGATCGCTCCTTCCTTGCGTTCCCCGTGCTTCCATTCCACGCCTCCTCCCGCTCCTCTCCCTCCTCCTCCTCTCCCTCCTCCTTCGCCTCGCCCCCTTTCACACATCCCTTCCCCTCACTCCCCCATCATCCTTCTCCTGCTGCTTGTGCTGATGTAGGTTCAGCATCTCCGCCCCGTCGTTCTTTCCGCAGCCATTTCAGCATCGGGCGATCGGCGCCCTGTCCCGCCTCCCGCCCCTCCACCGCTGCCTCCCCGCTCGCCTCTGTCGGCCATGGAGCCGCTCGCGAAACGGCAGAGGATCCTCGATATGTTGAGCAGGCGGAACTTCAGCGAGAGCGACGTCGTGGCGGCGCTCGCCGCGCTGGGAAGAGATGAAGCGGCGTCTCGGCGAGATGTGCGGGAGTGCGTGGATACGTTCACTGCGGACGTTCTCGTTCAGCTTACGCTGCAAAAGCAGGGTGGCGACGCCTTTGACTGGACCATCGCCAAGTATCAACTTCTCCTCCCGAGGTGTCTTGCCCAGTGCGCGGGTTTCAGAGAGGAGTTCGAGAATGCAGTGGCGAGGTCACCGAATAGTTTCGACAGGCCGTGGCGCCTGGCGCTGTACATAGATGACGTGGTGCCTGGCGATGTTTTGAGGTTGAACAACAAGCGAAAGACCACGTGCTGGTATATAGGCATACTTGAGATGGGACGCTATCTGCGATGCGAAGAGGCATGGCTGCCCGTTGGCGTGCTGCGCGCCACCATCGCTAAAGATCTGCAGGGAGGCTTCCCAGCTGCGGCCAAGGCGCTCCTGCGTTCGCTCCTGCTCGGCTCCGACAGCGTCGCCGTGGCAGGCGTCAGCGTGCCGTGCGGTGGCCAATCGCGGATTATGTATTTCAAGTTTCAGCGGTTGATCGGTGACGAAGTTGCGACGAAAGCGTTCTTCGACACGAAAGGCTTTGGCGGCATTAGGTGTTGTTCCATATCGTGCAAGAACGTAGTGAAGCTGAACAAAGATGGCGTGACTGATTCGCTCGCCGATCATCAGACTGGCACGTACCTGGTCGACGTTTCGTGCTCTGACCCCTCGCAGTTCGACCCGATGTCAGACGAGGACGTTTGGCGCACGCACGATATTCTGGATGCCGTGCGCAGGAATGGGGGTGCGTTGAAAAAGGCACAGACAACGATGGGATTTTCTTTGAACGAACACGGCGTTCTGGCCGACAAGGATCTTCGCCCACACGTGTTTCCACATTCCTGCCTGCTGCGCGATTGCATGCACGTGTACCTGGCAGGCGGCATCGTGAATATCGAGATTGGCTTGCTTTTTAATGGTGTTGCTGAGTGTACTCCTGGTTTTTCCTTCCGTTTGCTGAAGACGTTCGCCGAGGCCGACTGGCATTGGAACCCAGGAGGGCTGACCAGGAGCGAGTTCGCTGACATATTCAACGGGTCTCGGGAGATGGCGTGGAAATCAAGCGGTGTCTTTCGCGCGGGGGCATCTGAACTCTTGTCTGCATTCCCATTCATCAGATACTTTGTTGTTGAACACGTTCCCGCGCACAAGGTGCAGTTGGAGCGCCAGAGCTACCTCCGTCTCTGTGACGTTCTGGACAGCATCAACGAGGCAAAGCACTATTCCACGCCCGTTGCTATGAAAGATATCATGCGGCGTGCAGTTGGCCGTTTCCTTGACGCGCATAAGGCCGCGTACCGCCTCGACTCCATCGTCCCAAAACACCATTATCAGTGGCACGCTGTGTCAGACCAAGAGGACGACATATTTCTTGATTGCTTTGTGCACGAAAGGAAGAACAAGATCATGAAGCAATCAATGACCCACATCGCGAACACGGCGGCATTCGAGAAAAGCTCGGTCCAGCAGCTTCTCGTCAAGGTGTTCCCAGCGATGGACAAAGTCAGGATGACCGAATTGTGCGAGCCCGTGGCGGTGAGCCAGCCGTTGTCCGACAAGTTTGGCCAGGTTTGCGTCGTGTCCAAACAGATGAGGTGGCGGGGCTTGCTGCTCAGAGTTGGCAGCGTGGTTTTCATTCAGAACGCGGCGGTCGAGGTTCAAGCGTGCTTGTCCGCTGGTGGCGTTCTAGCGCTTATCGTGGGAAAGCTTGCGCTGGTGCGTCGCGAGCCGCTCGGTGGGTACTCTATCTGGACTAGAACGGGACAGTCGGAGCTCCTGGTGCCCGAGGGCGCGCGCAAGGCGACTGGATGGTTCCTCAAGAGCGACAACGCGCTGGTGGTGATTCACTGAGCTCGGAGAAAATCATCTTGAAAAAAAAAAAAGCGGATCAGCCGCTGTAGCGGATTACCCGCTCATCCGCCCCTCCTCATCATCGTGCTCACCACCGTCATCATCATCACCGTCGCTCCTCCACGTCATTTTTTGTCAGTTGGCCCAGGGAAAAAAAGCAACGGCCGCTAGCGGATAAGCCGCCACATGCGTCGCGTCCCCCCCTCCTTCCACGTCTTCCTCCGCCGCCTGCCTCTCCGCTCGGCTCTCCTCCTTCATTTTCTGTGCCGCGATTTTTTTTTCTGCGTCAGCCCGTTCAGGTGGCCCTTCTTAGGTTAGTTAACTTAGTTGACTTATTTGAAACACCTTTTTTTGTATATGTTGCATGTTATGTCGGATACATATCCCTAGGTATGTTCTATCCGCAGATGTTATGGACATGTCAACACCTATAAGGTACTATATTGATAATGCAAACATGTCCAGACATATAACTAGGGATCGTGTTGCTTATAACAAGGGATATCGCAGGTTATAAATCGTACAAGCTACAACAACTCTGTCGGCCATCCAAGCTGGGCCGATTCTGGAGCGGCTTTGGGCCGGACGCCCGAGCCGGCGCCCGTACGTGGTGCTTCTCTGCTTCTGGCGCCTGCGCAGCTTCCCGAGCCGCTTCTGGAACCATATCTGGGCCGGTCCAGCGATAGGTTTCCTGGATGTGCTGAACCATCCAACTTTTTGAGACTTCTGCGTCTCAAGGATAGGGAGAGAAGACAGTAAAGGAGGATCAAAAAGCAACGTCGCTATGAACGCTTGGCTGCCACAAACCTTCTACTTACTTGGACTACTACTACCGTTACCACTACTACTAGTGCTACAGCCGCAACAACAATATCATCAACTGCTGCTACTACAACTACTCATCCTTCCTCCCCCTCCTCCCCCTCCCTTCTCCTCCTCCCCCTCCCTATCTCTCTCATCTCCCCCTCCTCTTCCTCTTCCTCTCCCTCTGAGATGCGGGGCATGCGCAAGGCGATTGCGAAGGCGATGTGCCGTCCGAGCTATGGATGTTGAAGTTCCTCGGAAGAGGTGGTGGCCAAACCTTCTTGGGCGGGATATCTGGGTGAGGGAATATCGGATCCCGCATGCCAGAAAAATCCCCCATGATGGGGTGTGTTATCCAGATGGATGCATGTGTCATGTGGAAGCATGGCGCATGAGGGTAAAATGATTGTTGTTGTTGTTGTTGTTGTTGTTGTTGAACATTATTTATTCTAAAGAATAATTATTGTTGGGCCCCCTGGTGCGCGCCCCCCCTGCGCCGCCTAGGCCGCAGCTACATTTTCATCATTTTCGTGAGGAAGCCTCAGAAAAGAGGGTGTGTACAGGATCCGGTTGTTTTGTTGTAATCCGCTTTCCCTTGCAAAAAACAATAGAAAATGACATTTCTTGTTCTAATATAATCAAATTTCAAGAATCCCTTGCAAAAAATAAGGTAAAGTGGACATTCGCGCGCGCAAGACGAAATCCTTCCAAAACCTTAGTGTTCGCAGCGATTTTAACATAAAAACATCAAAAAACCAATGGTTTTTCAACAAAAAATTGTCAAAATCTCATCCCGCGCGCTCTTGCGGATTCGTAGGAAACCCAACACTTTTTAAACATTTCTGTCAAACGGGCTTTTGCGAGCAACTTTTTCGAACTTCTGCGACAACGGTTGCGCACCTGCCAGGGCCATCATCCCTGTCAAATAATACCATGCGGGACACATTCGTTTTTTCTTCGCGCGCGCACGCCGAAATCTCCAAAAACCATTGGGCTTCTTAAGAATTTTAGCACCGCGCATCATAAAATCACACGAATCGCACCGTAGGTCCTCGAAAAACACCTGCACGACTTTTCAAAATTTCTACCCGCGCGCGCTGTCCGAATCCTAAAAAAACCAATGGTTTTCCAACATTTATGTTACATGAGCTCGCGCGAGCTACTTTCGCACGCTCTTGCAACGGGGTTCGCGCGCCTGCCAGGGGCCACAATCCCTTGCGGTTGCGCCATAGGTTGCGCCCTCGGCCGCCGAGAATAAAACGTCCCCCTATTGGTTGCGCCATAGGTTGCGCCCTCGGCCGCCGAGAATAAAACGTCCCCCTACTGGTTGCGCCATAGGTTGCCCCAGGAGGCCTTCAAGTTGCCTGGGTTAACAAGGCTTAACAACTTCTGTGGGTGTACGAACGTAGGCTTAACAACTTCTGTGGGTGTGTACTCCACGCCAGTGTAGTAGCCACGGTCGTCCGCAGGCCACGAAGTGAAGTGTCCGAACGTCATAGGGCGGGAAGCTGGGTGTGGGTGGTGGCGAAGAGTCGTGTGGATATTTGGTAGAGCTTGCACTGCCCCCCCACAAAGTGGGGGTATTGGCTGGCGTCGCATGAAAACCCTGGCACTGGTGAGAACATTGAGCGTTCGGGTAAAGTGATTGTTGTTGTTGTTGGTGTTGTTGTTGTTGTTGTTGAATTTCCACACTTGAAGAATAATGGTTGTTGATCCCCCCTCCGCTGACCATTCTAGATGTTCAAATCAAGTGCCTCCACTGGGGCTCGCTCCCTCTTAACAAACAAAAAAAACGAAAATCACGGGTTTCAAACTGGGCACCTGGCCCCCGGATTACAACAACAGCAGTGGCTCCCGCTTGACACGTCCTCACAATTTGAACAGGACCCCCGCTCCCGCCTGAGACGTCCTCGCATGTTAGACGGGAGCGCGCTCTCGCTTCGGATTCCAAACAAATTATTCAGGAATCGTTCTCTCGGCGCTCTGGAGTCGCAATCTCGCTGGAGACTTGCTTGCAATGTACTCAGGGATCGCGCTCTTGCGTTGGAATTCCCCGCCATTTATTCAAGCGCCGCGCTCACGACAGTCAGGCACCTAGGAGTCGCGCTCACGCTTAGGAGTCCATCACAGCTTCGTGGCCCCGTTGCACCCCTTCGTGGCCCCCATCACTGCCCTTCGTGGCCCCGTTGCAGCCCTTCGTGGCCCGCTCGCTGCCTTTCGTGGCCCCGTTGCAGCCCTTCGTGACCCGCTCGCTGCCCTTCGTGGCCCCGTTGCAGCCCTTCGTGGCCCCCTCGCTGCCCTTCGTGGCCCCGTTGCAGCCCTTCGTGACCCCCTCGCTGCCCTTCGTGGCCCCGTTGCAGCCCTTCGTGGCCCCCTCGCTGCCCTTCGTGGCCCCGTTGCAGCCCTTCGTGGCCCCCTCGCTGCCCTTCGTGGCCCCGCTGTCGCTCTTCGTGCCCCCCTCGCTGCCCTTCGTGGCCCCTCGCTGCCCTTCGTGGCCCCATATATGTATAGCCTTCGTGGCCCCCGCTCGTTCGCGCCCGTCGTGACCCCATATGCGTGCGCTTCGCGGCCCCGCTGTCGCTCTTCGTGCCCCCCTCGCTGCCCTTCGTGGCCCCGTTGCTGCCCTCAGTGGCCCCGTCTTTGCCCTCTGCGGCCCAATACACGCATGCCCTTCGTGGCCCCCGCTGTTTCCCGCCCGTCGTGGCCCCATACGCATGCCCTTCGTGGCCGCGTTGTCGCATTTTGTGGCCCTTTCGCTGTCCTACGCGGCCCCGCTGCTACCCTCAGTGGCCCCGTCGTTGCCCTCTGTGGCCCGGCGTTTCTGTGCCCTTGGTGGCCCCCGCTCGTTCGCGCCCGTCGTGGCCCCATACGCATGCCCTTCGTGACCCCGCTGTCGCCCCACGTGGCCCCCTTCCTGCCCTTCGTGGCCCCGTGGTCGCTCTCGCTCTCGCCTTCGCTCGTCGTCGTCGCCGCCGCCGTCGTCGTCGTCGTCGTCGTGGTCGGTCCCCTGTCCGTCCCTCTTGGGGTCGGGTTGCCGCCGATCAGCGCTGCCGCTGGCCAGGCCGACGTGCGCGGCCGCCCCGCCGCTTGCCCGGGCCCGGCCTGCAGGGAAGAAAGATATACCCCCCAAAAGGGCACGATCGAACACGAAGAGGGCGGGTATCGAGGGTTTGGGAAATACACGTTGGATGATTCTCGAACAGGTAAGAGCGAACAGTCTTAACATCATGATTGCTGTTGCTGCTGCTGTTGTTGTGAACCAGGAGGGGGCAACAGCACGGTTTCGGGACACCTCCCCTTGTGAGAAACAGGATGCGCGCCCCGGGAGAAGCATTTAGATGGACAAACGTACAGTGGCTACAGCAGAAGGGGGTCAACAATGTTTTTTCCAGAAATACGGGCTCGTCATCAACAACGACAGAAACAACAATCATCATCAGTTCAAGAATGTTCGCTCTTATTTGATAGCGGGCCATCCAACACGCAGATCCCAAGTTCTCGATACCCGCCCACGTCGTGTTCGAACGTACTTAATTGGGGTATATAGCTCTTACATTTAACGCGTATGTCGCGCAGCCCCTAAGGTAGGGGTTAAAGGAGCATGGAAGGAAATGGGCCAAGGGGGGGGGAGGAGGATGGAGCACGAGAAAAGGTAACAGGACGTGGGCTTGGAGCAGCAATCGGGTGACAGAACCAGACGGGCAGATCTGGTGGATGGACCTGACAGGCGGGTCAGGAAGGCGGGCCCGGGCGGCCAGGTCGAGCAGGCGGGTTGCTGAAACGTGTGTCTTGCAGGGATCGCGAGGAAGTCTCGAGCGACAGCGCGATTTCCAAGTATATCGTTAAGACATTCAGAGCGAGAGCGTGATTCCTGACCGTCGAGGGCGCGGCGTCCTAATACATCGCGAGGGAATCCCACTCGAGAGCGTGATTTCTGCATACGTTGTCAGGAGGTCCCGCGCGAGAGCGCGATGTGGGAGTATATGGTGAGAAAGTATTCGGCGCGGCCGGGGGGCAACAACCCAATTTGGTGGCACACCGTTTTTCGTTGTAAAATCAGGGTGCGGGCCCCGGAAAAAAAAACATTGCAATTGATCAATAAAATCATTACCTACCGCGCGGCGGGGATCACCAATAATGTTTGTTTTTTCTTTAGGATGAGAACTCACCAGCAACAACAACACTGTTCAATGTAATACCGCTCGCTCTAATCTGATCGCGGGCCACTCAACACTCATATCCCAAGTCCTCGATACCCGCCCTCGTTTTTTTTTCGTTTGTACTCAACTTGGAGGTGTCTATCCATCTTACCTGCAACGCGTATTGCGGGCAGCCCGTAAAGCAGGGGAAAAGGGACACATGGAAGGGATAGACAAGGGGGAGGAAGGAGGATGGAGCACGGGAGAAATTAGCAGGAGGGGGGCTGGGAGCAGAAACCAAGCTGCAGAACTAGACGAACGTATCGGGCGGGCCGGGAAGGCGGGCTCAAACGGCCAGGTCGAGCAGGCGGGTTGCTCAAGCGTGATTATTGCATGCATCGCGAGGAAGCTTCGAGCGATAGCGCGATTCCCAAATATGTCGCGATGACATCCACAGCGAGAGCGTGATTCCTGAGTGTTGAGGACGCGGCGCCAGAATACATTCAAAGGAAATCCCGCGCGAGAGCGCGATTCTTGTGTATTGTGAGGACGTCCTGCGCGACAGCGCGGTGAGGAAGTATCAAGCGGGAGCCGTTGTTGTTGTAGTTCGGTGCCCGATAAGCAAAGTTTGGTGGCACCTCGCTATCCTTTGAACAACATAATTCGAGCTCCAGGAGAAGCATTCTCACTAACAAGATACAAGGGCGGACGGAAGAGGATAGCAACACGATTTATGAGTTCGACATCGGCATTCAACACAACAACATCAACATCAGCAGCAGCAACAGCATTTTGTAAGACTGTTCGCTCTTACCTGCTCGCGTGCCATTCAACATGTAAATCCCAAAGCCCTCGATACCCACCCTCGTAGTTTTCGACTGTGCACCCTTGGGGGTCTATTTCTTTCATCCGCAACGCGTATTGCGTGCAGCCCCTGGGGCAGGGGAAGCAAAGGACGGCTGGAAGGAAAGGGACAAGGACACGGCAGGAGGATAGAACACGAGACACAGTAGCAGGACGGGGGTTAGGAACAGAAAACACGTTGCAACGCCAGACGGGCAGGTCGGGCGGGTAGACCCTAACAGGCGGGTCGGGAAGGCGGGCCCGGGCGGCCAGGTCGAGCAGGCGGGTTGCTGGAACGTGCGTCCTGCAGGGATCGCAGGGAAGTCTCAAGCGACAGCGCGATTCCCGAGCAAATCGTGGGGACATCCACAGCGAGAGCGTGATTCCTAAGTGTCGAGGGCGCGGCGTCATAACACATTTGAAGATATCCCGCGCGAGAGTGCGATTTGGTTATATCGTGCGAGGGGGTGTCAAGCGCGAGCCGCTGTTGATGTAAACGGGGGACCAGCCACCCAGTTTGGAGACACATTGTTTTCTGTTGGTAAAACAAGCAGTTTGCGAGCCCTGGGAAATCATCTTAATTGAACAACATAGTGGTTAGTGGGGAGGGATATCAACCACGATTAATCATCATAAGGGAGAACTTGGCAACAGAAGGCGCAACATCAACACCAACAGCCACCAACCATACCAATAACAACATTAACAGCAACAATCTCAACACAGACAATGACAACGACGACAACGACACCGACCGCTACAACAATAGTAACCATGACAACAACTACATCGGCAGCAACAAGAAAAACAACATCAACAGCAACACTCAGTTTAAGACTGCTCGCTCTTATCCCCTCGCGTGCCGCTCAACATGTATATCCCGCAACCCTCCATGCCCGCCCCTTTCGTCTTCGATTGTACCCCCTCGGGGCTATATATCTTTGTTAACTGCAACGTGTATCTCGTTCAGCCCCTAAGGCAAGGGGAAGGGAGGACGGATAAAAGAAAGGGACAAGGGGGAGGAAGGAGGATGGAGCACGAGAGAGAGTAAAAGGACTGCGGTTAGGAGCAGAAAGCACGTGGCAGAACCAGACGGGCAGTTTGGGCGGATAGACCCTAACGGGCGGGCCGGAAAGGCGGGCCCAGGCGGCCAGGTCGAGCAGGCGGGTTTCTGAAATGTGAGTCCTGCAGGGATCGCGAGGAAGTCTCGAGCGACAGCGCGAGTCCCAAGTACATCGTGAGGAAGTCCACAGCGAGAGCGTGATTGCTGAGTGTCGAGGGCGCGGCGTTTGAATAAATTGTGACGAGGTCCCACTTTAGAGCGCGATTTCTGCAGACATTGTGAGGAAGTCCCGCGCGAGAGCGCGATGTGGAAATACATTGAAAAAGTATCAGGCGGGAGCCGCTGCTGCTGTAAACCAGGTGCTGACAACCCAGTTTGGTGACACTTCGCTTTCCCTTCTAAACAACATTGTACGAGCCCTGGGAGAAGCACTTCAATTGACAAAATGGAATGGTTACCGGAGGGGGACCAACAAGAGTTAATCTTTAGACGTGGCGAATCAACAATAAGAGCAACACCAACAAACATAAGAACAACACAACAGCAGCAACTACAACAAACATATATCTAAGGTTGTTCGCTCTTATTCGCGCGCGCGCCACTCAACACGTATATCACAAACCCTCGATTCCCGCCTTATTCGTCTTCGATCATACCCCCACAGGGGGGTACATATTTCTAAGCATGCATCGCGTGTTGCATGCAGCCCGTATGGTCGGGGAAGCGAGGACGTATGGAAGGAAGGGGCAAGGGGGAGGGAGTACAGGAACAGGGCCAGGAGAAGAAGACAATTGGCAGAACCAGACGGGCAGACCGGGCGGATAGACCCTAACGGGCGTGTCGGGAAGGCGGGCCCAGGCGGCCAGGTCGAGCAGGCGGGTTGCTGAAGTGTGCGTTTTGCAAGAATCGAAAGTCTCGGACGATAGCGCGACTCCCAAGTTTATCGCAATATCATCCAAAGCGAGAGCGTGATTCCTGAGTGTCGAGGGCGCGGCGTCTGAATACATTGAGAGGAAGTCCCACGAGGGACACGATTGCAGCATACATTGTGACGACGTCCTGCGGGAGAGCGCGATCTCGGAACACATTGCGAGGAAGTATCACGCGGGAGCCGCTGTTGTTGCAACTCGGAGGCCAGGGGTCCAATTCAGAGACCCAAAATTTGCCCTTGTAAGAAGCACGGTGCGACACCCGCGAAGGGCACTTCACTTGAAGAACAGCAGCAGCAGCAACAACAACAATCATGTGCCATGCAACACGTCTGCCCCAAACCCTCGATACCCGCCCCCTTTGCATTCGATCGCTCCCCCTTAGGGGTATGTATCGTTTCTACCTCAAGGTGTATTTTGCGCAGCCCGTGAGGCAGGGGAAAACAGGATGGATGGAATGAAAGGACAAGGGGCAAGGAGGAGGATGGAGCACGAGAGAACGTAGCAAAATCCTTGGCCAGAAGCAGAAAGCACGTGGCAGAACCAGACGGGCAGTTTGGGCGGATAGACCCTAATGGGCGGGCCGGAAAGGCGGGCCCAGGCGGCCAGGTCGAGCAGGCGGGTTTCTGAAATGTGAGTCCTGCAGGGATCGCGAGGAAGTCTCGAGCGACAGCGCGAGTCCCAAGTACATCGTGAGGAAGTCCACAGCGAGAGCGTGATTGCTGAGTGTCGAGGGCGCGGCGTTTGAATAAATTGTGACGAGGTCCCACTTTAGAGCGCGATTTCTGCAGACATTGTGAGGAAGTCCCGCGCGAGAGCGCGATGTGGAAATACATTGAAAAAGTATCAGGCGGGAGCCGCTGCTGCTGTAAACCAGGTGCTGACAACCCAGTTTGGTGACACTTCGCTTTCCCTTCTAAACAACATTGTACGAGCCCTGGGAGAAGCACTTCAATTGACAAAATGTAATGGTTACCGGAGGGGTACCAACAAGAGTTAATCTTTAGACGTGGTGAATCAACAATAAGAGCAACACCAGCAAACATAAGAACAACACAACAGCAGCAACTACAACAAACATATATATCTAAGGTTGTTCGCTCTTATTCGCGCGCGCGCCACTCAACACGTATATCACAAACCCTCGATTCCCGCCTTATTCGTCTTCGATCATACCCCCACAGGGGGGTACATATTTTTAAGCATGCATCGCGTGTTGCATGCAGCCCGTATGGTCGGGGAAGCGAGGACGTATGGAAGGAAGGGGCAAGGGGGAGGGAGTACAGGAACAGGGCCAGGAAAAGAAGACAACTGGCAGAACCAGACGGGCAGACCGGGCGGATAGACCCTAACGGGCGTGTCGGGAAGGCGGGCCCAGGCGGCCAGGTCGAGCAGGCGGGTTGCTGAAGTGTGCGTTTTGCAAGAATCGAAAGTCTCGGACGATAGCGCGACTCCCAAGTTTATCGTAATATCATCCAAAGCGAGAGCGTGATTCCTGAGTGTCGAGGGCGCGGCGTCTGAATACATTGAGAGGAAGTCCCACGAGGGACACGATTGCAGCATACATTGTGACGACGTCCTGCGGGAGAGCGCGATCTCGGAACACATTGCGAGGAAGTATCACGCGGGAGCCGCTGTTGTTGCAACTCGGAGGCCAGGGGTCCAATTCAGAGACCCCAAATTTGCCCTTGTAAGAAGCACGGTGCGACACCCGCGAAGGGCACTTCACTTGAAGAACAACAGCAGCAGCAACAACAACAATCATGTGCCATGCAACACGTCTGCCCCAAACCCTCGATACCCGCCCCCTTTGCATTCGATCGCTCCCCCTTAGGGGTATGTATCGTTTCTACCTCAAGGTGTATTTTGCGCAGCCCGTGAGGCAGGGGAAAACAGGATGGATGGAATGAAAGGACAAGGGGCAAGGAGGAGGATGGAGCACGAGAGAACGTAGCAAATCCTTGGCTAGAAGCAGAAAGCACGTGGCAGAACCAGACGGGCAGTTTGGGCGGATAGACCCTAACGGGCGGGCCGGAAAGGTGGGCCCAGGCGGCCAGCATCGAGCAGGCGGGTTTCTGAAATGTGAGTCCTGCAGGGATCGCGAGGAAGTCTCGAGCGACAGCGCGAGTCCCAAGTACATCGTGAGGAAGTCCACAGCGAGAGCGTGATTGCTGAGTGTCGAGGGCGCGGCGTCTGATTAAATTGCGACGAGATCCCACTTTAGAGCGCGATTTCTGCAGACATTGTGAGGAAGTCCCGCGCGAGAGCGCGATGTGGGAATATATAGCGAGAACGTTTCCGGCGGGAGCCGTTGTTGTCGTAAACCGGGGGCCAACAATTGAATTCTGAGATTCCATGTGTTCTCTCATATAAAGGACAGAGTGCGAGGCCCGAAAAGGGCACTCCAACTGAAAAACGCAATGTGCCTTGAAAAGGGGGATCAACAATAATTGATTTAGATCTGAAAATTCGACAGCAGCAACAACACCACCAACAAGAGCAACAACAACAACATCAATCTTGTTAAGACTGATCGCTCCTATCTGCCCAACTGCCATCCTACACGTATGATATCCCAAACCCCCGCCCTCGTTTTTCTTCGATCGTACCCCCTTGGGGGATATTTTTCTTGCCTGCCACGTGCAAGTCGCGCAGCCCCTAAAACAGGGGAAAGGCGGACGCGTGTAAGGGGGAGGGAGAAGGATGGAGCACGACACGAGAGGCATTAGCAGGAGAGGGGCAAGGAGCAGTAAACAGGTGGTATAACCAGACGGGCAGTTCGGGTGGGCAGACTCATTGCGGGCGGGTCGGGAAGGCGGGCTCAGGCGACCAGGTCGAGCAGGCGGGTTGCTGAACCGTGGGTCGTGTATGAATCGCGAGGAAAAAACAGGGTGCGAGAGCCCCGGGAAGGCACTTCAATTGAAACCAAGATGCCATGTGTGCCCTGGAGGGGGGGGGATTCCACAATATTGAGGTCTGTAGGAAGGAGAACGCAACGACGGCAGAAGCAACAGACGCAGCGTGCCGTCGCGCCGCACATTTCCCCTGGCAGCCCGTGGCGCTCGCCCCTCCTCCCGAGGCTGGGCGCCCTCTCCGTCGGCAGCCGCTCGGCGCGCCTCCCGCTGTCGCGGGCCGAGCCCGCCGCGGGGGCCAGCCGGAACTCGGCGGAGGGCCGCAGGCAGCGGGTCCAGGAGCGTCGCTCTGCACCTTCGAGGGGCCTCTCCTGTCGGAGCTGGCGACGACGACGTCGTCGACGACGACGACGACCACGACGACGACGACGACGACGACGACGACGACGACGACGACGACGACGACGACGACGACGACGTCGACCTCGACGTCGACGACGACAACGACGTCGACGCAAGGTCAGCATCCTTGACCCGGTCCCCATCCCCACTGGGCCGTGGTATCTTGGAGGCGGCCGGGGGTCCGAGGTGGCCCAGCACTGGCTCTGGCCGGCAGGAAGGGGCCGGGCGGCGGAGGCTCGAGGCTTTGGGTTCGGGGCTGTTTCTGTCTTCAGCTTCGGCCTCCGGGGGCCGTTTTCGGGCCCCAGGGCCGTCAGAAACGGACCCGGCCGAGAAACTGCAAAGATGGACCCTGGGAGGGGTCCGGCGACCGATTTGGGACAGAGTGGGCAGCACTCCCCCTCCTGATCGATTTTCTGGAGGCTCAACCAGCTAGTTCGGGCCCCCCATCCACATCCAACTCCCCGGTCCTGAAATCGGCTGTCGTCTCTTGTGTTCCGACGTGGGTTCGACGTGGACTCGACGTGAAGTCGACGTGGATTCGGCACGGAATCGGCACGGATTCGACGCGTTCGACATGGACTCGACGCGGATGCGACACGGAATGCTGGCGCGATGGGACAGACCCAGCCCCCCAAGGCCATGATTGTGTTTTTAATTTCGACCCCCATGGGTCTTGACCCATTCCCCGAGACCGGTTTTTCATCCCGAGTTTTTGACGTCCCCGAGGCCTCGGGGGGCCGAAGATAGCGAAATGAGCGAGTTGGAGGCACCTCGGGCCAGGGGCACATTCAGCAACCCCCGACCCTGGAATCCGTCGTTGCGCAGACAGAGCAACATGGCGAAAAATCACGTCCCGAACCCCAGACCCCACCGTTCTGCGTCCTCTGTCGAGCCGGATCGATCCGTGAGGGCCCCAAAGGACCCGAAATCGGGGGAGAAAACGCCCAGCGGGAAAACATAGCAAGGCCCAGATCTGAGGGGAGGATGGAGAACGCCCCGGAAGGGGCTGGTTTGCCAGGGGGCGGCTACTGGGATGACGGTGGGGGTTGCTAAGTAGATAGGCGGGTTACAAGTGGATGCTAAGGTGGCTTGCACCTGGCCCAGCCTGGCATGCAAGTGGGTTGCACATTCCCCGAGTGGCTTAGCAGAGTTAGACAACTCCGCTGAGTGGGCGAAGCCCACTTAGCCCGGATCGTGACCCCCTTTAAGCTATTTGGGGCATGTGTGGCCCACTCGTAAGCCAGGGTGGACCAGATAGAACCCACCTTGGCATCCACTTGGCCTCGCTCGGACGTGTGCATGTTTCTCTCGGCGAGGACCGTCGAGGAGCATCCTTGATTACTTAAGGGAAAAACCACGCACGAGACCGAAAAAAAACACAGGGAATGGACGTCCGAACGATGCCCAGTCCACTTGCAACCCCTCCTGCCCGCTTTTAGCAGCCCCCGCGGCGATCCCGGTAGAACTATATCAGGAGGGGGAAAAACACACAGACACAATTAACCCTCGATTCCCCAGAAAATATGGGAAAATATGGGAAGTGGGGGGGAAGACAAAAAACCCAAAAATATTGGAAAATATGGGGGATATTTTTATTTGTGTGTATTTATTTGTGTGTCCCAGTTCCCCTTCACTATAGGCGGCGCGCCCGAGGCGCGGCCCCCCCGAAAGACGCCCCCCGAGGAGTGGCAGCAGGTCGTGCTCCCGGCGCTGGTGCCCGCCGGCGCCGGCCCGCGGCGGGGCGGCCCGCGGTAGCGGGCACGCGCGGGCGGCGAGGCGCGCCCGGGTCCTCCGAGGCCCGGTGGAGGCTGCGCCGGTGCTCTGCAGGCCTCCTCGATGGGGTCGGAGGAGAGGGTCAGAGCCCCGAATCATCAGGGGTAGCTCGGGTCAGGGCTATAACTCGGGTTCGTTTTTCGGGAGTCCGAACCCGACTTGTACCCCGGACCCGAGTTGCCCCGGATAGCTCGGGCGTCCAGAGCCCCGAATCATCAGGGGTAACTCGGGTCAGGGCCAACTCGGGTTCCTTTTTTCGGGAATCCAAACCCGAGTTACCCCAGACCCGAGTTACCCCGGATAACTCGGGCGCCCAAGAGGGGCTCGGAGGGTCGCGCCGCAGCGCCGATGCGCCGGCGATGCATCGGCGGTGCGGCTCGATGTGGGGCCCACTTTTCTCCACGCCGACGTCGCCGATGCATCGCCGACGTCGCCAGTGCCTGGCCGATGCATGGCCGATGCATGGGCGATGTATCGCCGCCGATGTATCGGCCATGCGGCGAGACCCTCCGACCCCATCTACTCGGACCCCATCTAGGAGGCCTCTAGATCCCAGACACCCTCGGGCCATGTCGTCTTTTTCTTATTCATTGTCTTGCCGATCGGCGCGGGCCCTCGCACCCCCTCCCTGCCCCCCCTGGAGTAGATCTTGGCTGTTTTCGGCGCCCGTTTCAGGCAGGTGGGGTCTCCCCCTTTAGGACGCACTGCCGCAAACACTCGCACTAAGCAGAGGTCTGGAGCCAGACCTCCCCCCCCTTCCGCCCAATGTCGAAACGCCGAAGAAGAAAGCGCGTTTTTTTCCATGATGAACCAAAAAACGACGGACGGCTTCTCGCTATTTTGGGACCCTGGGGGCCCTCACCAGGCCTCGGAGCCGTCAGACATGGACTCGGAATGAAAAGCTGGTCCGGGGGAGTGGGTCGAGATCTCTGGGGGTCGACGCTATCACAAAAATCATGGCGTCGGGGGGCTCGAATCTAGGCCTCTCAGATGGGGTCCGAGTGGACGGGGTCGAGGATCGCGCCGCATCGCCGATGCATCGCCGGTGCGGCACGATATGGAGCTCGATTTTCTCCGCGCCGACGGCGCCGATGCATCAGCGATGTGGCGCGATCCTCCGACCCAATCTCTAGTGGGACCCCCTCTGGGAGGCCTCTAGCAGAGGGGTTGGGGGGGGGCCAAAGGTGGGGTCAGGGAGCGGATTGGGTTCGAGGCTGGCAGTTCCCCCCTCTCCATGGGCCGCCCACCTCTGGGCCTGCCCCTCCACAGAGGCTCCTCCCATGATCTCGAGAAAACTCACGACCGCGGTGATGCGCAGGTGCTTGGGCCGGTGCAGGCCCTCGCGGAGCCCCGGGGGGGACCGCCGAGGCGGGCCCTCATATGGAGAGAGAGGGAGGTGTCGGGACCTCCGGCGGCCCCCCGCAGGGGGCGAAGCAAGGCGGCGCGATGCGGTGGGGGCGTTCGTTGAGGGACGAGCCCAGGTCGCCGAGCGCGTTCCACCACTCGCGCAGAGTGCCTACTCGCAAGCGTCCGAAAAACACAGGTCTGCCCTGATGTAATGTATCGTAGAGATCCCCCGCGCAGGATCCAGGCAATTTGTTAGGTACTTTGCGAGTAGTCGAACGCGCTCGTCCACCAGGGGGCTTCAGGCCCTGGAGGATCCCTTATCCGATGAGGTCGGCAATGAGATTCATGGCCAATACATGATTGGCCATTGGTGTTCCACCAGCTTCCAGACCCTGGGTTCCTTATCCAATGGTTCCTTTATCCAAAGCCCTCACCGTATGATGGCTGATCATCTCAATGTGGGCGTTTTTTGTAAAGATTTCGGCTCGGGGCGCCTCTGGGGCCGCGGGGTCATCATAAACGTGTCCGGGGAGAAAAGCTGGCCCAGGGGAAGGGGTCGGGACCTTGATTGGGGCCGCGCACTAGAAATGACCCCAGCAAAGCACCCTAATAGCAGCAAAGGTGAAGAGGCGGGACAGGGGTGAGAGCAGCCAGGCCAGGGGTGAGAGCACGGCCACGTGCATAGATCTTACAAACGGATCGTGGCCGCTTGGACCGAAAATGTAGCTGGCATTGAGGCGCAAGTCCATGTGCACCTTAGTGCATGTTTTGCCACGGGTCCTTGCCCTCCAGACCAAAAGTGTGGTCGGCACTGCGGCGAGAGCACGATTCCTGAACGGATTGTGCGAGGAAGTCCCGCGAGACGACGGCCGGACCGGGCGGTTTGGGGATCCCCGCCCCCCTTTCGTGAAACTCTTCTGTGGCTCTCTCTTTTCATGATTTGGAGCCTTCTGGCGCAACGCCCTCGGGACATCGCAGCGTCGCATGTCCGGGGCCAGCGTTCACGCCGCAGGGGCCCGCATCGTGCCCTCGCGGTCCGCGGCAGCGGCGGCGCGGCAGGGGGGCGCGCGGCGTGCCCTCGCGACGCCCGCGGGGGGGAACGGGGGTCAGTTTGCTCCGGCCTCGGGATGGCCGAGACGGGCTCCGAAGGGACGGGGGCGATGACCGGCAGCAGTCCCAGACATCCGACATCCTGGAAGCAAAAAAGCCAGACGGAGGTCGGTCGTCGCCTTCGGCCTCCGGGGGCCCTCGCCGGGCCCGGGGGCCGTAAGAGAACGCCTCGGGATGAAGCGCTGGCCCGTGTGGAAAGGGTCGGGGCTTCCAGCGGCCCCGTCTCGAACAGAAGGCATCGGGTTTCCTGAGGTTCGGCGAGAGTCCTCCGCGAGTGGCGGGGAGCGCGTGCCCAGCGATAGCGGTCGCCGTCGCTTCCAGGCGGCATCTGCTGCCGGGCGTCGTCCACGCTGCCTGCGATGCTCCTGTCTCGGACGCCCGAGCGGCCCGCGCCGAGCAGCGGGTCACGAGGGCCCTGCAGGCGGGCCTGCGCGCTCGCGCAGAGCCACACCTCCGCACGCCCGCGCACCTCCATCCTCCCGCCGGCTGGGCGGTCGTCTCTCGCTTCTGCGCCTCCGCACTTCTCGCAGAGCTGTTTTTTCCTCGCCGCCTCGAGCGGTCCCGACGGTGTCTTCGAGCCCAGCGAGATGACAGAGACGGGGGGAAAGAGCAGAGAGAATCCGAGCGAGGCAGGAAAGAGGGGGCTGAGGGGAGCGGCTCAGGTCATGTGGGGAGATAGGCTTAAGTCGGGCGTGTCCCTCTGCATGAGGAACATTCAAAAATAATCAGAAAATAGTCAGGGCACGATGTTTGACACTTTGTTTATATTGTTGGAATATTGTTTGACTATCTGTTACTTTCGTCCAAAATCCGCCTTCAGGGGGTCATGCCCGACCTAAAGGCAACGTGGACAGACAGACAGACGGATGGAGAGAGAGAGAGAGAAAAAAAAAAAAAAAACAACAAAAAAAACACGAATACGATGCTGGGTGCGACAACCTGGGTCCCCCATCCAACGAGCATTGCAGACAGCGCTCGAAGAAACCGCACACCTTTTGCAGGGCCGGCAGCTGGTCTCTGCATGAATCGCCTTGTGGCTGGCATGGCCTCGCATCTTCGCCGCCCGCATGCCGAAGCGCAGCTGGTGGGCGCGGCGCCCGCGCGGAGCCGTCGTTCGCGGTGGGTCAAGACTGGGGGTCCCCGCGGCTCCTGCTCCAGTGGGCGCGCGGTGGGCCCGCGTCGTGCCGACCGGTGGTGCTTTGGCCGCCGGCGCTCCACGTTGAACGCCGCCGGCGATCATCGCTGCCACGGCCTGTCGGGCCGAACAGAAGGGGGGGGGGATAGGGAAAGGGGGGGTTACGAAATCTGCTGCATGCAGCTGATTTCGGCCCCGCCGCCGGGCCCAATCCTCGGTATACATGGAGGTGCTCCTCGGCGCCGGGAGGTGCTGGGAAAATCAGCCACGTGAGCTGATTCTCTACCCTATACCCCTTGCTATCCCCCCCTTTCGCTCCCCCCGAGTCTGACGTTTCGGGAACGGCCGAGCGTTCGAGGTGGAGCGAGCCCCGCGGTGTCCGAAGCCAGCGCCGAAGTCGGCGCGGCACGAGCCCGCCGCACGCAGGTCGGGCTCGAGCAGGGAGGCCTCGGGGAGAGTGGCCCGGTCCTCTCGGGAGCCACCAGCCCATCTTACCTCGGGGACGGCCAAGAGCTAGGGGGGTGATGACTAAGGGGGGTGCATATCATGGCGTGGGCCATGATATTTCCTCAGATTTCATGGTGCCTCCTCCTCTTTCTTTACTTCCCTGGGTCCCCCCGCCTGGGCCGCGCACATGCCGCCAGCTATGATTTGCGCCCCCCCCTCTTTGACGCCCCCGTCTTGGCCGCCCCCGATCACCGGGCTGCACATGAGAGAGAGGTTTCGCCGGAGTAAGGTATCGCCGGAGTGGCCATCAGTCAGGGGCGACGATGGGGGCGGATAGCCCAGGAGAGAGCAATACGTGTATCCAGGGGCGCCGATGGTGCATGCCTTCGGCGAGGCTCCCAGGCGAATGCACGTAACGCCCGCCCATGGGCTAACTATTCGCCCCTATCATCGCCCCCGCATCAGTGCGGGCCCAGCTTGGAACTCTCCCAGCATAGGCCGCCGCGCTTGGATCAGGCCCCCCCCCCCGCGGCCGCGGCCCCCCGAAGTAGCTTTCTCGCGCAGCCAGTCCTCATCCTCCGCCTTGTCTTCCTGGTCCTGGTCCCTTTCTGAAAGTCTCCGGGGGGACCCTGGAATTCTGTGTGGGTCCCCGCGGAGGCCCCCTGTCCCTTTCGGGAAGCCCCGACAACACCAACAGAAGTTCAAAAAGACGGGGTCCTCCATCTTTCTCCTCGAGGGCACCTGCTCCCCATAATGGCCCAGACGTCTGGAGCCTCCACTCAAATATTTGGTCTCTCGAGGCCAAAGTTGTGTTTCGGTTCCTCCTACAAGCGGCTCAAGACGAAAAGCTGGCCCTGGGGAAGGGGTCACCACGCCTGGCCAGGACCAGCCTGGGCCCAGGGGGACCTCCAGACCCTCCTGGCCTCAGCCAGGAGGGCTCGGCTGCACGTAAGAGTGACCCTTCGCCGAAGGGGCCCTTGCTGCGCGGGAGGGCCGAACGCAAGCGCGCAGGCCGACGTCATCATGTTCTCTTCACATCGACACCCAGAGGTCGCCACCCACTCCCTGGGACCGGAGTTGTTTTGTTGACGGTCCCGAGGCCAGGTGAGGGCGGCCCCCCAGAGGCCGAGAATAGCGACAGACCGTCCGTCCTGATGTGTCGCGGCCCTGGCCTCGCTCGGACATGTGCGCTTGCCCTCGGCGAGGGCAGCCGCTGAGCGTGTTGGAGCATCTTGGCGGAGACACCACGCACGAAACCGAAAAAAGTTCACGGGGGCGGGACGTCCGAGCGATGGCCGGTCCCCCCAGGGGGCCGGGGCCCGGCGGCCAGGGACTGCCGCTCGGCGGGCAGCAGTCGGTAAACCGCCGCGCACCAACGGCCGCGCCTGCCCCAGGGGCCGCGCGCTGCCACGCCCTGCGGGCGGCGCTGGTGCGCAGAGGCTCTCTGCGAGCAGGAGGGTCCCAGACCCCCTCGCGCGGTGGAGCGAACATGCGGCGCACAGGCGTATAAGCGCAGTTCTCGGCCTCTTTGGGGGCCCTCGCTGGGCCTGGGGGCCATCGGGCAGCTGTTGAGGACAGAGAGCTGGTCCCCGGGGAAGAGGGGGTCGAGACCTTTGAGGGTCGACCTTTTCGGGAGAACGCAGTGGCGTCGGGGGTCTGGGCATCGACAGCCAAGAGGCCGAGACGAGTAACAGCTCGGGTCCGAGACGGGGCGCCGTTCCTTCTGTGGGTCGTGTCTCGCGGCAGCAGCTCCTCTGCAGGAAGGCGTTCGCCGCCCTGCCGCCCCCTCCCCCCCCCCTTGCAGAGGTCCTCGCCGCTCCCTCGGGCCCCGGGGCTTCCTCCGCTCACTGCCAGGGGGCCAGAAGACGGGCAGGAGGCCCGGCTCAGGGCGCTCCAAGCAGGGCCTCGCCTTCGAGGACTCGTCGCCCTGGCGAAGACAAGGGGCCCTCCCCGAGATCCGGGCGTCGCAGGCTATGCCGCACCGGCGCTCCGCACGGTTTCGGGCCTGGGGCCCCCCACTGGCAGGTCCAGCTGGAGAGGTGCCGCAGAAGTACGGGGCACGGGGTTCTGGCCGTGATGCCCCGTGACGCCGCACGTTTCTCTCGACGACGGATCTCACGGCTGCAGGGGGGGGGGCCCTGGAGTTTCGCGCCGCTCTGGAGTGCCTGACTACGCACCATGGGGGAGGCGAACCACCAGCGCCCTGCATGCGGCAGTCGGGGAAGCACGAGCATGGATTGAGGTGCACGGATGAGCGGCGGGTCCCGTTTCCATGCAGAAGCGGCGCGTTGCGTCGCCAAATCCGTCGGCAGTAGCATTACGGTTCGGGGAGTCCCTTCCCCGGCCCGTGGATCTGACGTCCAGCCCGTGGAGGCCCCCAAGAGGGCACCAAGACGGCCATAGAGGCCTCGAAGACAGCCTCCGAAGGCGCCAGACAGACGGCCAAACATCGCCCAGAGGCGGCCAAAGACGCCCCCAGGACGCCCCAACAGGCTCCCAACAAGCTTTTAAACAGCCCCAGAGACCCTAGGATACTTGCAGGCTCCCAACAGGCTCCCAACAGGCCCTGGGAGACTTGCAGCAAAAGGCCCCAAGCAGGGCCCAAACCTGTAATTCTACAGATTTCGGACGTGCACCGTGGGAAGCCAGGGACACTCCTGGATCCCGAATCCACGCTGGCGTGTGCCCGAGACCGTACCCGAAACCGGACATCGCGAGAAGAAGGGGATTTCAGCACCGCGCAGAAACCATGACGTCGGAGCCCTCGACCCACATTTATTGTGAAAGCCTGACGGCCGGTGCCGCCGACCGTGAAAGACATCGACGACGACCAGAAGGAGGAGGAGGAGGAGGAGGAGGAGGAGGAGGAGGAGGAGGAGGGGGAGGAGGATGAGGCGGAGATAAGGACGAGGAGGAGAAGGAGGAGGAAAAGGACCCCCCTGGGACACCCACCCTGTCAGGCGATCGCAAACATGGATTAAGGGGGCGTGGATTAGCGACGGGTCCCGTCTCCATGGGACATCGCGGATTTCCGGCGCCGAGCGAGGCGGCACTGGTCGCATTTTTCGGGAGGGCCCCTCCCCCGATCCATGGATTTGGCGACCGCGCGCCAAATCCATGGATCGCTGATCCGTGCCTGCGCGCCCGCGATGATGATCGCCAGCCGAGGGCTTCTCGGGCGTCCTCTCGGGGCCCAGGGCCGTCTCGATGCCCCCTTGGGCCGCCTGAGGACCCCCCTGGGACACCCCCTCCCCTGGGGAGGAGGAGGAGGAGGGGGATGAGGAGGAGGAGGAGGAGGAGGAGGAGGAGGAGGAGGAGGAGGAGGAGGAGGAGGAGGAATAGGGGACCCCCCTGGGACACCCCCCCCTGGGGAGGAGGACCGGAGGGAGGAGGAGGAGGAGGAGGAGGAGGAGGAGGAGGAAGGAGGAGGAGGAGGAGGAGGAGGAGGAGGAGGAAGGAGGAGGAGGGGGGAGAGGAGGAAAAAGAGAAGAGGAGAAGAAGAAGGAGGAAGAAGATGAGGAGGAGGAGGGGGAGGAGGAGGAATAGGAGGAGGAGCGCTGCCAGAACGGGCGGCGGCCGGGCCCCATCGTTGGCCTGGGCGCCTGGCCCTGCCCGCCGCCGTGTGTTGCAGTCCAGGTGCTGGGCGGAGGCAGGAGGGGGAAGAGCACACACATGGACACAAGTACTGGGATGACCGTGGGGGGTTCTAAGTGGGCATGGGGGGGTTGCAAGTGGATGCCGACGTGGGTTTTATCTGGCGCAACCTGGCTTAGAAGTGGGCTACAAGTGCCTTGAGTAGCTTAGGGGGGTGAACGAGCTGGGCTAGGTGGGCTCTGCCCACTTAGCCGAGTTGTCGAACCACCCTACGCTACTCGGGAAAATTGTAACCCACTTCTAAGCCAGGTTGGGCCAGATATAATCCACCTTGGCATCCACTAGTAACCCCCCTATCCACTTAGAAACCCCCACGGTCATCCCAGTAATCGACGACTCCCAGGAACATCTGTGAAAATATCGGAAGTGGGGGGAAGACGAGAATCAAGAAAACATTGAAACATGTGGGGGATCCTGGGATTTGTGTGTATTTGCTTGTGTGTCCTTGGGCCCTTGAATAAGGGCACGTTTCGAGCTCAGGAAGGGCTCTGGTTTGTCGGGCCGTTCTTGGGATCTTGGTCGGGGAACCTCGTCGTGGCCGAGACTCGCCGTGGCCAGACAGGCCTCGTCGTTTTCTCTTCCGCGTTCCTCACGGTAACGCACGGTGGCTGCATGAGGCAGACGTGAAACATGTCCAGGCATGCCATTTGGCGTCGTGAACCAAGTCAGCACACGAGGTTTTTGGTAGCTTTCCAGTTTAAGGGGCCTTAGCCAGGCCCCGAAACCGCCGCGGGGTTGTTTTGAACAGAAACAGTACATCGGAAGTCTGACGTGAACTCCCGGCTGCGAAAGCTGGCGCCAAGAGCTCTGAAGCCGGAGTGGCACATATAAAAGCGCACACACAAAAAAAAAGGCGAGCAAAATAACAGCGCGCTGGAGGTCCAGGACAGCGGCGGGCATTGCTTGGCATTGCTTGGCTTTGCGCTCGAGGAACCTGGGGGAGGCGTTGCCTGAGAAGTTGCGAGCGGCCCCAATGCACCCGAGCGTGGAACCTGGGGAAGGCCTCCCACGAACCGCGTCGCACCCACCTGCGCGTGCGCGAACAAGCGAGCACCCCGAAGGCAAATCTGAACTGCGGGAAGACGCGCTTCAGATCCAAAACGGCAGTACAGTGCCGTTTTTTTATACATGCTCCGCGTGCGGACCATGTATAAAACATGCAAGGATTTAGTACTAAAAACAACGATGACTTCGTGCATTAATTAATCGCTTCGCTCATTCCGCCGGCCCGTATTGTCGCACCGTTGTGGGCTAGCCGAGTTTTGGGGCCTCTTGGGGGCCGTTTTTGGGCCTCTTGGGGCCTCTTTTGGGCCTCTTGGGGGGCCTCTTGGGGCCTTTTTGGAGCCTCCTGGGCGCCTTCTGGGGCGGAGGGCTCGATTTTTCAGTTCTCGGTTCTCCTCTTGAGCCCCTCTTGGGCCCGTCTTGGGGCCTCTTGGTCCGTCTTGGGCGGCACTTGGGCCGTCTTGGGGGCCCTCCTGGGCCGTTCCGGGGCCGTCTTGGGAGCCTCGTGGGCCGTCTTGGAGCGGTCTTGGGGGCCTCTTGGGCCGTCTTGGAGCGTCCGGAAGCCGAAAAAGCCAGAACGCAAAAAACATAGAAAAAAACAATGACAATCAACGATTTTGGCCTCTTGGGGCCCTCTTCGGAGGCCTCTTGGAAGGCCCTTGGGGCGTCTTGGAGGCCTCTTGGGCTGTCTTGGGGCCCTGTTGGGCGTCTTCGGGCGATCTTTGGCCGTCTCGGGGCCCTCTTGGACCGTCTTGGAGGCTTCTTGGGGACCTCTTGGCCCGTCCTGGGGCCCTGTAACAGGGCTCCGGCATCTCTGGCCCGACCTTGCCGGGACCTTGCCGGGGACTTGCCGGGACCTTGCCGGGGTATTTTTCGTCTGGGGACCCCCAGGGGCCGCCCCGCGCGCGCGAACTAGAAATACTGTTAACCAGGTACCGGAGATCTTAGCACGCCCTGGCCCGTTGGGCCGGCGAATTTATTCATATATTAGGCATGTATGAAAATTCCGATATTCTCAAAAATGACGGAATGGGAGTAGCCGACCCCCCCCCCCGCGTATTGTTTTTTACACACAGGTTTCCCCGGAGTTGGGCTTTCGCCTGCGCTTGTTTCCAAAATGCTGCTCTCGCTGAGGCGCCGGCCTCATTTTCGGGCCCCCCTCGTTCCGAATCGTGCTCCCGCTGCAGCGCTGGCCTCCTTTCCGCCGGCGCCTGGGCTGCACGCCCCGGCGCCCGGGCCGGCCGGGCCGCTGGGTCCGGAGCCGGTTCCGGCCGCCCCCGGGAAATGGAGCTCCGAGGCGGCGCCGAAAAAAGGCCATTCTAATACACATTTTTACCCAACAGCGAAGACTGATAGGTTTCTATAGCGGTGTCAAAAGAGAGCATCTGATGACTCAGAAGGGAGGTCTGGGCGGCATCCGGACAGCGAGGGCCGGGCTCAGGGCCGGGCTCGTTTTAAGCAAACGGTCACACACTTCGTGCTCTTCGACCTCCCAGAACTCCATTCCCGGGCCACATTTTGAATGCCCGGAGCCAACTGTAGGCCACTTCGTGCTCTTCGACTTCCCAGAACTCCATTCCCGGGCCACATTTTGGATGCCCGGAGCCAACTGTAGGCCACTTCGTGCTCTTCGAGTTCCCAGAACTCCATTCCTGGGCATGATTTTGAATGCCCGGAGCCAACTGTAGGC
Organism: Prorocentrum cordatum; assembly: GCA_963575745.1. Classification (NCBI taxonomy): domain Eukaryota; class Dinophyceae; order Prorocentrales; family Prorocentraceae; genus Prorocentrum; species Prorocentrum cordatum. Next base: position 476,283 of record CAUYUJ010001436.1, on the reverse strand, counting down.
CACTTCGTGTTCTTCGAGTTCTTCCTTGAATGCCCGGAGCCAACTGTAGGTCACTTCGCTCTTCGACTTCCCAGAACTCCACTCCTGGGCGTGATTTTGAATGCCCGGAGCCAACTGTAGGCCACTTCGTGTTCTTCGAGTTCCCAAAAATCCATTCCCGGGCTGAGGCAGGCTGAGGCAGGCTGAGGCTGAGGCAGGCTGAGGCTGAGGCCGAGGCTGAAGGCAGACTGAGGCTGAGGCTGAAGCAGGCTGAGGCTGAGGCTGAGGCAGGCTGAGGCTGAGGCTGAGCAGGCTGATGCTGAGGCAGGCTGAGGCTGAGGCTGAGGCTGATGCAGGCTGAGGCTGAGGCAGGCTGAGGCTGAGGCCGAGGCTGAAGGCAGACTGAGGCTGAGGCTGAAGCAGGCTGAGGCTGAGGCTGAGGCAGGCTGAGGCTGAGGCTGAGGCAGGCTGCAGGCTGAGGCTGAGGCTGAGGCTGAGGCTGAGGCTGATGCAGGCTGAGGCTGAGGCAGGCTGAGGCTGAGGCCGAGGCTGAAGGCAGAGGCTGAGGCTGAGGCTGAAGCAGGCAGAGGCTGAGGCTGAGGCAGGCTGAGGCTGAGGCAGGCTGAGGCTGAGGCTGAGGAGGCTGAGGCGAGAGCTGCTGAGGCTGAGGCTGATGAGGAGGCTGAGGCTGAGGCTGCAGGCTGAGGCTGAGGCTGATGCAGGCTGAGGCTGAGGCAGGCTGAGGCTGAGGCCGAGGCTGAAGGCAGGCTGAGGCTGAGGCTGAAGCAGGCTGAGGCTGAGGCAGGCTGAGGCTGAGGCTGAGGCAGGCTGAGGCTGAGGCAGGCTGAGGCTGAGGCTGAGGCTGATGCAGGCTGAGGCTGAGGCAGGGTGAGGCTGAGGCCGAGGCTGAAGGCAGACTGAGGCTGAGGCTGAAGCAGGCTGAGGCTGAGGCTGAGGCAGGCTGAGGCTGAGGCTGAGGCAGGCTGATGCTGAGGCAGGCTGAGGCTGAGGCTGAGGCTGATGCAGGCTGAGGCTGAGGCAGGCTGAGGCTGAGGCCGAGGCTGAAGGCAGACTGAGGCTGAGGCTGAAGCAGGCTGAGGCAGGCTGAGGCTGAGGCAGGCTGAGGCTGAGGCTGAGGCAGGCTGATGCTGAGGCAGGCTGAGGCTGAGGCTGAGGCTGATGCAGGCTGAGGCTGAGGCAGGCTGAGGCTGAGGCCGAGGCTGAGGCAGACTGAGGCTGAGGCTGAAGCAGGCTGAGGCTGAGGCTGAGGCAGGCTGAGGCTGAGGCTGAGGCAGGCTGATGCTGAGGCAGGCTGAGGCTGAGGCTGAGGCTGAGGCAGGGTGAGGCTGAGGCAGGCTGAGGCTGAGGCCGAGGCTGAAGGCAGACTGAGGCTGAGGCTGAAGCAGGCTGAGGCTGAGGCTGAGGCAGGCTGAGGCTGAGGCAGGCTGAGGCTGAGGCTGAGGCAGGCTGAGGCTGAGGCTGTGACTGCGACTGCCGTTGCCACTGCGACTGCCATCGCGAATGCGACTACCACTGCGAGAACAGCAGAATTCTACAACAGGATTCTCATCTGAATCTTAAGGGGAATGCTTCCAGATATGCTCCTAGACATCGCTGTTAGGTTGCTTTGCCGGGATAATTCTTTTGAAAATGCTCACTTTCTGCTTCCGGCGCCCAGGAGGCCTTTTGGGGCGATTCCGACTTCCGGGCCGGCGCCCGAGCCGGCGCCCGGGCCGGACGCCCGAGCCGGCGCCCGGGCCGGCGCCCGGGCCGGGTCCGGAGCGGGTTCCGGCTGGCGCCGGAAAATCGAGTTCCGAGGCGGCGCCGAAAAAAGGCCATTCAAATACACATTTTTCTTTTGAAAATGCTCAATTTCTGCTTCCGGCGCCCGCGGGGCCTCCCGGGCCGATTCCGACGCCCGGGCTGGCGCCCGAGCCGGCGCCCCGGCCAGACGACCGAGCCGGCGCCCGGGCCGGCTCCGGCTCCCGGTCCGGGTCCGGAGCGGGTTCCGGCTGGCGCCGGAAAATCGAGTTCCGAGGCGGCGCCGAAAAACGGCCATTCCAATACACATTTTTCTTTTGAACATGCTGAATTTTTGCTTCTGGCGCCCGGGCCGATTCTGGCGTGCTGCCGCTCGTTCCGAATCGTGCTCCCGCTGCAGCGCTGGCCTCATTTCCGCGCTCCCGCTCGTTTCGACCCGTGCTCCCGCTGCACCGCTGGCGTCATTTCCCGTGCCACGCCACGGCATGCAATGCAATGCTAGGTTGATACTACGCTTCGCGGTGCTCGTCTACGCCATGCCACGCCGTGCTCTACAACGCATCGCGCACCCTTTCGGGATCATTGCCCTGCTCGACATCCGACTGTGCGAGTAGAGAGGGGATCTGCGCCATGGTAAGGGATGGGAGAGAAGGGTAGGATGTCAGATATGACGCGAGCGCACCTAGCTTGGCTTTCCCCTCCTCCCCTTCCTCCCCTTCCTCCTCCTCCACCGCCCGTGGATGGGATCGGGGCTCCCTGGGGCCGCGCATCGAAAGAATCACCTCGTCGGCTGTCGGGGCCTGTCGTTCGGCGCTCCTCCCCCCCCCCCCTGCGCGAGCGTGCTCGTCGCGCGCCACGTCTCGCCTCCCCCCGGCGGCGGCGCAGCGAGCTCGCGTTGCTCGGAGGGGTGCTTCCCAGCCGCCGACCCCGCCGCGGCGGCTCTGTCGGCTCCTCTGCCCACGAGGCCTCCGAAAGGGAGGCCCCATGCCCGGCCGAAGGTGGCGAGGACGGGGAGAAAGACGGCCATGACGCCGCCGCCGGCGACCGACGCCGACGGCGAGGACGGCGCGGGCGGCAGAAGGCGGCGGCGAGGACGAGGCCGAGTGTCTGTGTGAGTCGGTGCGTGTGTGTGCGTGTGTGTTGTGTGTTGTGTTTCTGTGTGTGTGTGTTGCGTTTGTCTGCGTATCTGTGTCTGTGTGTCTGTGCGTACGTGCGTGGGTGGGTCTATGTGTGCGTCTGTGTGTGCCTGTGTGCGTGTTTGTGTGCTTGTGTTGTGTGTCCAGCGAGCGGCCTCTGGATGTTCCGCATGTGATTCCAGCTATGCGTTGTTTGAGTTGTTTGGGTACCTCAGGCCTCTTGAAACAGTCGATGGGCAAGGGACAAACAATATAAGAAGCAGGCATGGGAAGCAGCAGGAGAAAGAGAAGGGTCTCAGCTGGGGTGGAGCAGCTGATTTTACCTCAGAGTCAGGGTCTGCAAGCAGTGGCAGGAGGACCACTGTGTGCTCAAGTGTGGTTGTGGGTGGGTGGGTGGGTCAGTGGGTGGGTGTTTGTGTATGTGCGTGTGTGTGCGTGTGTGCCTGTGCCTGTGTAAATGTCTGTGTCTGTGTTTGTGGTTGTGTGTGTGGTATGTGCTCATGTGTGTTGTGTGATGTGGGTTGTGGGTTGTTGTTGTTGCTGCTGTTGGTGGTGGTGTTGTTGTTGGTGAATAAAGAGGGGCCACGCCGCCCGGGCCGCCTCGCCCCCCCCCCCAACAACAACACCAACAACAACATCACCAACAACAACAGCAACAGAAACAGCAGCAACAACAACGACGCCGCCAGCTCTCGCTCTCGAGACTTCATCGCGATTCACCCAGGAATCGCGGCCTCGCTCGAGACGTCATCGCGATTTACCCTGGAATCACGCCCTCGCTCGGGATGTCTTCACGGTTTACGTAGAATTCGCGCTTTGCCACGAGCGTTCTCGTTGGAGATTCCATCGCGATGTGTTCCAGATTCGCGCTCTCGCTCGAGACTTCCTCGCGATTTACACAGGAACCGAGCTCTCGCACGAGACTCCCCCGCGATTTACCAAGGAATCGCGCTCTCGCTGGACATTCTTCGTGATTTACAAAGGAACCACGCTCTCGCTCGAACGTTTTCGCCTCAGACTTCCTTGCGATGTACTCAGGAATCTCGCCTTCGGTGGAGACATCCTAGCGATTTACATAGGAATCGCGCTCTCGCTCGAGACTCCCTCGCGATTTGACCAGGGACTGCGCTCTAGCTCGAGCGTTCAAATTCGAGACTGCCTCATGTTGCATTCAAGAATCGCGCTCTCGCCTGAGACCTCTACCGATTTGCTGGAAATCGCGCTCTCGCTCGACTTCATCACGATTTACTAAATAAAGAATCGCGCTCTCGCTCGAGCGCGTTCGTTCCAGACTTCCTCGCGATTTCAGAACCGCGCTCTCGCTTTGGACTCCCTCCCGATTTGCTCAGGGAACGCGCTCTCATTCGGCAGTCCCTCGCGATTTGAACAGGAATCGCGCACTCGCACGAGACTTCCTTGGGAATGACGCTCTCGCTCGAGCTTTCTTTTTGAATTACATTAGGATCGTGTTTCGCCTGGGCGCTCTCAAGATGCCCTTGCGCATTGCCAAAGAAGTGCGCTCTCGTCATACATTTCCTGGTACGCAGGAATCGCGAACTCGCTCGGGACTTTCACATGGGGGTGGTGACGGTGATGACGCGGAGCAGGAGGAGCAGGAGGAGGAGGAGGAGGAGGAGAAGGCAAGGGATGGCCGTTACGTGTGTCACCTCGAATCTCAGTGTTTGGGAGAGCCGGGATGGAGATGAAGGTCCTGACGGTGCTGGGATGCTTATGATGGGGATGCTGCTGCTGATGACGATGATGATGGGGATGCTGATGATGTTGATGATGATGAGGATGATGATGATGGTGAGGGTGATGCTGATGATGCTGACGCTGCTGGTGGGTATGATGATGAGGGTGCGGATGGTGGTGAGAAGGATGGTGGTGATGATGATGTTGGTGATGGTTGTGGCCGTGGTCATAGCGACAAGGAGGAGGATCAGGGAGGAAAAGGTGGAATAGGAGGAGGAAGAGGGGGAGGAGGAGGAGGAGGAGGAAGGCCGCCACGTGAAACACATCGTATCCCTAAGCTTGAGGGATCCGTGTGCAGGATATACATGATCACGGGGGTGTTTGGAATGATGATCGGGATTATGCTTTTGCTGAGGATGACGATGACGATGATGGCGATGATGATGGTAGTGGTGGTGGTGGTGATGTTGATGATAATGATGAGGACGATGATGATGATTGTACTGGTGAACATGGTGATGCTGATGCTGCTGGTGTTGGTATGATGTTGGCGGCGATGGCGGTGGCAATGGTGATGGCGATTTGCAGAAGGAGGGGGAGCAGGCGGAGTTGGCGGAGGAGGAGGAGAGGCAGGGGAAGACCGAGGAATGCAGTCTCAAGGGGCACCTTTCGTCCTCAGTGTGTGCAGAACTCTCAAGGAGTTCGTGTGGGCCGTCTTCGAGCTGCCTTGGCCATTGCATCGTCATGCGCTGCCCTTTTTGGTTCAAGGAATGGCACCATTCTACGAATGAGACCTTATGAAGGAGTCCTTCGTGGGGAAAGTTTACAGAACTATCCAGATGAAAGAACCCTTATTAAGGAGTCCCGGGTAAGGAAGATGTGAAGTATGGAAAACTTGCTCAGGAGCCCTCGGTAAGGAATCCGTGAGAAGGAATCCTTACTTAAGAACCTGTACTAAGCAGTCCTTACCAAGGTATTCTCATTAAGGGACCCTTGGCAAGACATGCGTACTGAGGGAATTGCTTAGTTCTGATTTTTCATGAAGCAATATGTATGAAGGGTTCCTTCCTAAGGAATCCCGAATAGGAAATCCATAGTGCGGAATATTTATTCAGGAAGCCTGACCATGGAATCTTCAGTAAGGCATCGCTAAGAAGGAACACGCATTATGAATGCGCAACCGGGAATAGGCAGTAATGATTATGTTTCAATGATATTTTCGAAAGGGTCTTTATCCAGAAATCTCTACTCATGAATATGTAATACAGACTTTTGCTGTCCGAACCTTTACTAAGGAACCCTTATGAAGGAGTCCGTATTACGGACTATGAATGAAGGGATTCTTAGTAAGGAGCTTGATCTAAGGACGCTTACCGAGGATTCTTTAGCAAGAGATCCCAGTACGGAATATTTAACAAGGAAACTCGTATTAGGAAGTCCGTAGGAAGGAATCTTTTCATTGAGGAATCTCTAGCAAGGAGACTATGTAAGGAGTTCGCTAGTGAACAGCCTTTAGTAGCGATGGCTCTACCGTGGGGAATTCGTTTACAGAAATATGATGTAAGAATATGTAATACAGCAGTTTGATTCGGGAACCTTTATTGCGGAAACTTTAGTAAGAAGTTCTTAGTAAGGAATCATGAGTAATATGGTTTAAAGGAAACTGTACTGGGATTCTTGGTCGAGGATTGTTTCGAAGGGATCTCTATCAAGGAATCTATGGTAAGGAATCTGTTTCAAGGAATCTGTATTTAGGAGCAGTTATTCGGTGAATTTGTATTAAGGAATCTGTATCAAGGAATCAGTGTTGATTTAAACAAACGAGTAGACACACACCATGCTCTTGCAAACATCCGACCCACCAGCCCGCAATTTGTTTTGCAAAACCCATGCGGTGGCGATTGCGACGCATGCTTAACATTGGCTGGTGAATCTCTGCGGCCGCGCCAACCCTGGCACGCGCGCGCAGTGGCCAGCTAGTTTGACGCCGCCGACGCGGCCGCGGTGGCGCTGACCGATGGGCGCACCCCAGCGGGCACTTCATTGCGAGTCGTCGACTTGGGCGGGCGCGGTACCATGGCAACGCCGACAACGGTAGACACGATGATGATAGTAGCGATGTTGCTGGCGATGTTCGCACCGATGAAGGCGCGACCAGTGCGGGCGCCGATGCTGATCACGCCGGCGACGATGACGGCGTCCTCGCGTCGGTGATGAAAATGTTGGAAAGAGTTCGACATGCGCGCGCGGCCGACGCGCGAGTGGCCAGCGTGTTTTAAGATGACACGGGTCGTGCCCCCCAGCACGCGCGAAAGGGCGTGCGGGCGTGCGGATGATGTCGGCATGCGGCGCCAGAGGCCCGCTTGGCAGAATTCCATGAACATGTTGAAAACCCATTGACTTCTTAAGAATTCGCACGAGCGCGCGCGCAAGCTTTTTTGAACGCTGATGTTGCGAAACCGTGCGTTGGTGTACGTGTTTTTTTGACATTCGGTTTTGAAGTCGCTACGAAACCGAAGGTTTTCGAATAATTTCGCGACGACGCGCGCGTGTGCACTTCGCCAATTTGTTCTGCAAAGGGTTCTCGCGACGGCACGCGCGCAAGAGAGTTCGAACGTTTCCGACATGCGCGCGCGAAGCCTGATGGGTAGCATTTTCTGAAATTGGTTAAACACGTATGGTTTGCTTCAGAATTCGCCAGAGCGCGCGCGCACGCCTTTTTTTGAAAATCCGTGTTGCGAAACCATGTGTTCATAATTTGTAATTCGCGGATGCGCGCGCACAATAGTTTTTGCAGAGGATGACGGGGGGGGCGAGCCCGGCTGGGCTGGGATGGTACGAATTCATATTCCGGGATGACGATGGGGCAGGATCGTATGCAAATTGCAGCACAAAAGCGTATACCGATAAAGCCGGGGGGGTGGTGGATCAGTTTTTTTTGAAATATTATTGACTAAGGAAACGGTTATCGATTAAGGAATCTTGATGAAATGATCTTTATACATGAACTTGAATTGAAGAGTGTATATTCACGAACCGGTAGCAAGGAGAAGGAAGGAGCTTCTAGACAAGACTAGTGTATGAAGGAGTTTTGAGTCAGGAGTGTATAGTAAGGATTGCTTGGTTCAGGAATCTGTATTAAGAAGTGTCCTGCTCCAGAAGCTTCAGTATATAATCCTGAGCAAAGCATCCTGGTAAAGGAATATTCCTCAAGGCATCCTTATCACAGAATCTCTATCGAGGAGCCCTTAGTAACATATCCTTCCTATGTTATCCTTATCAAGGAATCACGAATCCTGATTCAGGAATGCTGATCAAGGAATCCTTACTCAGCAATCCGTACACAAGGAGTCCTTATTGAGGCTGACTAACATCACTATTAGTGAGTCCTTATCAAAGAACCTTAGTAAGGATGCCTTAATAATGGATCCTCATTCAGGAACCCCCACAAAAGGAGGCCTCAGTATGAAACTGTTGGTCCGGAGCCCTTTTTTTATCAAGGGGTCCTTAGAGAAGAACCCTTACCAAAGGACGCTCGCTTCTCTGGCGCGCACACGCAAGTCAGGAGAGCGAATATCTATGCTGTCTAGGGGCACCTGCTTTTGTTGTTGTTATTGTTGTTTTGTGTGAGTGTTGTGTGTGTGTGTGTGTTCTGCGTTTGGCGTGTGTGTGTGTGTGTGATGAGTGTTGTGTCTGTGTGTTGTGTGCGGTGTGTGCGCGTGTGTGTGTGAGTGCGTGTGCGTGTGTGTGTGCGTGCGTGTGTGTGTGTGTCCGTGTGCGTGCGTGTGTGGGTGCTACTCCGCCTCGTCGCCGCGCGCGGGGCCGGCACCGCCAGAAAGTCCGTGTGTGCGTGCCTATGTGTGCGTATGTGTGCCTGTGTGCGTGAGTGCGTGTTTGCGTGTGTGCCTGTGCGTGTGTTTGTGTGTGAATGTGTGTGTATGTGGGTGTGTGTGGGTGTGTGTTTACGCCTCGTCGCGGCGCGCGAGGCCGTGTGTGTGAATGTGTGTGAATGTGTGTGAATGTGTGTGTGTGAATGTGTGTGTGTGAATGTGTGTGTGTGTGCGAATGTGTGTGTGTGTGTTTGTGCCTTTATTTGTGTAGGTGTGCGTGTGTGTGTGTGTGGAGACTTTCTCCGCCTCGTCGCTGCTGAGCGCGAGGCCGTCCTTGAGTGTGTGTGTGTGTGTGTGTGTGTGTGAGAGTGTGTGGGTGTGGGCCGGGGTCTGGGTCTGAGTCTGGGTCTGGGTGTGGGTGTGTGTGCGGGTGAGTGTATGTGTCTGTGATTGTGTTTGTGTGTGTTTGTGTGTGTGTGCGTGCGCGCGTGTGTCTGTGTGTGTGTGTGCCATTGTGCATGTGAGTGTTCGCGTTTGTGTGTGCATCCGTTTGTGTGTGTGTGTGTGTGTCTGTGTGCCTGTATGGTTGCGTGGGTGTCTGTGTGTGTCTGTGTCTGAGTGCGTCTGTGTGTGTGTTTGTGTGTTTGTGTTGTGTGTCCAGCGCGTGGCCTCTGGATGCTTCGCATGTGATTTCATCCAATGTGTCGTTTGATACCCCAGGTCCTCTTGCAGCAGTCGACGGGCATGGAAAATTGGCAGTATCATGAGCAGGCATGGGAACAAACAACAGGAGAAAGGGAAGAGTCTCGGCCGTTGTGGAGCAGCATATGTTACTTCAAGGTCGGGGCCTGGAAGCAGTGGCAGGCATGTTCGCTCGATACAAGGATCTGGCTCAGATGCCGTTGGGGGAGGAAGCAGGAGGACCACCTACACTTCCAACGGTGGGCCCACGTGAGGCTAGATATGCGCGCTTCCCCTCATCATGTGTATCCATTGTGTTGCTGTCGCCTGCTCCGCGTGTTGAACCTAGCCGTACGTGTTTCCGACTTCCTGTTAGAAGGGGGAGGGGGGAGGAGAATGATGATGAGGAGGGGAAGGAGAAGACATTGGAGGAGAAGGAGCAGCAGCAGCAGCAGGAACAGTACGTAGCAGGAGGAGATCGACCACCGTGCGACACACCCAGCAGTCGGAGGAGCAGGAGGAGCCCCGAAAGCCGGGGCGCCCCTCGGCACGGCCCGCTCGCCCATAAGGGCCCCCCCCCCACAAGAGCAGCCGGAGGCCCCCAGCGGAGGCCCAAGACGGGCGGCAACGGCCTCACCCCGCGCCCCCCCGGTGCAGCCTGCCCGCCCCCCCCCCGCAGGCCCCGCCGGCGCCCCGCGCGCCCCCCTGGCGCCCCCCTCTGCGGGGCGGCGGCGCAGGCGCCGCGCCCGCCCCGCGCGCGGGCTCCTCTCCCGGGGCGGCGGCCGCGCGGCGCGCGGCCCGCCGCCGGCCCCCGCGCCGGCCTCGGCAGCGGCCGGCTGCCGCGCTGCCGCTATAGCGGCAGCGGCAGTGGCCGGCCGCCCTATGTGGGCGTGCCCGCTGGTCGGGGCTCGAGGGGCGGGGGGTCAGTGCAAGCGGGGAGAGCATGCTACGCGTGGAATGGATTCAAGGGAAGTCAATTGCAGTGGATCCGTGAGTGGATCCATCCAGACTGATGAGGCTCTGATGCCTCTTCTGATTCTGAGCCGGCTATGATGCCCGCTCGTGCCCACCCCGTCCCGTCTTCAGGGACTTCGCATCCCCCGATGATGGTAAGATGGGAAGACGGGCCGCCGCCCCTGGTTCGACCCCCGCAGTTCCAATGATGGAAACTGAGAGGGGTGTCTCACCGGCCAGAGCGCACGATCTTGTGGGATCTTGCAGAGTGACCCGGGCTTGGGCGCAGGATCCTGCAGGATCCTGCAGGATCCTTCGCGTTGGCCTGGGCTTGGGTGCAGGATCTTGCAGGATCTTACAGGATTCTGCAAGGCCGGACTGACCCGGGTCTGGATTGACCCGGGCCAGTGCGTCCCCGACTTTGTGCCAGGGGGCTTGATCGGCGCGGTCAGCAGGGACCTGCTCCGCATGTCATCGTCGCCCCAGAAATGCGACGTCCAGATTTTTTCAGGACGGCGTCCCCGGAAGTCCCGACCCGTTCCCCGGGGCCGGTTTTCAGCCTGCGTCGTTTTTGACGCTCCCGAGGCCCGGCGAGGGCCTCCTGATCGAGGCCGAAAATCGCCAAAAACCTCCCGTCCGGATCTTTGTCCACGGGGCCCCCAGAGGTCCCGACCCTTTGCCCAGGGCCAGCCTTACGACGGGCACGTCCCTCTGCAGGAGAAATATTCAAAAAAAGTAAAAAAGATAATCAGGGGACGATTGTTTTAAAAGAATTTTGGAGCATCGTGTTTATCATTTCTAATGTCTTTCAAATTTTCGTCCAAAATCCGCCTGTAGGAGGACACGCCCGACCTAAGGCCAGCCTGTCGCCCCGAGTCGCTGTTCGACGGCCCCTGGGCCCCGCGGGGGCGCCGGCGCGTGGGGCGGGCGCGGCCAGCTCGGTCGACGGCACGGGCCTCCTGGGCGGGTGGTCGTGGTCGTTGTCGTCGTCGTCGTCGTCGTCGTCGTCGTCGTCGTCGTCGTCGTCGTCGTCGTCGTGGTCGTCGTCGTCGTCGTCGTCGTCGTCGTGGTCGTGCTCGTCGTCGTCGTCGTCGTCGTCGTCGTCGTCGTCGTCGTCGTCGTGGTCGTCGTCGTCGCGCTGAGTTCTGCCTCGCTGCGGGCACGCCTGGGCAGGGGATGCGCCCCTCGGCCCTCCTCGGCAGCCGTTGCGGCTGGAGCGCCCCCTCGGGGCGGCCGCGCCTGCCCCCGGCCCCCCATGGGGGGCCACATGCGAACCCTACCCCTAACCCCCCACGATTTCTGAGGGTTCACTTCGCTCGGGAGCCCCGAGCGAAGTGAACCCCACCCTCCCCCTCAGAAATCGCGGGGGGTAGGGGTAGGGTTCGCATGTGGCCCCCGGTGTCCCCCCTCCCACCGGGGCGGGCGGGGGGCGGCGGCCCGGGCGGCCCCGATGCACCCGGGCGGCCGGGGCGCGCTGCAGAGGTGCGAGCGCCTGCCCAACATGGACAAGGAGATCGGCGGCGAGCCCGGGGGGGTGAGCCGTCGAAGAGCAAGAAAGAACGGCATGCTTGAGGCCTCTTGGAGGCGTGTTGGAGGCTATCTTGAGCCATCTCGAAGTACCTTGGAGGCCATCTTGGAGGCCATCTTGGGCTGTCTAAGATCCTCTTGGAGCTATATTGGTCCATCTTGGACGCTCTACCCCCTCGGGCCCCCTCCCTTCCAGACCCAAGGAGGGGGGGGAGGTAAACCTCCCGAGCAGGGAAAGGAAGGAGGCTGGAAAAGGAAACGCCCTAGACCACCTGCGCCCAGAGGGCTGGTGGGATTTCTTACAGGGGTGCGCGCATCAAGGAACCAAATGCGTTTCGTCAGGGTACCCTGGGTTTCTTCGCTCCTCGCGCTGCGCAGTGATTTCCCGCGGCCGTTGAGGGAGCTGCTGCGTTCGGGGTGCCCCGGGTTTCCCCTCAGGTGTACCTCGCGCTCGGATTCTCAGGGCTGGGTTTCTTGCGAGGGTTTCTTGCGGCCGCGCCCGCACTGGAAACATAAATTCTAGACGCTTCGCGTATCCCCACCAGCCTGTCCAGAAACGACGCCCAGGCGAGTAGAGGGTCGTCCTGAGGGGCTTTTCGGCGTCTTGGGTGCCTCGGGGGGGCCTCATTGGGCCGTTTGGGATCCTCTTGGGGGCCTCCTGGGGGCCTCTTGGGGCCATCTTGGGGGCCTCCTGGGGGCCTCTTGGTGCCTCCTGGGCGCTTCTTGGGGCCATCTTGGAGGAAATCGATCAAAGAAGAGGGGAGCTTCAATTAGTGCTGCCCCCTCTGGGGGCAAAAATGGGGCCAAAACCTTAGTAAAATCAATGATTTTGGCTTCCTCGGCGAGGCCGTTTTGGACGCTCTGACCGCTCCCCGCCCTTCCTGTCCAGGTCAGTGGAGAGGGGGTAGGGGGAGGGGTAAACCCCTCCCCGAAGGGGAAGAAGGAGGGGTGGAAGAGGAAACGCTCTAAACCACCGACGCCCAGAGGGCTGGTGGGACTTCCGACGATCCGCGCGGATTTCTTGGATCCGCGCTCGATCCCCCTGGCGTCGCCTCCGGCGCCGCCCCTGGCGCGCTCCGCGCGCCAGAGAGGGGGGGTCTGGCGCAGATCCCAGAAATCCGCGCGGACCTCCAAACGTATGTGTTTATGTTTATGCCGTTCTTTCTTCCTCTAAGGGCGGACCTTCTCGGACGGCTCGGAAGGCCTCGGGCCGTCCGAGGAGTGTTCTGAGCCGCCTCCGAAGGCAGGGAAGACCCCTCGAAAGCCGCGAGGTCTTCTGAGAGGCCCCGCCGCCTTCTGAGAAGGCCTGCTCCGTCTCTGAGTATCTCTTATCCGACCCCTATCCCCGACGGCGTGGCCTGGGCCCCCCTGGCCGATTTGCCCCACCCCCCCCCCCACACACACACGGGGATATGGGCGGCTCCCTCCCTTCGGATTTCGAGAGGCATATCTCCAACGGGGCGTGGTAAAATGGTGAGGCTCGGGACGGGGATGGGGATGGGAATGTTACCAGTTTGAAGCATATCCCTGTCCCTATGTTTGATATCATCTTACCTCGATGCCGATCTTGAGGATTCCCCCAGTTTCTGAGGGCCTGTCCCCTGTCCCTAAGATTGTCATCGCTTTTTGCTCGCCCATCTTAGGGATAGGGGTACGTTCGAGGCTGGTTAGAATGGGGCTGGGGACAGGGGTCGGGTGACGAACCGACGGGCGCGCCGCCGAAAGGAGGAGGAGCTGGAGGCGCTGCGGTGCGCGCTGCAGAGGACCGACGGAGCAGGGCGGCGGCCCTGCTGCTCGCGCACTCTCGCCCCCCCGCGGGCGGGAGTGCGGGCAAGATTTGTTCCCAAATCACTGCGTCTTGGAGTTCCGGGCTCCCTTCCCTAGAGGCCAGAGGCGCAGAGGATATGGATACGTTGCACCCCGCAGATGCGGATAAGAGTGAGGGGGCGGTGGGGACCTCGGCAGTCTGAATCCCGCCGCAGGCGCCAAAGTTTCACAAATTATACAACGAGCCGGCCGCAGGCGCCGATTTTTTCTTCAAACCAATGTGGATCGGTCGCGGGTGGGTCGCGGGTGGGTCGCGGTTGGGTCGCGGGGTGGGTCGCAAGTGGGTCGCGGGTAGGTCGCGGGTGGGTCTCTGGATGGGTCGCGGGTGGGTATTTGGATGGGTTGCAGGGTGGGTCGCGGGTGGGTCGCTGGGTGGGTCGCGGGTGGGTCGCGGGTGGGTCGCGGGGTGGTTCGCGGGTGGTTGCGGGTTGGGTCGCGGGTGGGTCGCCGGGTGGGTCGCGGGGTGGGTCGCGGGGTGAGTTGCGGGGTGGGTCGCGGGTGGGTCGCGGGGGGGACGACGACAACAGACAGCAACAACAACAACAACAACAACAACAACGCAACAAGCAGAATCTTCACCCACGGGTTCTCACTTCAGCCACGCACCCATGGACACTGAATGACCGCTCGGCCCCTCACTCTGATACTGTGCCCCCTGTAGAGGGTAGATGTTTGCTCATATCCACAGCGCCTCGGGTTTTTGGCGCCCCTTCCCGAGAAAGTCCAAGACGCAGTGGATACGTGTATATATATATATACACACATGTGTTGACTGATTTATCTATTTATTTATTCATTTATCTATTTATTTGTTTATTTATTTATTTATTTGTTTATTTATGTATTTATTTATGTATGTATTTATTTATTTATTTATATATATAGATATATAGATTGCCCGCAGGCGGGGGCCCCCAGTGTCGGTGCCCACTGCCCAGCGGGGAACACCCCAGGGGGCAGGGCTCAGGGCTCCCAGAGGCCCGTGGGTGCTTCCTGGCGGTTCCAAGGCACGTGTGCAGCCTCCCGTCCCCTCGCTGGCCGAGGACTCGCACGGGAAGGGTGGGCAGGGGCAGCAGCGTGATGCACGTTGAAGAAGTATAGACCTTCGCCGGGGCGAAGAGTAAGAAACGTTTGGGCGGCCCGGGATCATCGGAGGCACGCGCGTCGAGATCAGGCGAAGAAGAGCGGGCAGCCCTGTCCCCCCCCCTTCCACGCCCGAGGGACTACGGGAGGGGGCGGGCCTTTTGAAACCTGGATTTGGGGGGCGGGCCTTTTTGTTAAACGTGCAATCTCCATTACCTCAACATTTTCCTCCTCATCCTCCTCGCAAGACCCCCGACCCCTATGGAGTCCCTTGAGCACTGGCAGGACAGTTCGAAACCAGTTCCGAACTATTGATAATACCTTTTCGTTCTCCTCCTTCGCTTTGTAGAACATGTGTTCAGAGCCAGTGGGGGGTTGCCGGCGCAGGATCAGTGCCGACCGGGTCAGTAAGCAGCTGGAGTTGGCCCAGCTATCCGCAGAGTCGTTGCGCCTCAAGAGGAGGATCACAGAGCTCGTGGCCGACCAGGAGACTCTCGATCATATACACTACAGTCGTCATCGCTGTTATCACCCCAGCATTATCATTTCCATCGTCGCTGTCATTATCTCGGTTCTGAATTTGAATACCAGGGAGACCATACTGCAGAAACCCATGCTACACCTACAAGTCGTGACGTGATTCAGGCCGTGCAATTCGGATCGCTGTAGAGTCGTTTTGCAACTAGACGAGGCCACGGTGGGAGTCATAACTGACAGCTTTCGATCACAGCTGTTCAACAGCCCACATTATTGAGACGATAGCAGCTGGGATGCTCACCTGGCGGGCTTGACAATCAAGGAATAAAGCATAGACCCATCCGAAAAAATCTTCCAATCTCTCTCCTACCTGTATTGTACAAATTGTACGTGGGATCATCGATGTTCTGGCTGAAGAGCTGCTTTTCACAATTTGCCACGATTCTCAGCAATCGTCTAGTCCTGGTCTTCAAGGCCACGTAGTAGTTGCTTATTCTAGGCATCTACTGGAAGAAAGGCCCTGTTCTTGCGCCCGACAGCCATCTCCGAAGTAGACGATACTATTTCGCATGAAACGTTCTTTGAAGGTCGCCTGGAAAAGAGTCCCGAGAATCCGAGAATCCTTATTGCCGCCTGGATTTAATCATTCATCGCATGGCACTGTCATGGTCCTGGACAAGACAAGTCGCCTCGACTGGTTCGGGAAACTCGTTCGTCACCCCAGGGAGATTTTATTGAGCCCACTCTCGTCGTCACCAACCCCGACCCCGCTATTCGATTGTCTGAAGATATAGTCACCCAGCGGGACTGGTGTTTCATGGCGTAGGATGGCCAACCATCCTTCAAGTTACCGCCGCTAGGCTCCGCAAAACATGTGTTCCTGCTCGCCATAGACCAGAGCACGCTCCACGACATGAGTCGTTGCTGCAGGTCCAGGTTGGATAAGTCCAGGTGGCCGTAAATGCAACATCATGCGCATGGTGCTACACCGTGAAGAAGAAAGGCAGGAGACAGGTGCAATGGTTTGGGCGAGATCGGGGTGCTCGTTCCTAGACATGGACGTGGATGTGGGGGTCTTGAGGGCATTAGAGACCTGGATCAGTTTTGAAAGGAAGAAGGAAAGTCAATACACAACCCGTATTTCGCGAGCATTGGATATCTTCCAGGCGAACCGTTCCCAATTGTGCCACAGCCGAGCCATGTTTTACTAGAGCCTTCGGCTTCTCGAGCGATTTGTTCGGCAGTCGCTCCTTTATTGCGCGGGAAGCGGGAACTCGAGAGCTATCCAGCTCGACCGCATCCAGGCCGCCCGAAATAGAATGCAAAGTTTGGTCGACGGCTTGCCGCGAGTGAGCGACGAACACTTGGGGCATTATATGGCTAGACGGTTCCGACGGTGTCACTGTCTGAGGCATCGGCTCGGCAGTTCTGACTAGCAGACATTGGGTTGTGAGGCCATGTAATCCTGAGAAGGGCATCCTGTGCGCTCGAAAGTTTCTCGTTTTGGGAACCCTGCGTTTCCAGTGTACCATAGCGTGGGGCCCAATTGCAGTTCCAACACGGTAGGAAGATCCGTCCTTGGAGAGGGGGGACTGCTTTGTCCCAAATGCCCCTGGAATGGCAAAACACCAAACTCGACAGAGAAACGCGGAGGTTGTTCTCAAGCGAGCTTGTTGAGTGGAGCGAGCACACAGGTTTCCGATTGTCTTTCTATACCCATACACATTCCCCTGATTCCCTGCTCATAACAGTACATCGCTGTTTTCTAGCAATAGATTGGTTGCCGCCCTGGGAGGGACAGGCTTGTTTGAGGTAGTCCGCAACAACACAACATCATCACTGTCACCATCACCGTTACCTCCATCGTCGCTGGCAGCAGCATCATCATGGTAATCGTCGTCACCGTCGTCATCATCACCGTCGTCCAAAGTTGTAGCCATTCTGCTTCATGCCAGTCCGACACGAGGTTTGAGGACAGACGCGGGCTGCAAAGCAGTGCGTGCAGTCTCGGTGTGTCTCTGTAGCCGCGGCAGAGACGCGGCTGTCCTCTCGTATGACTGTGGGCTCGCCCGCCCTGGATGCGTCGGTGTTGTCAGATAGTGCGCGCGTCCGTCGGCACGGCCAGAGAGGCCAGATGATTTTTGGCCGCAGATGCCTGCGGCCACCAGCGCTGCCCTGGAGCAAGCGCGTGGGGCAGTGTGTGCGCTCAGCCAGCGCGTGCTCGGGTTGCCCACACTGCAGGCCCATTTGGCGGGGGTCGGCCGCAGCACGGGCCGCGGAGCCGTCGTTGACAGCCACGACGGCCTCCAACAAGGACTACGCGCTGCTGCCCGCCGGTCAGACGTGGCATGAGACCGGCATGGAGGACATAACAATCATAACAACATTTGTCAGAGCGATATCCGAAGACCATGACTCATGACGCTGGGGGGAGCAGATAAGGAGGAGTCCCCCCCCAGCATAAACGAAAGGGGGGAGGTGCGGGAGGAGGTGCGCCCCCCCACCCCCACCCCTCCTCCCTATCCGTGCCGGGGTGAGACTACAGGGGGGGGGGGGCACCCTTTGGTCCCCCCCCACCTCTTCCCCTGTCTGTCTTTTCCCGTGCCGGGGTCAGATAACAGGGGGTAGTGCACCCCTTGGCGAAGAGAGAGAGAGAGAGACCGGAGTGCCGGGAGGGGATGCTCTCCCTCTCCCCGCGCGGGGGGAAGAGGAACAAATCCGAGTCCTGGGGGGAGAGGCTCCTCCGGCGCGCGAGAGTGGAAGAGAGAAAGAGAGAGAGAGAGAGAGAGAGAGTTTGGAGTGCCAGGGGGGCGGGGGGATGCTGCTCCTCTCTCCGCGTGGGAGAGCTTCCCTCGGGCGCGCGAGAGGGGAAGAGAGAGAGACTGGAGTGCCATGGGGGGGGGACTCTTGCTCAGCTGCGTGGGAGCGGAAAAGTAACAAGTCCGAGTCCGGGGGGGAGGCTTTCCTTCTCTCCGCGTGCAAGGGGAAGAGGAAAATATCCGAGTGCTGGGGCGGGGGGAGGGTGCTCCTGCTGTGGCGCGCGAGAAGGGGAGAGAGAGAGAGAGAGAGAGAGAGAGAGAGACTGGAGTGCTAGGGAAGAGGGGATGCTCTCCCTCTCCCCGCGCGGGAGGGGAGAAAGACAGAATCAACAAAATCCCTGGGACAGGGGGGGGGGGGGGGGATGCCCCTGGCGCGCGAGAGGAGAAGAGAGAGAGAGAGAGAGAGACTGAAGTCCTGGAGGGGAGGGAGGCGGAAGGGGGGTGCTCCTCCTCTGGCGCGCGAGAGGGGAGAGAGAGGCTGGAGTGCTGGGAGGGGAGGGGGATGCTCTCCTCCTCCCTCCCCGCGCGGGATGGGGAGAGGAACAAATCCGAATGCTGCGGGGGGGGGCCCTTCCTCAGCCTGCCAGGAGGGAGCGATAGCGATACCCAACGGCCAACCACTCAGCCACCCCAAAGGGGGGGGGGGGGGCGGGCGACATGGAGGAGCACACACACCGCACGCGAAAGGGAGGGGGGAGGCAGAAGGAGTTGCACCCCCCATCCCCACGCCCCTTTTCCGTGTCGAGTCCTGGTGGGGGGGGCTCTTCCTCCGGCGCGCGAGAGGCGGAGAGAGCGACTGGAAGGGCGAGGGGGGGGGGGCTCTCCCTCTCCCCGCGCGGGAAAGGAAAATGAAAAACCGGGTCTAAGAGAGGGGGGAGAGGCTGGAGTGTCAGGGAGGGGTGCTTCTCGTCTCTCCGCGCGGGGGCGGGAAGAGAAACAAAAACATCCGAATCCTGGGGAGGTGCTCCTCCTCCGGCGCGCGATCGGGGAAGCGAGAGACTGGAGTGCCAGGGGGGTGCTCTCCATTTCCCCGCGTGGAAGGGGGAGAGGAAAAAGTCCGAGTGCTGGGGGGGGCGGTGCTCCTCCGGCGCGCGAGAGGGGGAAGGAGAGACTGGAGCGCCAGGGGGAGGCTCTCTTTCTCCTCGCGCGGAAGGGGAAGAGGAAAAAGTCCGAGTGTGTGTGGGGGGGGCGTTTCCTCCGCCTGTCAGGATGTGCACCCCGCCCCCCTCTATTCTCACCCCAGCACGGAAAGGTGGGGGTGCACTTCCGCCCCCCCCCTCCCTCTCGTGTGCGGGGGGGGGGGAGCGGGGTGCTCTTCCTTGTCGGCCCCCCCTCCGCGGTGGCTGAGTGGTTGGTCTTCGGGTATCGCTCCCTCCAATATTTGCAGAGTGTCTCGGCCCTGCCAGGGTCTCTGTCGACCTTAGCTCCGCTCAGACTCAGGACTTCACAGGCGATGATTTGCCTGTTCACCTGCTTGCACGTGGCCTCGAGTCCTACGGTATACTTACGGGACTCCAGTTCCGACACCGCAGTGCCCTTCTCAAACTACCAGTACATTTGCATCGGCATCATGCCGGACAACTTGTCGGAATATGGGGTCAGAGGAGGTAAGTGGCAGATGCAAAGGACGAACGCCACATTATGAACATGTTGCAATTGTTCCCTGGCGCTCAATCGAATCTAAGCGCGCGCGAAGCGCGCGCGTGGTCGCAGTAGATATAAAGTTATCCGGCGAATGCGTTCTGCGGTTGTTGCGTTCTGCGGCTACTGCGTTCTCTGGCTGATGCGCTCTCCTTGTAAGTGCCCGATCTTCCCGATGGTCGCATGGGCCTTCGCTACGACGGCGGCTCGTCTTTACCATTGTCGCATTGCCGAAGTGTAGATCGTCATCCTCGTCTTCCATGTCCTCCTTCTTGGCTTGCCTGCATGCCAGCATCGTTGTGTAGCCCCTCTGTAGCAAGGCGTGGGATTGCGGGCATGATTAGTTGGCAGCGTGCCTAAAAATACCGTCGCCATCCACCTTCCCCTCCGCATCGTCTACCTCGTCGTCCTCGTCATCACCATGATGCGTCTGAAGACCAAGAGACTACCGTAGGCTGGCTCCGTCTCGACTCTCTGTGGGGCGTACAACACAGACAATCCCGACATGCTCGGAGGGCCCAAACGGCGGAGATAGTTCAAGACTGATTCAAGACTGCCCGGTCCATGCGGAGAAGGAAACCAGAGCCTATGCCGTCATGGCAGGAGCCCGTCGTACGCCCTCATCCTTAGGACCATGCATCTCTTACGCGGCTCGCAGCAGTCTTTTCACAGGGCGAAGGGGCAGACAATAAAGTGCTGGTAGGATCCTTCGCCTCCTCATACTACCCGTTCACATCCACCTCGTCCTCCTCAGGAAGACGACGACAACGCGAGCGACTCAGGCCAGGAGTCGATCGTGAACCCCTTCAGTAGCTACCGTGACCCGCCTCCCGCACAGCGGTGGAGGTCGGAGCGCCACTGAGCCACGACGCACGACGACAGGCCGATGACAATGAGCGAAGGACGACGACGACGACCAGAGGAGGCAGAGGCGGCGGCGGAGGCGGCGACGACGACGACGACCACGACTGCCGGCCGCGGCTGTGGCACTGAAGACGAGGACGACGACATCGACGACGACGACGCCGAAAACGACGGCGGTGGCCGCAGCGACGACGGCGACAACAAAGACGACGGAAGACGACGACGACGCTGCCGCCGACGACGACGACGGTTGACGACGACGGTTGACGACGACCACGACGACGACGAAGACGACGACGACGGCGAAGATGGCGGCGTTGATGTGGGGGCGACGACCACGACCGCAACGACGATGACGACGACGGACGACGACGACGACGACGACGTCGACGCTTATGACGGCGACGACGACGACGACGACGACGGAAGACAAGGGACGACGAAGACGACGACGACGACGTTGACGGCTACGACGACGACGACAACGACGAGCCGGATGACGATGGACGACGATGGACGACGACAGACGACGACAGACGACGACAGACGACGACGACGACGACGACGACGACGACGACGACGGCGACGACGACGAAGCGACGGCGATGGCGATGCCGGTGACGGTGGCAGCGATTACGGCCGCCAGCCGCGGTGGCTGCGTTGGTGGTGAGAAGACGAAGACGACGACGACGACGACGACGACGACGACGGACGACGGAGGACAGACGACGGCAGACGAACGACGGACGACGACGCCGACATGAGACGGTGACGTCGACGCTGACGCCGCCGCCGCTTGTGGTTGCGGCACCGGCGGCGGCGGCGGCGGCGGCGACGACGACGACGACGACGACGACGACGACGGCTGCGGCGACGACGACGACAATCAGGACGTGGACGACGAACGACGTGCGACGGACGACGGATGATTGCGACGACGACGGTTGACGGCGACGTCGACGCTGATGACGCCGACGGCGGCGACGATGACTGCGACACCGAGCGGCGACGACGACGACGGAGACGGCGAGCGACTTGGCGACGGCGACCGCGACGTGCCCTCCGCGCAGCGGCTGAGGTCGGAGCGCCAGTGGGCCATGTCGGCCCAGCGTGCGGTGCGCCGGTGGGAGCCCGAGGATCGTCAAGCGGCAGGCCCCCCTGCGCCGCCGAAGGCCGCCGAGGGCCGCTGCTGGCTGAGGCCCGACGGGGGCCGACGAGGGCCGCCGACGAAGGCCGCCGAGGGCCGCGGAGGGCTGCCGAGGGCCGCCGAGGGCCGCCGAAGGCCGCCGAAGGCCGCGGAGGGCCGTCGCGGGCCGCCGAAGGCCGCCGAGGGCCACGAGGCAGGGAGTGAGAGTCAGAGCGTGAATTACCTACCCCGCTTTCGCTTCCAGGCGCAAAACCAAGCCATATCACGCGCCTCCTCGTCAAGTGGCCTGACCAGTACAGGCTGCAATTTGGCATCGTTTGGTACCTCTTGGAAGCGAGGGTGGTCAAAAACGAGGTAGGTTTGTTTTCCCCCTAGAGAGGGCGAGAGCGAGGCGGTCGCGGGAAGCCGGCTCCCCAGCTGCGAGGCGTTCCAGGGCGAATGTTTGAAGGGCCGTTTTCGGCCCGAGCACGCAGGCCGATACAGTTCAGGAGGGGGAAAAACACACAGACACAATGAATCGTCGATTCCCCAGAAAATGTAGGAAAACATGGGAAGTGGGGGGGGAAGACGAAAACCCAAACAATATGCGAAAATATAGGGGGTCTTTTTTGGTATTTATTTGTGTGTCCTGGGGCCCCTTGAACAGTCGCATCGCTTGGAGATCGGCAAGCCGCGCACCAAAGGCCACGCTTGCCCCGGGGTCAGTCCTGCGTGCAGCCGAGTTGACGTGAGCGATTGCCGGGGGACTCGCTTGGGCGGCCCTCTGGACTCTGTGGGGGCAAGAGGCTGCGAGTTGGACGCGGGAGAGAGAGGGAGGTAGAGAAAGCGAGAGGGAGAGAGACGCATCCCACACTTTCCTCCTCTATCTTCGTTCGTCTTCTTCAAGTCCCCTCGCCAGTCCTTTCTGTGGCGGAGGTGGTCTTGACTTAATTGTAGAGATAAACGCAGGACGTCAATATTCTAGGATTAAGCCGCTGCTTAAAGTCCACATGGTTATCAGATCCAGTAGAAGTATAGTGAATGTGTAGCTCTGGTGATCATTTTCATGTCCCCGTCGTCTGGGAGTGGTTGGGGAGACAGCGGGTGAGGGTTGCGGAGCCGGTCTGGATAAGAGAGAGGAAGATAATGACAACGAGAGGGGAATCATGGGGAAATGGGGGATAGGAGGGTGGGGGGCGGGGGGGCGTTTTTCATGCTCTTTCTGTTGCGCATGTTCGCATTTTTTCCCGCACTACAGCTCACGACTACAAGCCATGCCACAGCTCCTACACCTGCTCTGTACGTCTTGCCCCAGGTTACACCACTGCTCCTATTTTTTTAAAGTGTGCGACATGTTGGATGACACCCCGTGCTTTTGCTATTGATACGATTCCTGCGACACTTCCAACGATAGCTCCGACTGCATCTCGCGTTACAGTTCATACATCAGTTCCGTTTGGAGTTCCTATAACTCCAATTTGAACTTATACGACGACTCCTGCCGCAAATCCTGCCACAGCTCAGATCACAGCTCCTACTTCAGATCTGAGTGTAATTGCCAACGCAGCTCTTGGTGCAGCCCCTACTACAGCCATGTCTGTAGATCTTTCGGCAGCTTGCCGTACAGCTCCTACGACAGCTGAGATTACATGTTATACGTCAGTTCCTACCGCCGATCCTGCGAGATTGTTTACTACAGCTATGACGACAGCTTCCACCTCGGCTCAGACGACAGCTCGTACGGCAATTTGTGGTGCCGGCTTGTACACCAGAACTGGTCGCAAATCCTACGGCAGGTCATCGCAGCTCGCGTGTTGTCTGCGACTGGGACGGGTCATAGAGTTCGTTGCATCTGGCTCCGATGGAGCTGCGGGAGTTCGTCAGGACAGGGGCCATCAGGCCCGCGGATTGCCAGGCCCTTCTGGCCAGCACGGGTCCCGAGGCCGCCGCACGGGCCAGCGGGCCCCTATGCGCCCATGTTTTGGCGGGGCAGGGTGTCTCGGGGCCTCTGCGAAGAAAGGCCTCGGCCTGGACGGCCCACCATTAGCGCGCGCTTACGAACCAGATGTGCACCCCGCTCATTGGCCTCAGGCCCGCGTACATATATATATATATATATATACATAAGTTTATACATAGTTGTATATGTTTATATGCATATGTGTATATATAACATATAGATATGCCCTCGGCGGGTGCGCGCCGTTTCTCTGCCTTTTGTCCTGCCAAGCAGGGCCAGGCACCCTGTGGCATCGGCAGTGCAGTTGCAAGGCCAGCGGTGGCCTCCGCAGAGGCACGGTCTCTCCTTGGTCCACGACAGGGCGGGGAGGGCGTTGGAGTCCTGGGGCGGAGGTGGGGAAGAGGTTTGCGCGAGGTGTCGCTCCTTCCCCTATCGGCCTGTGTGCCCAGGGAGGCGCCCGAGCAGCCGCTCCACTGGGCAAGTCGACCAGCGACAGGTTTGCGCACTGGCAGGATCTGTTCGAACGGATCGGCCATGTTCCCGAATCTGGCGGGAGTGGCCCGCGGAGCATGGGCGCTTGTCCAAGTCGACACGTGTGGAGGGGTGCAGGCTGCGGCCTACGGGCCAGCCCCGTTGCACGTCGGCCCTTGCCAAGCCTCCAAGGACGGCGAGGAATACGCCACGCATATGCTCGCCGAGGAGAGGGGCGCTAGCCCTCTCAGAGTCGGTCCGAGTAGATGGCGCGGGAGGATCAGGCCGCACCGCCGATGCATCGGCGGTGCGGCTTGGGGCGAGGCCCGATCATTTCCACGACGTCGCCGCTGCATCGCCGACGTCGCCGACGCATCGCCCACGTATAGACGATGCCGGTCGATCCTCCGACCCCACCTACTCGGACCCCATTTGGGAGGCCTCTAGGGGCCTCTGGGGAGGGGGGGCGCGTGTCGCAGTGCAGGGCGTGGACAATACGGAACCCTGTTTCAACCTTCCGCCCAGGGGCCCAGGGACAGCGTAGTATGTGTCGCCCCCCCCCCCCCCGCGATTCTCCTATCGGGCGGGGCTCGGACACGGATAAATCGTTCCAGCGTGTTCTGGAACACTCTCAGAGCTTTCTGGAAGCGCTCTGAGAGGGCCGCGGCGCCCGATGCATCCTCCGTCGCCCCCCCCCCCCCCGCGATTCTCCTATCGGGCGGGGCTCGGACACGGATAAATCGTTCCAGCGTGTTCTGGAACACTCTCAGAGCTTTCTGGAAGCGCTCTGAGAGGGCCGCGGCGCCCGATGCATCCTCCAGAACCGCCGGATCTCAGAGATCCCCGATTTGTCTTGGTCCGATGTTGTCCCCTGGCCTCGTCTCATCCGACCCTGATGTGTGCTTACAGGGTGCCAGGAGGAGGAGGAGGAGGAGGAGGAGGAGGAGGAGGAGGAGGAGGAGGAGGAGGAGGTGTCTCTTGAGGGGGCGAAGAACGCCCATAAACCTCGACCCTCGAGAGGGAGAGGAAGGACGAGGTCCACAGCAGCGATAGGCCAAGAACCCAAGATGGCTCGAGCCGACCAGTGCGAGCATTCCGGCAGACCGACGGGAGGAGAGCGGGGAGAGCACCTGCGCCGCCGCCTCAGTAGCGGTCGGCGCGCCCTCCGCGTGCTCGGAGGCATGTTGACCCACGAGCCTTGGCGCG
Organism: Prorocentrum cordatum; assembly: GCA_963575745.1. Classification (NCBI taxonomy): domain Eukaryota; class Dinophyceae; order Prorocentrales; family Prorocentraceae; genus Prorocentrum; species Prorocentrum cordatum. The sequence goes on along the minus strand of CAUYUJ010001436.1, from coordinate 451,246 downwards.
CCGAGGGCAGTCGCTTGGCCGGCAGCGCTTCGACGTTTGAGCCCAGAGCGATCGCGGTGGCGGTGGAGGCGGTGTGGGGTAGCTGAAGCGTCAGGTGCAGCCTTCGGGGATCTGTCTTGGGCGGGCCCCGTGCGCCGTCCCGCCGCCTCGAGGATCCCCACCGCCCCTTCTCTTGCCCGCTCTCCCAAGACGTCCCCGTCGCCGCTGCGTCGCCCAAGCTAGTCGCCGTCGTCGTCGTTCGTCGCTGTCGTCGTCGAAGGCCGTCGATCCTCGTCGTGCACGGCTGACGCCCTCTGCTGCCGCCGCCGTCGCCCCTCCGCGCTTGCGAGGCTGGTCTCTGCAGGCCCCAGGCTCCAAGCGGCACCTGGCGTCCCAGGAGAGCTTATGGTCATCGGGAGCGCGGGGTCGTCGTCGTCGTCGCTCACGTCTCCGCCTTCGTCTCCATCATCGTCACAGTCGTCGGCGGAGGAGGCGGATCGGATCGGATCGGATATGAAGGGTCATCAGCAGCCTGTTGTAGGAGAACGAAAGCAGCAGTGGGACGCAGATGACTGCGACAGCTTTCCCGATCTACGGGGAGTCAACATTCGCTGGGTCCTGGCTAGCTCACAGCCTGTAGGGGAGCAGGCAGAGTACTGACATTGGGAGAATAGCCATTCGAAGCCCCGCAAAGAGCGAGGCCACAAATGATGGACCATAAGCAAAAGCTGTGCCCTCGGCGTCAGAGAGAACATTCCTTCTACCTATCAAATTACAAGGAAAAACCCGGCATGTCACCGACACCCCCCCCCACATGGACCCCAGATGAACCCCACAGGCTCCCAAGAGAGCCCCACAATGCTTCGAGACGGCCCAAAATACCCCGAAGAGAGCGACACGAAGCCTACATCGGGAGCCCAAGACAGCAGAAGGCACTTCCGAGACGTCCTCTGCAAGGCCCAAAAGGCCCCAAGACGGCCCCATAGTGCTCCAACAGGACCAAACATGGGCTCAAGACTGTCCAGGATGCCCCCGCAAAGACCTCCAACACGGCCTCAGCAGGCCAAAAACCTTAATTTTCAATTTATTTTTGAACGATTCTGTGCTTCTCGCCTTTTCTGGCCACGAACGGCCCAATAATGATCTGCGAGCTTCCGAGGTCGCCCCGAAATGGCTTCCAGGCGGCCCAATGGGGCCCCAAGATGGGTCAATAAAGCGCAAAGAAAGCCAGGGAGCGCCCAAGAGACCCCTAAAAGACCCCCAAGAGGGCTCCAACAGAGTCACGGGATGCTTCAGAGAGGGCCCGAGAGAGCCCCAACACGGCCCCAGGACGGCCCAAGCCCCCCCAGACAGCCCACGAGGGCCCCAGGACAGCCCAAGAAGGCCCTCCGATGGTATACAAAAGTACCAACAGGAGCTCCACTCAGTCTTAGAGCCGTCAAATTCTTTACACTCTGATTGACCTGAGCGGCCCCCCCCCATCGCCCCTAGTTCTTCTCAACCTCGCCCCAAGACGGCACATGAGGCCCTGCAAACATCCCCACTAGAGCCCAAGAGGGTTCCAAGATAACTCTCGGCATGACCTACTCGGACGTCCGACAGCCCATCTCTCGTCCTTCTCTACCTCCCCCGCCTCCGCTCGCACAATTCCCACACACCTCATTGAACAATTGTGTTCTCGCCCGCGCCCAGAAACATCGTAGGTGCAAGGATCAAGATTAGAAGGCGAAGCGCAGCGAGCCTTAAAATCTTGTGTATATATATATATATATATATATATAGGTCAATAGCTGTATGCATATATATATATATATATATCATACGCTGGGTCCTGGCTCGCTCACAGCCTGTAGGTAAGCAGACAAAGTACCAGCACCGTGAGTCTAGCAGCTCTACGCTCTTCAAACAGCGAGGCCAGGAGCGATGGACCGGTCAAACCACCGTGGGGGCGAAGGAGAAGCCGAAAGGGAAAA